>JBBMOI010000004.1:17175000-17520000 GCA_038088405.1 Porites divaricata | reverse complement strand
ATTGATCAAATGGGAAAATAAACTTGAGTCACCATGAAGTAAGAAAAAGGAACCTTGAAGTGTTCCAAATTTACTTGACTTGAGATATTTCTAAGTTCATTCAGGCTCAAGTGTAAACACTACCAATAGAATATATAAAGTAATGGAACAGATATAAAAATAAAGTATGCATTTCAAAGTTCATACAACAACTGCACTTTCTGTATACGTCAACAGTAACTTAAACATACCAAGAATCTAAGGTAACATGCATTCAATGTGTCAGGTCAACTAATACAGGTTGAAGTCAAAAAGACAAATTTCACTAATGTAAAGAGCATAATAATATTTTAACAATTCGTCAACAGGGTAAAATGTCGGCAGTGTTAATCTTGAGCAAGCTGAGCAGTTTTCCACTGCTGATCTCGTACCCCTGCCTGAAGTAATATTTCAATGCCATTTCCTCGCTGTTAAGAGCAGTACTGAAAAAAGAGCAGAAGTTATGGCTAAATGATACAGTATTCCCGCAAGACTCGCAGTTCAAGCTCACGGCGTTCAGTACGTTCGCTGCCATTTTTCTTCGGGCAAGCGCGCATAGCTTCTTGGGAGTTATAGTCTGCAACCGCTGACCTTCTAATTCTGTTTAATTGTATTTTGCCGTGAGTTTATTTTTATTTTGCCGTGAGTTGATTTTTATATTGCCGTGAGTTAATTGTGACCCTCCACGGGATTTTAGGTTAAAAGGTGAATGCACGGGCACGCTAAAATGACACGCTAAACAATAGGCAGTGAGCGAAATGACACGCTGGCGTGCGAGCAGTGTGCCAACTGGCACGATTAAAGAGAAATTTTCTTTTGTTTACATCACAGGCGAAACAAAGGATCGTGTCCTGTGAAACAATGCTGTGTGACATTGATCAAAATAGCAGGTTAGTGAGAAAAATGTCACGCTAGCTTGGTGAGCAAAATGACACGCTAGCTTAAATTAATGTGCAAAATGACACGCTAGTGAGCTCAATGAAAATGAAACGCTGCAGAGAAGCCGAGTCCATTCCTTTAACTTACCGTGTTGTCAAACGGTACAGGGTCCGTTTTGTCTGTAAAGCCAAAGATTCTTCTCAAAAAAAATAAAACAAAATAATCTCACATCCACGATGGATCAATGTGTCTTCGCGAACTTTTCTTTGAATTCCGTAGTGTCCAAAGCTGCGTAAGCTTTGTGTTCGGTTGTTAGGAGCGCGAACTCCAACGCCATGTAAACAGCTTGTAATGCAAAACTTCAGCCTTTTTTACTGTTTTTATACATGTAATGAAACTAAAAATTCAATAACCCTGAACAGTACAGTATAATAAAAATGTCTCGTTCGACTTATACACTGTATCAGCGGCAGATTTAAAATAGTTGGAAATTCTAAACCGATGCTTGGCGGTTTAAGTTTGTCCAAAGATAGTTCCAGAAAATCGGCTATAAGACAAGCGGGATGCGCTGCCTTGTTCATCTAACTTGCATCAGATTCTGTTTAATGTTTTTGACAAGCAAGCGTATGAAGAAAACAGTCCTGAGAAGCATCCATTGAATACCATCGATCCCGCTGCGGTCGAGCGGCTCTGTTGCTCTTCGATTAGAAGAATTCTCAATCGAAAACCCGCATCAGTAATGGCCCTATAATAATTGTTATTGATTCTATAATTATATCAAAAGCTTCATCTCTTTTTACGGCAACAGGATTAAGGAGTATAAATATAGATATTCCTCGTGGTTTATGGATACAATCGAACTCTAAAAACTAACATACCCAGCGAACTCGGCATTTTTTGCGAACTCGAATGTCACGCCGGAATGGCGCTTTATGCTAATGACGTCATGAAATTTTAGACCCCCCGCATGACTCAGACAAACAAACTTCTTTGAGGGCTACAAGGGAAATGGCGAGTAGTTCGCTTCATTCCCTTACAGTTCTGACCGAAGAGGACGGCGTTCCTGGCTCCAAATTTGAAAGAGAACCAGAAGAATACACTGTAGACCAGCTAAAACGGTGGTTAAAATGTAGGGGCTTAAAATTAAGAGGTAAACGAGAAGATCTTGTACAGCGAGTGAGAGACTTGGCCTATCCGCTGGGGAAAGCAGTTTATTCGCTTCAATACATCTCACTCTGTGCTGGTACGTAACGCGAAAAAAAGAAATGTTACTTTTTTTTGAAATCATTCATTCGCATTCCTCCCCTTTTGAAGCTCTGTTTTTTGTGGACCATCTTTTAAAGGAAAGTAAAGAACAGCCTGAGACGTGACTTATAGCACACTGCTTGAAACAAAACCTTAAGCATGTCAAACAAAACCTACCGTGACAGTCTTTGTTTTACCTATTAAATATGCGCATATCCATGACATTGTGACACAAATAGCATGTTGTGTTATGGCACGCGTGCCCGTGTCATCACTCTTTTACCCAAAATCCTGTGGAGGGTCACAATTGTATTTTGCCGTGACGTTTCATTTGACTGCAAATTTATTTTGTTGTGCCGCGATTTGAAATTTGTTTTACCGTTGCACTTGTTGGCCACCGTATTTTACAGACTGAGACATACTTTTTCACCTTTTCACCTTTGGCAAGTTCTCGGGAGGTATTGCTTGTATGCAAGTCTGACTTGCTGACACCTCAGAAGATGTGCTTTCTGTGTGGGTGAACAGAGACAAGTGTGAGTGATTGCTAGGTTGTTTGTTTCAGAGGACAAAGTTTGTTTTCAGTTTAGGCACGTTAAAAAATATTTTGAGAACTCAAAGATCGGGGTGTTTCGTGAGTCTCAAAGTTTACCAAACTGATCATTTTACGATTAGTTTTAAGTGCTGTGTAGCACCAAATTGCAGGTTCTAACTTTTGCTGTTTTTGTTTTTTTTCGCCATCCTTAAAAAATAATTCTCGCCAAAAAAACTAAGCTTGTGTTGGAATCCGATATCAAATAGTTTTCGTGTAATCGTCGCTCTTGAGAATTTCATGAATTGGAAACTTTAGGCTCTAGGCAAAGGATTTACAATAATAATGAAAAAAGAAATGAAGCTGCGCTAGAAAGAAAATTACATTAAAAAAGCATTTGTCTGTAAGTTGTTCTCGCGCTAACGTTTAAATAAAAAGAAATGTATGAAAATTCAAAACACGACTGGATGCTTCTTAGCACAGCTACATCCCTCAAATTTTGTTTGTAAAATCCTTTGCCTACTACCTTAATTTTTCAATTCATGAATTCCTCAATAGTGAAGTTGTACAAAAATTATTTGAAATCAGATTCCCATACAATGATCGTCAGTGACGTCGCAAACCGTCTGGTCTATTCTATAAATAGATGAAGTGCAGCAGACAAACATTTGGAGAGATGAAGAGTTTTCACTAGAAGGTGAATCACAAAAGTATTAGTTTAACAACTTATCTTTAAAATCTCAATGACTAGATGGGATGAGCACTGTTTTAACGTGAATGCACCGAAAATGAATTCATTGGCGTAAACCATAAGATGAATAAAAAATCACGTTTCACTTCGATGAACATGATGATTAAGCCACTCACTATATACAGGCAAGTAGAAGGTTAAATCACAAAGAAGTCTACTCACCTCTTGGCCTTTTCTCTACTGGAGGCCCTTTGGTTGAAGCCGAAAAATAATCCGCTATTGCAGGGTGCAAAGAAAATTAATTTTACAGCTTGCCCAAAGCTGTAACCAACATCTACTAGCCCGAAAAAATTTGTTCACGAGAATGAAAAAATAATTATTAATTATTCTTTTCTTAATTACAGTGTATGTTTAAAAAATTACTGGCATTACAATCAGCTGTAGTTACTTAACAAAAGAAAGAAATAACCGTAAAAGTGTGAACTATAAGTAGAGCTGGTAAGATACTCTAAACACACTAGTACAATAATTCAGTGTTCACCTTTTGATTATAAATGCCTTTGTCTTGAAAGTCAACTCACAATGACAAAATATGGAATTTAAGTGAAGCTAACGGAATGAAGGTTCAAATATCAGACAAACGTTTTTCTTTGAACACAATCCTAAAAACTACATATTAATGGTAAACCTCTTGAGAAAATGTCCATACTAAATAGAGGTTCATGCTGTATTTACAACCAGTTCAAATACTCTCATTACATCCTGAAATCATTACAAGGTACAACAGGCTACTTTCTTAGCCGTTGACAGGGGAGATGTTTATATTATTAAAAGACAAAAATTTGAAATCTTTCATCGGTTTGCTTCTCATTCAAAAGAAGTGCATTCAGAAGATCATTTTTCTGAAGAAGGTTTGTTTAGAAGTCGGTTTTCCAAATCGTGTCAAGTTTAAGGGAAAGTGGAAAGTGCGAGTACCGAGTCACGCATCAGTGAGCAAATATTATGCAGACAAAACTTATGTAAATTTGTGGTTCATCTTGTTACAAGTAACCAAAGGTTTTAGGTTTCAAAAGAACAAAACTGTACGTTTCATTTCTGGCAACTTTTCATCTGACAGATTTTCGTGAAAAGTGAAAACAATACGATATAGTCTACATATTTTAATCAACAAGCACCTACAGTATCGGTGTTTGGTGTTTAGAATTTACCATATTGAAACGCACGTGACGAATATTTGCTAAAAAGATAATAAATCTCTCACTTGAGTTCAGGATCAAAACCTTTTGTTATGTTCCTTGCAAATGATTATGAAGCAAAATTTAGACAAATAGCTTTCTCTGAATCAGTAAGAATTAGTCATGGGCAACATTTACCTCCAAAGTTTTTTTCAACATCTGCTTTTATTTTATGCACCCCGTCTGACATGTAATGCGATACCTCCTACCTTACACAGATTTCACTTCGTCAGAGTGACTTTTGGTCCACAGGAATTTATTAGGAATTTACAGTACTTTTGTAATTTTAATTCGCCGAAAAGTCTTCGCTTGCCCGTTGGGCAAGTTAAGCACAGAATTCACTAGCCCGATCACAAAATCCACTAGCCCTGGGCTGTCGGACACAACTTTCTTTGCACGCTGTATTGAACGTGTTCTTTTCTGGGCAGCCATGCTCACGTGCTCGCAACACTGATACATTTCAGGTGGTCGTTTATGAAGCACAGTTCTTTTCGCAATGTGTTATGGGGTGATTCCTGTTTTTAACACAACGAGCGAGGGGATTTCATGCTGCGTGTAATACAGGGGAAATTGCACGGCAAAGTATGTTTTACACTCCAGACTCATCAAGAAAAAGGCACGATTGTAACTTAAAACTGCTTTTGATTGCTCCTTGTATTAAAAAGAAGTTCTTTGAGATGTAAAGCAGCCAGGCAAAGTCGTGTTCACAGCCGGTCAATTTGCCCGGTGCCCAGCCCTTAATGAACCCCCTGCTCCTCCTAGGTGTTCTCGTCGCTATCGTCTTCCGATTCTTCCTCATTGAAACTGCACCTAAAGGATGTCAAATTGAAGCATTTTACCTAAACACGCCTCTAAGTTTCCACTTTCTTCCCTGACTGATGGCTTGTATCGTTTATTATTATCATTGTTATCATCATTACTATTATTAACAAGAAATTCAGGGTGCACCAAAACCTATGTCCGATTGTCCGGGACAGGTAGAAATTCAGTTGGACATGTAAGCCTTTCACATGACTTATCTGTGGGACAAGCACTTTTTCAATTAGATAAAAAAAATCGGAAACAATTGAAACTGAATTCAAATTACAGTAGAATTCATCCCATTCATTCCCAAACAAAAAATTCAAGTTGATAATGGCAGTGTCACAAGAAAAAAGTACGGTCGTCGTTGTTAGGTTTTCTTTCAAAACTGCCGAGAAGAGAAAAATCTTAAATGCTAATAAAGAAATAAATGAATCAAGGGAGGGTCGTCCATTGCCTTTTTGTTTTTTAGATTCTTGAGTTTCAAGTAAACCGTTTTGGACAAAACCTCTTTGGCTTTGGGGAACCAAACTTAATTTAGTGCTTATCCAAAGGACAAACAGCAAAAAAAAAAATCGCTTACTCTGATTCTTCATTTTCTATTTCTCAATGTCAAATACTTTGTTCACGGCTAAGGGAATGCTTTGGTATCAAAAAGTAAGAAAATAATTTCATTACCTGTGTTGCTGTAACTTGCAGTCCTGAATTCAACAGGGCTTTATGCACAGAAATTGGGCTGGCAGGCGCATCATTTACTGTAGTCAACGCGACCCAGTAAGCAATTGCAATCGCAGGGCAGAGTGAGTTGCTTACGTTCGTTAAATTGCCTTGGAGCCATTGTTGAGAAAAAGAGCTGGGAATTTCATCTTCAGAACTACTCTCCTCGTCTGTGTTCTCATTGGTTTTAAGCGGCTCCCTTTTGCCTTTGACAGTCCGGGATGGTTATCAAATTTGATAACCATGTTACATCACAGCATGGCAGCCATTTCGGAAACCAGAGATTTTTGTATGCAGTTCCCTTTTTTTCATATTTTATTCAGTATTGCTCGCCTTATGTACCCACAAGTCTATTGGAGATTGGTAAAATAGACTTTGTTCTTCAAGTACAAGAAAGATGGTGTTCATCATAGGATGATTGAAGCGAAATTCTTGCCCGAGAAGTGAAAGGGCGGTTGGAATAACACGTTAAAATGAGGTATGTTTTTCAACTTTGCCTTTAAGTTTAGGCTAGTAAAAGAATTTTGTCACAGTTAAAAAAATTATGGAGTTGATCTTCAAACTATTTCCTTTCGATGCAACTGTTATTTGTCTGAATGCAAACTGCCGGGAAAAAGTGCATGGGGTGGTCTTGATTTATGGTATAATTCTGTTACTAACCACCATTTTGTGTTTTCAACGGAGCAACTACAGAATACAGGGCGTTGCTGTTATCTGTCTTTCTATTATTCCAGGCAATTTTAACGTTGTTGCATGCTCTGTTTAGGCTTGAACAGGGCATTATACTCGAATCTCTCGTTCCTTGTGTCGACCTTTTTGTATTTAGCCATTGTGAAAATGCTGCCCTTAAAGAAGTATGACGGACTTCTTTGTCTTAACTGGCTTGTTTTGCTCCATAGGCTTTGGTGCTTGCTACTGGGAATTTGGATGGAAGTTAATGAACATAAAAGGAAAATAGCAAATCTTTGTCGATTTTGTGGCAAGACCACCAAATAAAAAAGTGCTAAGGCCAAAGGTAACTTCAAGAATGAGTTTGCAACAGGTTATGGCATTGTTATTGAAGAAGACAATGACTTCATACATCCACCATGTGTTTGTTTGTCATGTGTGAGACTTTTGTATCGCTTAAGAGAGTCACCTTCAAGAGGAGAGCCTACTTCTGCTTTGAGTAATACTCCATGTTCTTGGAAGCCTCACACAGAAGAAAGCTCATGCATTTGCAACAAAAAAGTAGGGAGACCAGGCCTGATTAAGAAAAGGAAACGTGTTGAAGTGGCAAGTGGAAGTGATACTGCAAGTGGGGAAGAAGAAGAAGATGAGTATGAGAAAGCTTCTTGTGACATTAACAGCACGATATCAGAGAATTTGCATCTTATTGATGAGGAATTAGCGAGAGCATTATGTCGCGATCTTTGCTCCCGTTTTGGTCTTGTCTTCATTGATCCAAAAGACATTTTCATCAGTGAAAAACATTGATAGACAGCTACTATTGAAATTGGTTGAACCTATCTTTTTCCTTGAGAGAGAAAACTTGAAAGCTGACAATTGCGACCGAAGTTACAAGAGCATTTGTGATTTGTTGACAGTGACACCTGAATCCTGGCTTACGTCACAAAATGTTGTCCTTAAAAGTGTGGTCAATAGGTTGAGCGATAGCGGTACAAAACCTGTCAAAAAGGTTATGGCTGTTGATCAGATGTACAGTTTGGTGAAGCCGAACTTTATTAGTCCAATCATGTTTGGAGCTAACTTGGTTATGTACTCCATTGCACGCAGCAAAATGGCAGTTAACATATATGGAAAACTGCATCCAGGTGGACAATACAAAAACTATGAGGTCATGGCTTGATGGATTAACAATCTAAATCCCTACGATGCCTGAAAATGACATATTGACTTCAATAGACAACGACCAAGTTCTACTAAAAAGGTGGACCGTGCGCAAGGACAATCGTGCACAAATAAGTACACGAACAAGTGTCTGCTGTGCAGAGGTTGGTTCCATGGACCCTGTTCTACAAAGAAATGAAAGGCTTGCACCAAGGTACATGCAAATTGTGTAAGATATAGGGTTACAGTAATTACTATTCACCTCTGTTCAAATTTCATTTTAGGAATTTAAAAGTTGCCTTGAAGTATTTTTCTTTGGTTATACAAAGTCATTTCAAGCTAAACTCAGATAGAGTTTGGCCTTGGAAAACTGCATATCAATTTTGCTACCCCAATTACATGCATTGATTCTTTATTCCAAATAATATTACTCAGTACATGTATGTTAAGTGCAGCCAGGAATCCTTGTTTCTTTGAGTACCTTCAATTTCTTAATAATTATCCCCGATTTGTCATTTAATAAGTACACAAGTTTCCATTAGGCTTTCCTCATATGACTGTAATTTTACCCCAATTAAATGAAACTCCCAATTTATCATTATATTTTTGCTAATCCAGTGGCATATATATATAGTCAATTTCTGCCTATATTATAACAAAGTACTGTACTGTATCTTAATATTGTTTTTACAGTTGGTGTATTTCAGCAAAGTAATTTATTTAATCATTATTTTGCTAACAGCAAAGGGCCTGACAGATTAGCAGAGGCCAAAAATGACCCACTGAGGGAAATGCAACTTGTCCAAGATTGTTCTGCAAACAATGAGGATATCATGCTCTTACGTAAGGAGGTAATAGAAAGAAGTACATGTAACTCATTAATAAAGAATATTTTCATTTGTTACTTATCTGTATGAAACTGAGTTTATTAATCAGGATACACATCATATTTATATTATCATTTTTGTTGTTTGTTGGTTTTCTAGAATAACAAAATGATTCATGACATCCTCCACAAAGTTGCGAGAGAGCAGACAAATTCTGAAGGCAGCTGGACAGATGACATTGACATGAGGGTTGCAGAGAGGCAGGCTAAAGAAGGGATGCGCATGTCCCCTGTATGTAACACCAGCATGCCAAAGACAAAGCGCAAATGTATTAATCAAGAGTGTCGAGTCAGTTTGAAAAGTGCTGAAAGGGAAGCCAATGGCACTGATATCCTTGGGACTGCACTTGTTGCCCCCATCCACACTTATCATCACAGAGTCCATGAAACATCACTTGGGTTCCAAATTGAAGAAGATAAGGCATTTGTTTACAGCAATGAGGAGATCTGGGAAACTCACAAGTAGGCATCCAGCAAATCCTATCAAGGTGCAAACTTGCGACCCAGTGTTTGTTAACCCCAATTCATTTGATTCCATTAAAGACGTCCTTAGGCGGGTAGGACATGCTGCTTCCATTTCTAGATAACATCCAGACAAACCAAATGCACGCAAATGGTTGAGTGTCACCATGTATGGATCCCCATATTTGGTCATTACAACTGTGATTGACACCGTCTATTTGTGTTGTGATTGTGAAGCAGAGGTTCTCAAAACAGAGCAAGATGAACATCGTGCTGATGAACACAGGGGCTGCAGGGTTAAGTTTGTTCAAGAGTTCGACTGGGTGTTATTGCGCATTGGAAAACTGTACCTGGAAATGAACATGGCAAAGTCATTCACTAGCCTTTACTGGGATGTGTTCATGTGTGATCTGGCCAAAGAGTTGGGGCTTAATTCTGAAGCAGCTCAGAAGTTTGTCAAAAAATGCTCTGATCATCACAAAACAATGTCTATTTTGAAAGTGGGTCATTCCACAGTATTCTGTCTGTTGCGGAAGGGAAATTCAGAGACACTAATCATGTTGTAGTGTAATAAGTTTTTTCATTTACTTCAAGATATTTAGGGGGGGTTTATGTCTTTAAGGGAGCTATCATTTCTAGTCTCATGCTTGTCTCTTAAATGCATTATTAAGATCGCAGACCATCAAAAGAGGGCTGTTGCGGAGGGGAACAGAAAATATTGTGTTTAAAGTTTTTTAATTTCATTCTTAATTTTCTCTGAATTCTGGAATGTTATCCTAAGCTCAATTGCTTTTCCCATTTTATCAACTTATGTATATTACAAGAAACACAAAAGGAAACTTAAATGTACAGCACTTTTTCAATGAGGCAGGATCCAAGACCATCATCCACGGTTGCGGAGGGGAAGTTGCGGAGGGGAAAATTTGTCCACATTTCAGTATTCATAAAACAAGCCATGAAAACCTAATTATAATGGCCGTATTTTAATATATGAACTTCAACAACTTAAAAAATACAACTGTATCTTAAGCTCCCCAACCTTTATAATAACCTTTCTTGCTACTTGTTACACTGTTAATGTGTAGTTTGTGTGAATTCTTCTTAAATCTTAAAACAGGCATGACAATACAAGTTATACACATGACAAAACTGTCAATGTTTATCAACAAGTCATATAACAACACCAACAGATATTGTAGAGACAAAAAGTAGTCAGAAAAAACTGCTATCATGATCTTGGTAAATGTTCACCTTTCAAATGACCAACACTACTTTTTCAGAACTGTTGAATACGATAGAAAATACCTTTTAAATTATTGCTTCTGGAGATAAAGGAAAACTTTCTTAACATGCTCGTGCTCCAAAACTGTGAAAGGAGTATTGCCCACTAACTGGACAGGCCCATAAAACACACAACTTATATGAACATTATCAACATCATCTCTTCTAGGCCAATCGAAGCTGTCAGCAGCATTTGCACCATGTGGAATAGGATGTAGAAACTTGAATCGGATAAAATCACCTTGAATACTCAGAACTCTGCCGAAATAGTAATGCCCTGACATAGTCAACTGCATAATATTCATCTACTTTCATGCTGAGTGGAGGAATTGGTAACATAGCATTTCTGTGCAGTTCAAGGATCATGTAACTTCTGAGATCGGAAATGCTGTGAACAGTTGGGAAATCATAGGGCTTAAATTGACAAGACTTCTGGCAAACATGTAAAAACACCACAGTCATAGTCATATATTTGGCTTGGGATGTCTCCAGGCTTGTTGGCATAAAACGACTACTCTTCAACCTTGAGGTTTCCATCAATTTCTTTCATTAACTTAATGACCTTCTCAATATGGTGCCTGTTATCAATACTTCTCAACTCAACAAGGTTGCCATATTGAGCTCATGGTTTTAGCTATCCCACAATGCATTGTTTGAGTACAATCTCACAACAGAATTCCCCTCCGCAACAGAAACTAATCATTCTTTATCAAATTCAGCTAAAAACGTGAAATCCATTAGAACGTAATAAAATTAAGCCTTGGTCAAAAATTAGAAGATATCAAAACAAGAAGTTGATTTAATTATTTGTTAGCCTAAAAATAAAACTACCAGGCTTCAAAATGTTGCAGAGGGGAAAACAGCATCCATGACATTGTCTGCTGCTGTCGTAATGGTTAAAATGTCAATGTTGGTCAGTACTAAAGTAACTTTGCATTAAGTAGTTTTTGTCCCATGCCAGCTCAGCAAAATTCCTGTTAATAGTTTGTTATCAGAAACACATTTAACTTTCCCCTCTGCAACAGCTATTTTCACTGTATATGGTAATTAATGATAATTTATGCATACACGACAACTGACAACAAAAAAAGTTTATCATTTTCATATACTATAACTAGTATATTTTCAATTTGTCAAGAAATTGAGTGAAACAAACAATTTTGATTTTTGATATTTTTTGTCCAAATTACTGTGGAATGACCCAAGTGGCCCACCTTGGATTCTGGTATGAACTTCTTGTACCTTATGTGCGTAGCCGCCTTGCATCTGGGACAGCCCTGTCAGTAAATGACTTTTTGTAGTACTGGTTAGTTAAAGTAGGTTGGACTCTGCCCAACTATAGGTACATCTTTAACACTACCTGGACATACTTAATGGAAATCAATTTACTTCATGTGGGTGTCAGCAGGAACAATGCAGAGTATATTCGAGCTGGGCATATGGCCTTTGCTCCGCTGTTCAATAGAAATGGTGTTTCCAAATATGCGCTCATAGACTTGCATGACAGGTTAGTAATGACTGCTACATTTTATTGTTACAGTGGTTTAGACATTTTAGACATTTATTTATTTGCCACACACACGATTACAATAATTACAAAAAAGTATACGAAAAAAAGAAATGTAGGAAGAAGTGGCGAGGAGGCCTAAAGGAAACTATAGAGCTTATATTAATTAGGCCTCCTCAGTTACAATTTTTAGAAGATGGCACAAAAATTACGGCGACGGATACAAAATAATATCAGGTGGAAAATTAAACTAATAAATGTTACGGAATTTTACAAGTAATGTTGAATATTAAAAAGCATATTCGTAAGATTTCAGTTGGAGTATACTAATAATTATTACAAATAAATGCCTTGAGTGCTCTTTGAAAGGAAGAAGGTGAGGAAGCGTTGATGATATTGGTATTTAAGGTGTTGTAAAATTTAGGTCCTTGATAAAAAACGGAAAATTGTTTGGTGCGAGTACGACAGAAAGGCAGATGAAATTTACACGAGTTTCTTGTATTATACGAATGAATTTGACTTTGTAAGGTAAATTTACAATGAAATTTTAAAGGTAGAGTATGGTTTTGATAGGAGTACATGAATAAGCCTAGTTGTAGTAAGTATATGTCATGAAATTTTAAGATACCAAGATTTTGAAAGACTGGACCAGTATGTGCATCGAAAGTGGTTTTAGCTATAGTTCTGATCACTCGTTTCTGTAAAATCTCAAGACGAATAAGGTTAGTTCTGTAGGTAGAGGCCCAAACTAAGTTGCAATAAAAAAAGTATGGATAGACTAGAGAAAAATATAGTGTTCGTAAGGTTTTCGTAGATAAATAGAAACTGGATTTACGAATAATTCCTATACATTTAGAAACTTTATTGGCGACATGCGAGATTTCTGATTTCCAACCTAAATTTTCATCCATAATTACTCCCAAGAAAACTGTTTCTTTTACTTGATCAATTTTTTGGCTATTAATTAAAAGTTGAATAGTTTGATTTGTACGCTTTTGGCATGGTTTAAATACAATGAATTTGGTTTTTTTCAAGTTTAATGAAAGCCTGTTAGCTCTAAACCATAATGACAACTTATTTAGCTCAGCGTTCAGTATATTAGCCAGGCAGTCTTTATCCTTGTGAGACACAAAAACGTTTGTATCATCGGCAAATAATATCAGCTGTAATATTGTTGACGTGTTGATTATATCGTTGATGTAGAGCAGAAAAAACAAAGGCCCTAGTATTGAACCTAGGGGAACGCCACACATGATATTAGCACAAGACGAAACATAACCATTGTATTCTACAAATTGAAGTCTGTTGGAAAAATAGTTCTTAATCCGTTTCAGAGCCAAGCCACGTATGCCATAGTGTTCAAGTTTATCAAATAAGATGGAATGATTGACTGTATCGAAAGCTTTCGAGAGATCTAAAAAAACACCAACCGCTAATTCACCACGATCAATAGCAGATGAAATTTTTTCATGTAAATCAATCACGGCAAGCATCGTAGAGTGGTTTTTCCTGAAGCCGAACTGGTTATCACAGAGAATATGTAAATTAGTTAAATAATCATACAAGCGATTATAGATGATTCTCTCTAGAAATTTTGAAAAGCTTGGTAGAACAGAGACAGGCCTATAGTTGGTGAATAATGAATGGTCATCAGCTTTAAACAGTGGTACCACACGAGCTATTTTCATTTGATGGGGTACAATGCCATGAATGATCGATAAATTCACAATATGAGCCAGAGGTCCCGAAATGATTTGAATGGATTCCTTAATTATAGACATTGGAATATTATCGTATCCAGCCGCTTTCCCAGAAGCAAAGGATTGAGCAATGGTAATAATTTCATCCTCTGTTGTTGGACTAAAAAAGATTGATTCTCGAAATGATCCAGATAGAAAATCTTTATGTGAACAAGGAGGAGGCTGTATCTTCTTTGTGAGGTTGGGACCAATACTTGAGAAGTAGCTGCAGAACCTATTTGCTACTTCCACTGGATCAGAAATCTCCTGACCATCTGACTTGAATATAGTATTTAATTGAGGCCTTGACTTTTTCCTATTTAAGACTTCGTTTAAAACTTTCCAGGTCGCATGTGCATTTGATTTAGCATCTTCCAATTTCTTTTCATAATACCGACGCTTAGCTAAATGCAAGGTGTGATTCAATTTGTTCTTGTATCTTTTGTAAAGTGAAGAATTGTCGATTGTTGGAACTTGAAGATATTTTTTATAAAGTTTATTCTTTGTTTTAATGGATTTAAGAAGAGCTTTTGTTAACCACGGTTTTTTAAAGCGCCTCAGCTTTCTAGTCACCTTCTTGAGACGGAAGCAATCATTATAAATCTTTGTATACATTTCATGAAAACGTTTGTACGCAATATCTGGCTCATCGCAAGTTTTAATTGAAGACCAATCAACAACTTCTAGTTTTTCAACAAATGTAAGAATATTATTCGGATTCTTATCTCTAATAAAGAAGGGGTCTTGTCGACATCAATTTGCTGACCTGTTAACATCTGAATGAACTGAGAAGACGGGTAGATGATCTGAAATGTCAGTAAATAATAAGCCGCTTCTCGAACGTTCAAAAAAGTTGTTCGCAAAAATATTATCTATTAACGTGGCAGTATGCGAAGTAATTCTCGAGGGACGCGTAATCAAAGAAAAAACATATTAGAGTACATTCCATCTAGGAATTGGCCTGTGAGGTGATGATTTTGGTAGTTAATTAAATTGATATTAAAGTCCCCCATTAGGAAGCATATTTTATTTTCTCTAGAGATCTTACCTAACAACTCATTGTTTGTAGACAAGAAATCGTCGAGTCTGTGATTTGGCGGTCTGTAAACAATACCAACAATTATATTTTTTTCTCGAGGTCTTATTAATTCAATGAACAGCGATTCTACAATATCAACATTATGGAGGGACAAATCTTCTCGAAGCTTGAACTCCAGCTCGTTTGAAATATAAAGACCTACCCCACCTCCAGTTCTATTTTGCCTATACTTGTGAAGAAATTTGAAACCACTAATATCGACCAAATGAGAAGAATCGTTTAGCCAGGTCTCAGAAATTCCGATTACAGAAAATTTTATGTTTAAGCATGATAGATAGTCAGTCAGCTTTACTAAATTATGAGGAAGACTACGAATATTGATGTAGGAAAGAAAAATCGGCATCAGAATAATTTTCGCGTCTGAGCATTTCGTTAAATTGATTTTCAATAAAATAGTCGCAGGGTGTCTCATCTGCATTAAAATTAGTGTCAGGATCAAGACTGTCAGACTGTGTCAAAGAAGCGTTTGAGTTTGAAAAAATTGGATTGTAACGTAAGCTAGAAAATCTATCAAGATCAAAGTGAACAGGACCATTCTGTAGTTCATATAGCGCTAGAGAAAAGCTAGAATCGTCTAAATGATTAAAGGGCAGTACATCTGAGAGCGAGTATTACATCTGAGAGCGAGTATTAACATCTGAGAGCGGTTTTCTTGCTAGCTGAGCTTTCAAAAGAAGTAAGAAATAAAACTCTCACATGCTGAATGCAGAATGGGTACAATGTCATGCCAGATCAGCAGGTTTCATGCTTTCTCAATAAAATTAATTGTTGCTGCATTCTTGTGTGACAGGCAAACTACATTCAGTGTTCAAGAATGACATCTTCCTCATTTTAGAAAAGCATGCATAATAGTATTTAGGTTTGAATTTATGAGCCATGTATAAAATATATTGAAATATTTGCACCACTATGACTTCAAGGAAGAAGTTCTAGCATGGAGAATCAAACTTCGAAGAGAGAGAGAAGCTGATTTCACCTACATTTATGTCAGTAACAAGTTATGGTAGCTTGCATCCATGCAGCTATATTATGGATGGACTACAGTGTTGATGGTATATAATACTAGAACACTGGACAGCTTTATCCCTTTAACTGAAAGTGCAGTTAGTAAGTTGATTGGCTGCTCTCCGAAGAAAAGTTGTATGTTTGATCCGATGTCAACATCTATGGTAATCAGCTGTGCTGATGTGCTATTACCAGTCATTACTAAAATGATCAACCTGTCTCTTAATTCTGGAGAATTTGCGGATGATTGGAAATGTGGGCTTATTAATCCTATCTTGAAGAAACCTGGATTGGATTTGCTGTACAAAAATTACAGACCAGTTAGTAACCTACAATACGTATCCAAGTTGACTGAAAAAGTCGTTTTTAATCAAGTTTACGATCACATGGCTTCAAATGCTATTTTTCCTGCGCTTCAATCTTCTTACAGGCAATTCCACAGCACTGAAACTGCACTTATCAAGGTGATGAATGATATTTTGTTAAAGATGAACTCTCAACATGTCACTATGTTAATTTTATTGGATCTCAGTGCTGCTTTTGACACTGTTAATCATCGAATACTTTTAGAGAGGCTATCTGATGAGGTTGGCATACGTGGTACTGCTCTGAATTGGTTTAGATCGTACTTGTCTGATAGAAGTCAGCGCGTTTCTGTACATTGAGTTCTTTCTCGTCCTTTTAACTTGAACTGTGGGGTAGCCCAAGGCTCATGTTTAGGGCCTGTGCTATTCATAATATATGCGTCCAAGCTGTTTAAGATCGTGGAACATTATCTTCCCGATGCTCACTGTTTCGCTGATGATACGCAGCTGTATCTGAGTTTTAAACCAATCGGCAACACTGCTCAAGCTGATGCTATACAAGCTATGGAAAAGTGCATTGACGCGGTGAGGAAATGGATGATTCAAGATCGGTTGATGATCAATGATGATAAAACGGAGTTTTTGTTAGTTGGCACACGACAACAGCTTGATAAGTTAGATTCGTGTTCCATAACTGTGGGCAATAATCGTATCAGTCCAAGCCCATGTGTTAGAAACCTTGGATCGTGGTTTGACAGCAACTTAAGCATGACTGATCATATAAACAAGGCTTGTAATGCGGCATTTTATCATTTACATAACTTGAGACGTATTAGGAAATACCTGTCGAGAGATTCTTTAATTACTTCGGTTCATGCTTTTATAACCAGCCGTCTTGACTATTGTAATGGTTTATTGTTTGGCTTACCAAAGGTGCAGATCGCTAAATTACAGCGTGTACAAAATGCAGCGCCAAGACTTATTCTTGGCATTGGAAAGTTTTCTCACATTACACCAGCACTTTATGAGCTGCACTGGCTGCCGGTTTCTTTGCGTATTGACTATAAGATTTTACTTTTGACTTTTAAATGTATTAATGGCCAAGCGCCAACTTATCTTAGCGATCTTATTAGTATAAAATCGAATTCATTATATAATCTTAGGTCTACTGGTAAGCTCTTATTGGACCATCCCAAGGGAAAGATGCTTACAACGTTGGGAGCAAGATCATTCTCAGCCGCAGCTCCGAAATTCTGGAATGAGCTACCAGTGGAGCTTCGTCAAGCAACATCACTTGACAGTTTTAAATCTCAACTTAAAACCTATTTTTTTAAGAAGTATTTTTTATAGTTTGTAATTTAGTTTATTTTATTCTCATGGTTATGTATTTTCGTTTTCTTTTAAACATATGATTGTAAAGCGCTATTGATCAGAAAATGTAAATACACGCTATATAAATTGGTAAATTATTATTATTAATACTTCTCTCAAGATTTGAAAATGACTAAACTGAGACATTACAGCCACAACAGACTATCTTTGGCATTTATCAGTCAGGGGTTTCAAAAACGTTTATTTCAGATGGGTAGATGAAACATAGCAAGCAGGTAGATTGATATTTTAATTGGAGGGGCCGAAGGCCCTCCCAAGTAGGGGAGGTCTGGGGGCATGCTCCACTGGAAAATTCATTACTCAGAGATTCATTTTCTTGCATTCTGGGGCGATATTAGAGACTCCCTGCTTTATTAAACGGGGATCCATTTTCAATAAATTTTAGGACATATTAGCATGAATTCCTGTACTGAGCTGTATTTTATTTTAAACCAATCGAACGGTCTTGAGATGGGTATTCAGGTCGTCACAGGCGGCTAGTTGTACCTGCTACCTGGCTATTATTGAAACCCCTGTATCCGTGTTGTGTTGTTAGGCAAGACACATTACTCTCACAGTGTCTCTTTCCTCCCCAGTGACAGTAATGTTGGGGGATAACCTGTGATGGACCAACATCCCATCCAGGGGGGAGTAGAAATACTCCTAGTTGCTTCATGCTGCGGCCTGATGGGCCACTGGGCTCATAAGCAGACTTTACCTTACCTTACCGTACCTTTGGTATCAATTTTGGCCACCTAAACCCTCCTAGTGAAGCCAGTATATCAAGGCTTTAAGAGCGAATGCACAGAAAAATCGAGCAAACCGTGGCCACAGTTAAAAACCTAACCCACCCTCAATTTCAGTTTATAATAAGGTTTTAAAGAGTTTGTAACACTGCTGGTGTTTAAATTTCAAAATGCGGCCGAGTTTAGGAAATATTTGAAATTTTTTATTTCAACGGTCCGCGGGCCTAAAATTAGACGCCGAACACGGCAAAATAGCCCAGTGACAGAATTGAGCTGACTTTCATCAACGAGCGAATATATTGGCAATCATCCACTCAAATTTCACAGAACAGATATCTAGCAACTTCAAAATGGCACATTTTTTAATTTCGAGAAGATAATGTCACCGAATGAGCACAATTCTGATACGTAATTTGCATAATTCTTATGAATACAACAATTTACCGCCAAAAACCAAAATCGAATTTTCTATATGGGGGAATTCTCCAAATCCCCCCAAATCCCGGTTACTACCCAAAGAGAGATAGTACTTGAATGTTATCTGAAAATCAGTCTGGTGTTCTTGCGAACGCCTCAAAAATAGATTGATTATATTGAGGTTATTTTGCCTCAAACTTCTTCTAATTGAGTCTACGGTCAATCAACAAGTGCAAGTCACGCTAGTTTTACACGCCAATTTAAGCTCATTTGAAGTAAAAACTGACGAGATTATTTTTATATCTACCTGTTTTAATGAAAGTCGAGCAATCTTCCAAACGAGAGGCCGTTCAATGTGTCATTTTTATTCCTGAGATCTTCTTACGTCACCGAAATGCATTGACCGAGAGGGCCTGGAAAGACATCGTACAGGGACTAGGCAACATCACACATAAATAAAATACAAATCATACTAATAAGTATTATAATTTTTCTTACTATGTTGTATCTTTAATCACAACGTTTCAACTACATACTGCTAGTCTTCATCGTTTCTCAGGTGATAAAGTCTCTTCTAAACTTCTAGTTCAAATTGTAACTAAAAATACATCACTTACAAACCCGAGCAGCACTCGATCAATGGGAAAGTGAGCGGAAGGGATGGTCAGTGGTTATGGTAGAAGATGGCATCCAAACGATCCGCTGGGGCAGGGACTCTGCAAATTTCTAAATGTTTTCCGTCCGGTGTCAGGTATGTGTCAGGTCTGCTGCCTATTACTATAGCCAGCTTGCCTGCTACTCAAAAACATTTTGACTTTGCTGAACAACATATCTTTACTAGTTTATCTTACCTTAGTAACTTTTTGTTTCTGCATTAATTCCTATCAAAACAAAATTGCATTATTATAGAGCACTAATTGTATGTCATTCATGTTATTCAATCA
Organism: Porites divaricata; assembly: GCA_038088405.1. Classification (NCBI taxonomy): domain Eukaryota; kingdom Metazoa; phylum Cnidaria; class Anthozoa; order Scleractinia; family Poritidae; genus Porites; species Porites divaricata. Next base: position 17,500,293 of record JBBMOI010000004.1, on the reverse strand, counting down.
CATTAATTAACTTGTCACACACATTAAGTAATATTGGTTTAAATCATTACGAAAGAAATAACTAATTTTTTTTCTATGACAACTTAAATATTTGATGAAGGTGAATTTAGGACCTTTCCCATGGAGTAAGGGAGGTTACTCGCACTAAACAGGACGGAGGGGTCCAAGGTATTTTTTACACCGCACTGGTATTTTTTGGGGGTCAAGAGATCTGTCATGTTTTTCTTGGGGTCTTAAGAGAACACAGCTATTTTTTGGCAGTTTACACATCTGCAAGGGAAAAATTATTTACTCAAATATTGTAAGCAACGTGTGAGCTCCAGGTAAGTGCTGATAAAGAAGGCAATACATTGTATATACATCAGTCTTCTTGTATTTGTTTGGGTGGGAAATTTTGATGTTGGGTATTTTTTGGGTGCACAATATGAAGCTCCATGGGATCCTCCCCCCCAATCATGTCTACTGCGAGTACCCCCCGAGGGAACCTAATGTCACTCCTAATTTCACAACCTGAAATAAGCGCGTACAATCATGAATGAAACTCATAATTTATTACCTGTTTTGCGGTTTTTTTGTTAATCTTTGATGGCAATGTAACTTCCTCGTTTCCATCATCTGCGCTGTCGTTGTATCTTGGGTTTGCTTTTCTTTTTCTTGATGATTTTAAACTCTCCGACTGTTCTTCAAAATGGCGGGCTTTTTCGTTAAAGCGTGGCATGTCTCTTTTCACTTCTCTCTTGCTCCCTACATGTAGGTAAGAGCATTTTATAATATACGCATAAGTGAGAATAACTTTAAATTACCATTATCATGAAAATACAGATATCATTAAAAAAACATTAGACAATTCTCTTAAGCTGTTGCTATTGTATTGGCCGAGGCGCAGAGTACAATTGTCTCTGGTCTTGCACAGGTTCAATTATCACAGATGACTGCTTCAATTCAAGAGAGACAAGAGTCTATTCTTACCAAATTTAACAAACTTGGCTGGCCACTCTTTCTCTATTTCTGCATTTGCCACTGGATCCAAAGTAGAACCTAGGACAATAACTTGTAGAATGCAAAACAGTCTTTTTTTTCTCAAAATCAGTAAGGAAATTGGTAAAGCATGGCGTAAGAGTCTTCAACGCGCGAAGTGCGTGAGCCTCACATGCCCATAGGGCATAGAGCGTGTGAGGCGAGAGAAAAAAACGGACTGTCCGTTTTCCATACTACGAGTTCGTTCTGACCAGGGGGCTCAAAAATGTCGTCGAGCTGTAAAAAATCTGTTCACAACTCCAAGCTCTTTGTGAATTCAATACACTCGCTTATTGATTTCGCGGGAGAATAGCACATGTTATTGTCGGTACTTGGCTTTAAATCTTGATGCTGTATCCAGTAATTTCTGAAGCAGATTTTAGTGTTGTTTATCTGTGAAATTTAGTGTCTATAGTGAAATGTAATATATAGATTTAGCCAGGGCTAAAAGCGAAGCTCCATTAATAGAATTAATTTATAATTTAAAACAAACAATAAACTTGTAATCCACAAATCAGTTAAATTAAGGGCACATTCGTGTGACTTTTGAGGGACAGGCTAAGGCTGAATTCATTATGTACGCTACAGGGGGGGAGGGGAGGGAAGAGGATTTTTTTTTCAGCGGCTCGTTTTTTTATATCCCCCCCCCCCCCCCAAGGTCCATACAAATTTTCATAATCCCCCCCAAGCAATCAGCCAAAAAATGAATACCCCCCCTCTTCCCTCACAGGAAATATCAAAATAAATATCTGGATAATAGTACACTATATATGTTTGAAAATTCAAGAGACATGTTTAATAAGAACATCAAGAGAGCTTTGACTGTTTATGTCATACCTATGCCAGCCAGTCTAAGTAGCGCGAATTAGGTATAGATAGCCTGCCAGCTCGTGTACGAGTACTACCAGGCCTGGAGTATTGACAGGAACCTCCATTTCACTGTCACTCTCGTCGACAAAAGCAACAACCTCATCATCATCATCACTCTCACTGTCACACTTATCCACGGATTCATCTCCGCTGTTGCCATCCTCTTCACCCTCGTTTTCCGGCCGTTCAGAATCATTCCTCTCAAGTGCGACATGTGCACTGGAGGATGACGATGCGGAGGATATTGATGATGATGACAATAATGATGAGGATAACAATGTTGCTGGTGACAAGGCTGCTGCTGATGATGATATTGACAATGATGTTGGTGACTGATGAGATAGACAGTGTTGAGGATAATGACAAACATGAGTAAAAATGACAATGTTCTACATTTTATGGTCATATCTTTTTCTTTTTTAACCTTAATGGCTTAATTATTTGTTGTCTTGACAAGTGGCAGATATAGCAGGGGGTGCACTGGGTGTATGTGGACCCCTTTCAAACTGGTACAGAAAATTCATTGCTGGTTTTCAGCGCGGTCACTCCATTCAAAATAGATGAAAATAAAAATCAAAACCATTCAATAGCTGGAAAATGAAAGGAGGTACATAGGGAAAGACCCTCGCCAAGATTCAGGTCAGAGGAATATTTCGTATACGAGATATCCGAAGAAATGTTTTACCCAAATTTATAGAGATTTGTATGGAGACACCATGCTGGTGCTCACCTGGATGAGCTCCAACATGGCGGACGGAAACCAACAGAAACATCTGTTACCGAGTTTTGCTACAAAAGCGTGAATTTATTCTTCGAGAAAATCATAAACATTAAAATTATAATACTTTTTCCAGTACATGAACTGTTTAGATGGCAAAATTTCCTGAAATAAGTCATTTTTTTAACCTAGATGACAGCTCTCTTGGCCGTCATGTAAATGCCGCGTCACACAAAAGCTTACAGAAATTCAAGCGTACTCTATCACAAAACCAAGAACCCTTTTGAAGCGAAAATTTGTTTCACAGTTAGTTTTCAGCTGCTCTAATGCATCGTGAGAGTAAAATCTCGTTAAGAGGGATAGTTTTTTGTAGCTACTGCGCATGCACGAGTAGCTACAATGCTATCGCTTTGATGGATAGAGTCGATTTTACGAGGGCTTTCGGAGACCTTCGGATCACGATCGATTTTCTTGGCGCACGATAATGCCGGTAGTAAATTTGATAAGCATCCAATTTCGATAGACTTTACAGGTTATAAAAACACAAACAAACTTATTGTTTAGAGCTTTTCTTACTTTGAATCTGGTAGTACGTCTTTTTGTGTCAAATACATAAATACTAGTGTAACAAGCGGATTCACCGACCACTTACCGTAAAAGTGCAATCTCTTTCCGTAAAAATATCGACTGTGAAACGTTTCAGAACGTTGGTGAATGCTCTACGTCTTGTGGACAAAAGGTAAGATTTGCTATGTTTTCGTGATATTTTCTGCGTATTATTAGGCAAAGCATTCAAGTATTATGTCCAGTGTTTTCTCGTAAAGTGTTTTTCAGGGGTGTTGAAGGTTCAAACAAAGTTTGGACTTCAAAAAACATCGCTGAGTGTGAGTCGCCAAGATTTTGTCAAACATGGCGGCTGAGTGATTTCTGCAGACAAACAGCCCGAAATACTGCATGTACCGCTCGTGGCAACCAATGACCTGTTATCAGAATCGCCTAATTCTATCTTTGGAACTAGCTTTTTCCTTCGGGAAACGATGAATTCCCTCCCGGGAACCAATAAACTTGCCTTTACAGAGAGTGGTATGAGATTGCTCTTGTATCTCATTAAAAACAAACCGGACACCAGTAACACAAGAGTTATATCTTGATGAGAAAACAATGCCTCATGTTTATGTTATTGTTAGCCGCTTCTACGGCAGATTATTTTTGTACCTCATAAACAGCAAATCGGACGCCACTTACACAAGGACTTATCTCTTGATGAGAAAACAATGACTCATGTTTATGTTATTGTCAGCCGCATCTACGGCAGATTATTTTTGTACCTCATAAACAGCAAATCGGACGCCACTTACCCAAGAACTTATCTCTTGATGAGAAAACAATGCCTCATGTTTATGTTATTGTTAGCCGTATCTGAGCACGCTGAGATAAATCCATTGAAAATAAAATTTCGAAAAGATATTGTCGAGTCGTACAAACCTATTGTTTGGGCAGAGCTCCAACCAATTTCCATGTTGCAGAATGTCAGTCATTTGTCGAATAACCACTTATTTTTACCTCACATGCTCCTTTGCAGTCTGGGTGTGTACACTTGAGCCGCAACAACCTTAGATGAAATAGCTGTATACAGCTAATTCAGAAAAGGTTGTTGCTCTATGAGTACCCAAGCATACACGCCAAAAATACCTAGAGGGAAGGGCGCTTAGGCTTTACGACAACCTTTTCTAAAATAGCTGTACACACTAAACAGCACCGTATTCACATACCAATGCAAACAAGAACGCAGTAGCTACACGCACGCATTGCGGGCCTATTTTTTAGTTTGAATTTTAGCGACGTCATGTTAAAAGTGCACATTTGTTGTTCAATTTCATAAAACTGTGCACTGTCGAGTTACTTTGTTTTCTTTTGCAATCATTGATTCAATAAAGTTGCACTGCTTAGACTGAGGTTGCATTAAATGTTTCCATTTTAGATGTTTTACTTTCTATACTGTATCGAAACATTACATCTACAGGCCAGGCACACTGCTTGAAAAACTACAAAATAGGTACTGTAGTCTCTCAGAATAATAGAGGTACCCTTGTTGCTTTACAATCCTTGCTTGTCATTTCTTTTTCCACTTTTTAAAACTATTACAAAAGCTAGACAGAATCTTACAAAAAAATAAGCATCTCCCCAGGAGATATTTAAACAATTTTCATATCCCCCCTTTTTTGCTCTAAAAATTTGAGAACCCCCCCTAAAATCCTCTGCCCCCACTGTAGGATACATAATGAATGCAGCCTAAAGTGATTTTAGAGTGAAACAAATCTTGCATCGAGTTGATAGCCTTATATGTAGACCCAAAAAATAGCACTGGCAATCATCTTCGGTCACATTTTAGAGCAATAATGGCCCTTGATCACGGTAGATTAGGCGTGGAAAACAAATTCTTGGAAAAAAAATCAGGCCGAATTTTTACGTTCGACAAGTTTACTTTAGGAAATCTTGCCAACAAATCTGGGTGCGTGCAAATCAATTTTTTATACTATTTATACATCACATCTGAGGTGACAGAGTACTATGAGGCGCTGTTTTTATCATACAGACCGCCTGACCTCAGACAATTAGCAGTCAGTTTCACAATTTTTCAAGACTAATTCCATTCATTCAATATTCAGGACCATCGAAGCACGCGTGCGCTTTTAATTAGCGAAACCGTTCAAAAAAATTCCAAAATCACCTACCAAGTTCACAAAGAAATTTTAACAGAGTTACGCTTCAACATAATAAAGAATTTATTGTGTTTATTTTTTATTGATAGTTTTATGACCGTCACGGTGATGTGTGATACGCGCGGTACGTTGAGTACTCCTGCAAGCGATGTTTATGAACGACTGTAAACAAATAACGGCAAAGGGCGGCAAAGCGATGAAAATTGCAAAAGACAACTAACAATAAATAAAAGATCAGAAATATAATTCGGTAGAACATTTACAGAGACAACAAGTTTCATTCACGAAAACAAGTATTTAAGTGTCTATAAGAATCTTAGAGTCTTTAAGCTTAAAAATTAAGTTTAATTTTAAGCCGCCGGCTTCCCGGTGTTTGCTGTTTTCCTCGATGAACTCGCGACAAGTAAATCGCTCAAAGTTTTCTTTCTACAGCCAAAATAATAACTAAATATTCTTCGGAACGGTTTTTCTTGTTATTTGCGGTGAAATATCGACTAATGGCTTTTCAAAGTTCTGTAAGCTTTCAAACCTCATACTAGGTCAGATCAGTGTCTCAAATCTAAATACAAACGAGCATAAACTAGCCTCATAAACTGCGCTCGACTTCATGAAAACAGATATAAATACAATGATAACTCAGGCTTACCATATTTCGAGATGCAGCTCCTGAAAGCTATCAAGTAAGGCCTGAATCGCTTACACATCCAGCAAGGTGAAAAACAAAAACGATGCCATCCGAAATCAGATTTCCGACTTTGACAAGCAGTGCATTTCTCAACAAAAATTCAATAAAGAAACCAGCCATGAATAACGTTAACAGAAGACTCTTGGTAGCAGCTGTATTTCATTTTGTACATCCAGTGAAAAAAGACAGTTATTAAAAATATCACAAGTTGACACAAAACTCTGTCAGCTTCTGTCAGCTGTTGAAGCAAACAAGTTTCAAGATGTTGTATGAATTTTCCGCATGAACTCACCTGTCAAATTTTGACCAATCAGGGCATAAAAATTGGACGTGGAGCGTGACCAAAGCGTGACTGTCCTGAGAAAAGTGAAAAACATCTGTTTTCCCTTCTTGCATTTTTAAATAACTGGCTGAATTTTTGCGTCCGAGGTCAGTTTGAAATCAAAATGATAATAGTGCTGGGCCATAATGACATAAACACAATATATTTCATATGAATTTTCAAAAAAAAAATTGAGCCTGCGATCATCTGAAAACTAGTAACTTGTCAGCGGATAACTTCAAAAAAATACTCGCCCTGGATGGGTCGACACCTGAGCCCGCGATACGGCCAGGTGATACTGGTCAGCGGATACCTTGTCTTGACAGCTGTCAATTGATCACAACATTGATAGTTGTCTCCTATCTAGGCTCCCTGGGCTCCCAAACTAGCTAGAAAGTGTGAGATTGAACATTGGTTTCCCTGTGGTGCGGACGGACGGCGGGCGGGCGGGTGGGCGGGCGGTCGGTGTACGGTCACGTGATTACCAAATTTTCTGGGATGGGTAGATTACTTAGCTATGGGGCTACGTCCATGCGCGCGCGAAGCGCGCACGAGGAGCTCCGCTATTATATATAGTAGAGGATGGAAAATGAGTGGAAGAGGCACTGCGCCAACAAAGCCTGTGGCTTCTCGAAGAGGGAGAAAACCAAAAGAGACGAGTGCCTCGGATAATTGCAGAATGTGCGGTTGTTGCTTCAAAACACAGTTCAGCAATTTTAAGAGTGGATGGATAAGCTCAGAAAATATGTTTGTTGCGCCCACAAGAAAAGGAGAAAAGTTAAGGAAGTTGGCCAATCTACTAAAAACCGAACTTTTCGTTGTCGTCGAGGAAGGGAATCTTTCTCCTCAAGAGTTTGCTCTTCGTGCAGGACAAAGGTCAGAAACTATGCTGCGATGCTGTCGCAAATTAGAGAAAAACTGAACACGCCAACTGATAATGATCAATTATTACTTGTTTTCCCACATTGATATTCCAAGGAATCTTACTTTCGTCTAAGGCAACTGGCTTCTTTTGAGCTAAAAATTTGGATTTTTAACTTTTACCAATGCAATAGAGGTAATTAAACATTCCTAGATATCTTATAAAATATTACTTTTACATTTACAGAAAAGAACGTGATAGAACAGCCATTTTTTAAAGCATTTCCAAACCTTAGCCTCGTTTTCATGTAAAGCTCAATGGGCAATTTTTCGGTGCCCCTTAAATACCTCCTGCATAAATTACAGAGGTGCCGCCACCATTAAACATGTTCCTTAGATCCCCCTCGACACTTCTACACTGGTCACTTGAAATCATCACAAAAATCCCACGGAAATTTTTTCAGCGACATATGCTCCCTGACTATAGTATTATTTTACACATTTCAAAGTGCAGCGATTTCTTTATACAAACAAGAAAAATAACTTTGTGCTACATGTATTGCATCAATTAACTATAGTCTACATTAACTGATATCTCATTTAAATGGCAACAAATTGACATACATACCATCTGAGTCTGAAATCCATTTTTAAATAGAACTATATTCATCGTCGTATTAAAACATTTTGAATAATTACGTCCCCTTGACAGTAATGTTACTTCTAATTCTGACTCTGTTTTATTAGTCTCAGAGTACTTCTTTCAGAAAAATACATATGGATTAAAAGTACACACTGACTATCTTACAAGGTATAAAAGAATTATGAAATGGCACTTTTACACTCAGTGCACAATGATTGCACCCCTAGTAGAATCTGTCTTATTTTTGCGAGAAACTGAGTGAGTTTGAATTAATTATCACAAAGAAGTTTAAAGAACGCGATTGCACTGCCGTTATCTAATAATTGCACCCAGCGAGCAATGTGCCTGAAAGGTACATTTATTCTTAATTTTGTTCTTCACTTGTTTAACTGTTGCACATTTTAGGCAACACCAGAACGCAAAACTTTAATCTTGCACACATTCCTGGAAGCCGGATGGCCAAAATAAGAAATGTATACGAGTAAGCTCTTTCTTCATCCACCCAGTTTGCGCTAAGGCGAAGTTCCAATCCTTAGGGGTCAAAACTAAGTATAACCTATGCAAAAACGCGCAACATTTAGGTTAATACCGTAAATCCTCTATTAAGCCCCCCGGGAGCTTATTTCTTTCAAGTTCGTTTGAAGAGGGGCTTAATAGAGACGTTGGTGTTGGTGGTGGTGGTGGTGGTGGTGGTGGGGGGGGGGGGGGGGTGGGGCGGGCTTATTCTCCAAAGGAACTAGAATACAAAGTGGAAAAGCTCAAGTGAAAGAAAGCTGGAGGTCATGCAGCCCAGGATCTGAATCAAATCGAACTTTCAAGTTTTACATTTGTGGCTGATTAAAACACTAAATTAAAATTTATTAGTGAAAAATAATTAGGGGGAAAGAGGGGTCTTGTTACAGAAGGAGTGCTTAGTACAGGATTTACAGTATTTCATTTCTTTAGAATACAGAAAGAGGATCGATGTACTAAAATATATTTAGGCCTGGGTCTCAGTCATTTTGTGGAAAGAAAGAGAAATCCAAATTATCTGGTCACGTGAAGGACCACGCGCTCTGTTTGAAAATTGTAACCAACGATTCCCACAACTTGCAACTCACACATCAAGGCATTGGCCCTCTACAAAGTGTCTACTAAATCAGCTCGGAATGGTTACAAGCTTTTTAATTGGTAATTGGTGTCGGTCTCCCCCTTTATATTGCATTTCCGTTGGGGGATAGACGTTTATTTCCACTTTTTGGGTGGACCTACAAAAAGAAACCGGTTTGCTCCGTTGGGAATACCCACTCAAAAGATTTTTGTGATAAAACAGGACGTGGCTGGTCACGTGATACAGTTACAGGCAATTTTTGACATGAAACTGAAAGATTTTTAGGTTTTGATTGGCCTTGAAACTACCTTACATCGCTATAATATTTCAAAATTCTGAGAAGTCTGTACAGACCCAGGCCTTAATCTACTTGAGAAGGTAGGAATCTTAAGTAAATTTCGGCTCTAACAATTCCATATCGACTGTTATGTTTTGAGGCATGTTGCCCGACTTTGTTTGCTGGGTCGTCTCCCCCTTCTTGAATTCCAAAACGGGTGTGTTGATGTGCCTCACATTGTCTTCAAAATGACCTGTGCCAAATAAAAGGCAAATAGTTAATAAATGTAACTAGCATGTCTTTTCAATAGATCGTTTTCACGTGACGTCACAGAATTATTGTCCGCCATGTTGGTGCACATCTAGGTCACGTGTTTCAGCTAATTCTTCACTCCAAAGTTATAGATGGTCATAAATCCCTTCAGTTTTCGATCGAAAAAATGGCTTCCGACAATAAAAATTCCTTTCCCTCGTCTGATCCAGGCGATGTCAGCCAAATTCCATTATCTGACTATGCTAAAAAGCTGCATGTTAAAGTCAGAGAGCGCTATGTGAGGAAAATCTCTTGTATTGGAATCGATCCTGCCTTGTTGGAGGGGAAACGCTTCAAGCTCGACTGCCTTCCGCCGGTTGAATCGACTGATTTGCTTTGTTATTTGGTTCTGGAGAGCAGCTTTTACACGCAAAAGCAATTTAAAGCCTTCCGCAGTCTCGAGGCCTACAATCAAATGGTGTCGAGTTTTGTTTGCGATGTGCAAGGCCATATGATCGCAAACAAGTTCGTGGTTTTGGCAAAAGTACGGCACTCTCAGCGTATGAACGATGCCTTGATCCAGATCTGGATTATTACCGAGAAGGATGGGACATTAAACTGCGCTCATTGTTTGGGTTGTAAGGCGGGACTCGCCGAATCCTGTTCGCACGTAGCTAGTGTGCTTTTTTACCTTGAGGCCTGGACAAAGCTCAATGGAAGGCTTTCATGTACGCAAATGAAGTGCTCCTGGATTCTTCCCAGCTTCGTAAACGAGGCGGAATACGCTCCGGTCTGCAATATTAATTTTAAATCCGCTAGGAAAATGAAAGTCGACCTAGATGAAATGATAGAGAATTTAACCGATGACCTCCAGCTTTCTGGGAACTCGAAAGTCTCCACTGAAAGCGCCGCTCCGAAACCGGAAATACCAGCGCCGACACAAACGGAAGTGGAAAATTTTTATTCTAACCTCAGCAAATGCCAAACAAAACCTGTTGTGCTGAGCTTGGTACCACCATATGCTGACAGTTACGTGCTACCCAGCCGAAAAATCCCCACCGTAATGGATTTGTTCGACAAGAACAACTTGGAATTGCCCTACAATGAGCTGCTAAAAATTTGCCAGAGCACCAACATTGAAATAAGTGAGGAACAAATTGATCAGGTGCAAAAAGATACAATTGCACAGTCAAGTGGAGCAAACTTCTTTAAGCATAGGGCAGGGCGGATCGGTGCCTCGCAGAGTAAGGCTGCAGCTCATTCAGACCCAGCACTGCCCTCCCAGTCTTTGATACAAAGGATTTGTTACCCGGAACTACACAAGGTAAACACCAAGGCTGTGGGTCATGGGTGTCGGCATGAAGCCTCTGCAATTCGTGCTTTTGAAGAATGCATGAAAAAAACTCGTGAACTTCAAGATTGTTAAGTGTGGTCTCTTTATTAATCAAGAGTATCCTCTGATGCATGCTACCCCAGATTTTTTATGCTCATGTGACTGCTGTGGGGAAGGTTGTGGAGAAATTAAGTGTCCCCTCTGTTTAGAAAACTGTGATTTTGATGCATATGTTTTAAAGCCCTCCTCTTGTCTGGTAAAGAACAGTGCTGGTGAGTTTATACTGCTCACCACACATGAATTCTACTACCAAGTTCAGCAACAGCTTTTTACAACAAAGCTGAACTACTGCTACTTTGTTGTCTGTGCCGTTTACTCAAATGAACTCAAGTTAGTGTCACAAAGAATTCTACCAGACAAAGCCCACTGGAGCACAGTTGTACCTAAATTGCAGAAATTTTGGAGAATTTGTGTGTTTCCTGAGGTGCTTGCCCGATGGTACACGAGAAGGGAGAATCGCCCAGAGGATGGGGCTCCACTGGCTAATTCTGTGTGCTATTGCAGACAAGAAACCGAGGAGGATACTGTCAAGTGCTGTAATCCACATTGTCCAATTCAACAATTTCACTTATCATGTCTGGGCATCGATGCTATTCCCAAGACCTGGTACTGCCCGAAATGTAGGGCTTTACCAGAATTTAAGCGAGGAGGCTCTAAGCAACAATCAGCTAGCATTATCAGTGAAGCTATGAAGATGAACTCGATTTGTACATGCAAAGCTGTAGCCGAAAAAAAGGACAAGCTGGTTAAGTGCTCTAACACAAGCTGCACTAATGGCAAATTTTTCCATTTGTCTTGTCTAGGCAGGAAAAGGATGCCAAATAACAGTAAATCTTGGTTGTGTCCAGTATGTATGATAAGTAATGCACAAGAGGCCAAGAATGGTACTGCCAGTAAGCCACCAGTCACGCACGTTACCACCAAGCCAACAGTCACGCATGTCACAACAAACACCAAGCCAACAGTCACACATGTCACAACAAACACTAAACCAACAGTCACGCAAGTCACAACAAACACTAAACCAACAGTCAGTTCTGGCACTGAAGAAGTGACAATTGTGAAAACTGTCTTTAAGAACGCACCTCCTCGTGACAAGTATGGGCCAGAGGGAAAACTGGGCCAGTATGAATACAGCCTAATCTCTTCTCCAAATGTATGGTTGGACTGTGTTATTATACACGAGGCCCACATTTTACTGAACAGAATCAGCGCTGGCATACAAGGATTTCAGAGGCCTACTCTTGGCTCTGTCAGACAATTTGACATAATGACAGGACCGTTTATTCAAATAGTCCATATTAATAATAATCACTGGGTGTGTTTTAGTAGCATAAACAGTCCCCCTGGTTTTGTTGATATCTATGATAGCCTCACATCCCCAGTGACCCGAGAATTACTGGAATTGGCTTTTGATTTGATTGGGCCAACCTTTCAAGGAATTCGTTGTATTCCAGTACAACAACAACAAAATTCTTCTGACTGTGGTGTCTTTTCAATTGCTTTTGCAACAAGCTTAGTATATGGACAGGATCCAATGAATGTAACATATAATATTAGTCAGATGTGTCAACATTTACTGCACTGTCTAAAGGGAGGAATTATTACTCCTTTCCCTACCACTTGAACTTCTTTTACAGAGCATTACTAGGAGAGAAATAACATGTGGCATGGTTGGGGTATGGTCATGACAAAGCCTCACTTGTTCTACATCTGGCGCTCAAATACTTTTTGAAAGGGACTGAGTAGTAAAACTCTTTGCACTCATACAAAATCTGCTCTGTCAAACTTGCCTACAAAAATGTCAAAATTATGTTAAGTACCATGACATTCTTTTAGCAGAAAATATATTTATATTTTATCGAGAAGCTCCATTGTCTTGCACTTATTCAGCAATGCAGGTTGTCATCCTCAAACAGTGTGTAACAATGCTGATCTTACAGCGAAATGATCTCAACCGGGTCCACCCAATGATTTTTTAGCCAAACACAAGACAAGCTCATAACAAAAGATCTGGAATTCGTTCATTAAATTTGCCCATTACTGTGATTGGTCAGGTGATAAACTTGTTTTTTAACTGGTTAAAAAAAAAAACAGTTGGCTGGTCCAGGTTGAGTTCCTTTCACTGCAAACAAACTGCTAATTTAATCCAAAGGTACAATACCATTGCACAAGTTTGTCAAAGCAGCATAAACTGTAATAATTCTGTCAATCATTGGAATTTTTGCCTCTTGGGATCCATTAGGGTCACACTGCAAGAAATCAATTGGTAGAATTCCAGAAAGAATTGTGTACTTTCTCCTGAGCAGTCCAATGACCCTTTCCACATGTATTCGCACATTTGCAATGCCACGGGTTCCCTCAACATCTACTGGGTCCAGCTGGTCTTTTCCTTTGGTAAATGCTGGAATGGCAAGCTCAGCTCTGTGAAATATTAGGCTTTCCTGGATAGTAAAGCCCCGGTCAGCCATCACCAAATCTCCAGGAACTAGTTTTTTAAGAATGCCACAATTGTCAGTTAAATACTTATCTGAAGTCCTTCCTCCCCAAGCGTTTGAGGCGAATGAAATGCTCCCTTGTGGAGTTATTCCAACCAAAACTTTGACAGTGTTATGATTCTTGTAGTTGGAATAAGTCTGTGCTCGTGCCATGAGATTTGAAGGTCTAGTAATAAACACTTCAAAGCAGTCAATGATCACTGTGGTTTTGTTGCCAAAGGCAACTTGAAAACATTGAGGCATGGTTCGCCATAGATCCTCACGCTCAGGCCACCTTATCAAGGGCGCTAATCGAACATCGAGAACCACCATCCAAGCCAAAAAAATTCTTGAAACTGTGGGAAGTGAAATTCCAAAGCGGTAGGCAAGATCCTGCATTGGCATGTTCAATTTAAGTTTCATTAGCGTGAGAACAAATTCTTGAAACTTCGATAAAATTGGAGACTTCCTAACAACAAATGGCAGAACATACTTGTACACTGTTTGCAGTACGTCGTAGGCAGGCAATCCTGTGTAAAATCGCACCTTCTCGTTGTCATTGGCAAAGTAACTTTCATCAAATGGTTGGCTCACACTGAAGTTGCGAAATAAATAATCAAACTCCTCTGTTTGAGTCGCTGTCCCCGTTTCACTATCAGTCCCCACTTCCATCGCTGAGTCAAAATCAAAGGAAATTTCCATAACCTTTGCTCCTGGTTCATTAACTTTTTGTTTTTTGGCCTCGATTTCTTCCCGAAGCCGTCTTTCTTCTTCCGCGACACGTTTACGCTCACGATCTCTGGCTCTCTCGTCTCGCTTCACAGCAACTTCTGAGTCGGCTTGAAGCTTCTCGGCAGAATCATATTTATCATGACCTAGATTTTGGGTTGGAACCCAATCTGGATCGTACCTGTCCCAGAGTTTTGCCGCTTTTCCATTGATAAAATGTTTACCACAGACACGGCCATGATCCAAAATGCTGTCTGTGAGGTCTTTTCTACTGATCGCAGAAATCCATTTTTTTCGCCTTTCTTCAGAAAGTTTCAATATTTCTTCACCTTGATTAGTCATAACTGTAGGTATTCTTGCCATGTAAATTCCTTTATCACGGACACTTCGGGTCCCACAGCCAAAAATCGCGCATAAAACCATTTTTTTCACGATAACAGGCCTCGCGTGTTTACATTTGATGTGCACCAATATGGCGGCCAATTGAAAAGGGGTCACGTGACTGAAAACGATCTATAGCAATGATGATAACTTGATTTGTTATTTTTCATGCTTCGCGCTGAGTCTAAGTGCCTTATCTAAGTTCGTTCAGTTTTTAAGATGGTACGACTGAAATCAGATATTATGGTGGATGTACGAGCGTCTGCATCATAAGATCACGTATAAAATTTCACATAATTTGGAAATCTTAAAACAATATAACAAGCACACCGTTCCACTGTCCTCTTCGCCTTCATTGTCCCCAATCATTTCTTCCTAAACACGTTGGTGACTGTAAATACAACTTCACCCAACTCATCTAGTTTGTCACAGGTAGGCGATTTTAGCAAGAGTGGAATTGAAATGGACTATGCCTAACTTGACAAAAGGAAAGGAAAATTGTTGCGTCCGTCCTCCATAAAAGGTGGAATTAGAAATTGTCACTTCCTGTTTTCACGCTCTCAAATGTCTCTGATGAAGGCACTTTGTAGCTCAGGGAAGCAAGTGAATGAACATGTCAAAGTTTAATATGTAAAACATACCAAGTCACTGTCCACTACTGTGGTATCTTGACCTGCATGATCCTAGAAGGGAAACTAAGCTCTGCTTTTGGACAAAGTTACGTTTATTTACCCATACCCTTACATGCACTCTCGTAGAGAAGCTATTCACATTAAATAGACTTCATATTCTAACAACATCAAAAGGGACAGTGGAACTGAGATTCTTGAAGCGTCGATGCCCACGATCAGACAGCACAGGATATAAGTGGTTTTGCTGGACTGGTCAACCATGTAGTCGCCAGTACTACTCCATGGTAACAGGTTTAGCATCTGGAGGATTTGAACTGTGCTGTATTGTACTACCTTTTTTCCTGTTCTACTAAGGTTACTTAGTTGGGACTTCCGCACTCACTCCCTTTTCTTTCATTATACATAGCAAGTAGAATATAAACAAAGGAAGGGTATCATACACCACCATAATCAGATACTCACAGACGTGCTCGGTGGGCCCTGTCCTTGTTGCTGGGGTGTTCTCACTTGGTGAAGAAGATTCCTGCGCAGCAAAACATTGTCATGATTTTAAGCACTGATCCGGATAAAAAAGAAAGAACCAAATGCAAAGAACATTCTGCAATGCCAAAAAAAGTGCTAACTTTACTAATGTCTCTGCTACACTTCTGATTGGTTTTAATCATAAAATTTTACCAAACCTTCGCAAAGGACTGTGTATGTTTAAAATCTCTTGTTTTCTAGCCAACTTCTATATAACAAAACCTTGACTGATTTTAATCAAGTATTCAAGTATAACAGAAATGCTATTTGTGGAACATGTAAAATTATAAACACTGCTTGGCAGTGAATTGTTTACACTGTCGAAATATTTAACACAAAACGCACTCTTCAAAGATGCAGTTTATTTAAATGTTATTTCTTTAAGTGCCTTTTTATAAGTTTATCTCAATGAAAACACATTCCTATGTGAGAAAAGCGTATTGTGCCGTAACAAAAGGACTTGCTTCCCATCTTAACCGGATCATTACCTAATTCTCACTCCCTGTGATAATCAAAAAGGCTAAATACTTTATAGAAGAATCGCTAGAAGGTCTTTACGAACAGCCATGTCTACTTTAATTGGAAAAGTTACTCTCAGGTGGACACTAAAGGTAGCGTGGCTGCGTGTAAGTTACTTTTTTGCCTCAATCCAGATAAAAAGGGACACATTACCTCTGTGCGCGGAGAGCCCACACAGGATCAAGGGCATCCTCCACTGCTCTTTGCATCCTTTCAAAATTGATTTCTCTTCCTACAATTTAAATTAAGACAGATAATGGTAGTGAAAAATTTTTACTGTTTTTCCATATGTTAATTAACTATCAAAGACATTTCTGGGTGAAAATGTGAGATAAGAACAAAAAGCATGCAACCATTCATGACAACACAATCGCTACAATATATGTAGTTAAAACAAGCCTAAACTGTATATTAAAATAATGTGCTTACCTGTCAGTATGTCCCCCATGACCATCTTTGAGGGGGACATTGTTGTTGAAGCACCCTTAATTCGATATGTTCCACCTTTACTTTGCTTTCTATTTCCACGTACTAAAAAGAGACTAGACAAATGCATCTTGAATGTGACGGAGGAGTAAGGGGAGTAAATGACATCAACAAACTTGAGATAAATTTCATGTTTTCAAAGGAGAGAGCTAAAGCAAGGAGGTAGCTAGTGAGAAGAGGGGGAGGGGAGGGCATGGGTGATTACCACCACTACTATCTCTTTATTTCGCAGATAGAAACTGATAAATGATATAACACATAAAGAAGAAAAGAAAAGTAATCTTTATATAGCCTTGGGCAGCCCTTCCATTATATATCATTCTCACATTGTATCAGATTAAGATAACTGTGGCTTTAAAATAATAATAATCATTAACTTTAAACTACTTACATTCAATATCAAACTTCGACCCAACCCTTGCCACATAAATGTGGCACTTGTTTAAGGTGGTGACACAAGTATCTGACATCATGATATTTCTGTAATTGCAAAAAAATATATACATGTAAGTTCATTATACCTTTCAGATAACAGAAAAAAAGGGTGCTAAATTTGTGTATGGCTCCTGCCTCATCACTGTATTAGGCTTATCAAACCTGTCAATGACCAGTCTGACTTGTTTCCACTGCCCCAAATAATTAAAATTTATACGTTAACTTAGTTTTGACAGTACTGTACTAACCTTATTAGTTGTACTGCCCCATCAGTCAACCTGCACCGTATGACACAGGCTGGCACCAAGAGAGCATAATTTTGTAGTTGCACCTATCCAAAAAAATGTAACCAAAAATATATATTAAATATCATGCTACCGGATTCTTTGGGATTCATCTTGACAGGATTGCTTTCACATCTTAAGTTTACAGCGTTAGTTAAACTAGAATAAAATCAGACCTCAATACCATGATTGAAATGAAAATATATGTTCAACATTATAACAGCTTTAAGTATATATATTATCGGTATATATTATCAATATCAGCGCTATTATCAGTATGCTTCCCTCAAAATATGGGACTTTATTATAGTACCTGTCACTAAGAATACATAATATAGTTATTGCAAACTACAGATCATGATATATATTTATTGCAGTCTGCAATATTAATAGTTGCTGTTACATGTTCACATAACCAGCATTTCCTTTTCGTTTTAAGTCCTATGAATAGTTTTGGTAAGAAGAAAAGGAAGCACTTCATCAAACTAGCCTAAATGCTAGTTTAACCTTAGAACAGATTTTAGCTACAATATATACACCTACCTCATTAGCATTTACGCAGAGTACCATCAGCCTCTGTGGTAACTGTTTTTCTTTTAGAAATGACTGCCACAGTCGCACGTCGTACTGTGGCCCACATGTGGGTTCTGTTCGTGGAAAGATAATATGCCAAGATAATATATATTATTATATAAACACCAATCAAATACCATCCTCACATAATCTTCACATTTGAAAAGATCACCGTTGCTATGGCTACACAATAAATCACATTGTTCATGGCAAAAGGCTATTGAAGTTAAGCAGTTTAGAACTTCATTGGTGTTTACATAATAAATAGAACACTGCACCCACTCGTAAAACATTCACAACTCGAAGAGAAATTTCATATCTCCATACGTCCATGTAATATCCTCTATTTACACTACTTACATTACTGTTATTCTGTCAAAAGAATGTTAAAAGTATCATGTTGAATTTCAGAAACATAGCAGTTGCAACATTTCAAGGCACTAAGCAATATTTGTTGCTGTTTCTGTCAACCTTAACCCATTTGCCCTCGGATTAAGACTTTACCCACTTTTAAAGCTAGTCAAGTGGACAGGAACATTTGACAACACCACTGACACTGCTGCCGCACTTCACTGTGTGGAAGTTCTCACTGCTACTCTCACTTACGACTAAGAATGTACCACAGTCTTCGGCTTGCTTGCCCGGGAAGAAAGGAGCACATTGAACTGCACCAGTGGAGGAAACTATCTTGGCCTCCTTCTCCCATATGTTCCTCAATATGACATCAAGATGAATGTCAAGCATTTCCCAAGAAGCTGACAAAGGACCAACAGGTGTCACATGTCCAGTAACTTTGCTCTCTCCCTGCAACACTTCTGCCATGGACATTCTTCGCATCTTCTTCACGTACGTTTCCCTTTGTTTTACCGTCATCTTAAACCACTGATCTACACTTAGAGCAAGGTGCAGATAATTCATTTTGTACTCCCCTCTTCCTGTGATTGCCTTAACAAATTCGTCATCGAAATCAGCCCTTAACCGCTTCATATCTTCCACAAACTTTGGAAGAGAC
Organism: Porites divaricata; assembly: GCA_038088405.1. Taxonomy (NCBI): domain Eukaryota; kingdom Metazoa; phylum Cnidaria; class Anthozoa; order Scleractinia; family Poritidae; genus Porites; species Porites divaricata. Next base: position 17,481,392 of record JBBMOI010000004.1, on the reverse strand, counting down.
ACTTCTTGGTAGTTCTCTTTGTGCTTGATTACGTGGTTATTGCTCTCTGAGCAGTGAGTTTAGAACTTTTTGGGGGGACACCCCAACCCAGCTGCCGTTCGTACTTTAGGAAGCATCGTTTCTTTAATCATAGCAGTAGTTGTAGCAAACCAGTGGACAAAGGATGGAGACTTTTCCTCCCATTTTGTTCGTACAGATTCAAAAAGAGTGTCAAACATTTCAGAGGACTCTGCGTCGACCAGTCCTTCATGGTAGACGCCATCAAGGTGGTAACCAAATATCTGGTTTGTGATTTTAGTCCTGCTGGAGTCTTCCAGGGCTTTAAGATGGTGTTTGACATTATTCCGGAAATGACTCATACATCTAAGTTTCACAGCAGATGGAAATCCCTCTGAGAAGGACTGTTCAAGGGGTTTTTCTCCGTCAGTACCAAATGCCCTCAGTTCTTCTGAATACAGTACACAAAATCTCTATACACTTCGTGTCAAATTCTGACTTATCAGAATGGGTCCTATACAAATAGGGTGTTCGCCAGTGCGTTTCGAAAGCAACAAAAGGTCTTGATAAGTTACTGGTGTGACACTGTACTTTCCAATGTTGAATGTGGGATCAACTGACAATATACTAGCAACTAATTCTGATGTGCAGTAGGTTTTCAAGTCCTGGAATTGTGTGCTAGATCCCAACACAATAAATAATGGATTTGGATAGGTTTGGATGTTGGTTTGACCATCGCACCCTTTCCTCGTTTGCCATGGTCAGTAGACTTCCAAGAACATCGTTTGTGCTTGACTGATGAGCACACCCAACCGTATGTTGCTTCATATTGTAAGCTTGTTTCCGGTTCCTTGGGGTTACTCCAGCACTCTGTGCGTTCATCATTCCTTCTATCTCTCTTGTGTTTTTTTGAAATGCCTCTTTAGGGAAGTGTTGCTGGAGATTACACTTAAGCTTGTACTTGGTGGATTCGTTTGTTCGTTGATACGGGGTCTTACTTTTCTGTGAATTTCCATGGCACTTCAACATAAAGGGATGCTCTTCTCCAGTAAAGTTGTACTGTACAAGTGCAAGGTTGCCTAGGATATCCCCAGATGGCGATCAACAAAAAGATATTGTCCTCTTGAAATCGGGGGAAGAAGAACATCTTCTGTACTTTCTTGTCAAATGGAAATAATCTTCCCCCACGGCTTTCGTTCTAGAAATTTTATTGCAACTTTCCAGGAAACCATTGTCGAACTTTAATTGGAACGTCTCAGTCGGAGATCCGAGGTTCTCATATGATCCGTTGTCATCAGCTTCCAAGTCTTCCAAAGCAACTACTCTGAGATCAACTAGAAAAGAGGCATTGATCTGTACACGACAGGGCTGATGCTTGCATAGGACATTTTCCACATGTTCTTTAGCGAGTATTTCAATGACTTTCTCTGCAGAAGATAAAGCAGTGCTTCCTCTGATAAAAATAGGAGAATTTCAGAAAACTCTGCCTCATCTGGGTCACTGAAAAAAATATAATGAATTATTATGTAATGCAAAATATATATAAAATAGGCAGTTTTTCAAACTTCATTTGATCTGAAAGTCATCATTAATAATAATAATTCAGAGTTTGAAAAGAAAACCCGTATTTGCCTGTATTTATTTCGTGCAGTACAGGAACATGGGCTGTCAGGTACTAATTATGCGAAACATCACATCAATTAGATTACTGATTTACTGTTGCGTAGGGTGTGTGAGAAAAGGGGAAAAAGGCTGTGTCATCTAGTGAGTGTGAAAAGTTGCCCAGAAGAAATAGAAAAAAAACGGATAATGTAGCAAAGACTGTACATTTCAAGTCACCCGAGTAATACCAGCTGGAACGGAAGGAAAACTGGTATGAACATGCACCATGGGGTTTTGGAGAATAATCGATGAAGTAAAGCTACTTTAAGATATGATCATGCAATGTGATAACATTGTTAAAGTAAAAAGATGTGACATTGTAGTGCTGATGAAGGGGAACGAATGTATCATTATAGACATTCCTATACTAGGGCAAAGTAAGATACAGGAACAGGAATTTGAAAAAACTGACAAATGTTAAGATTTGAAGAGAGTAACTAGAAAAAGGTGGGGTGTGCAAAACGTCAACCTAGTACCAGTTGTTTTAGAGGCTATTACAGGTGTTACTAAGAAACGTGGACAATGGATTGAAACACTGGGGAATAGAGTAACAATTGGACTGCTTATGAATACTAGGAACAGCCAGGATTGGTGAAAAATGGTGGTTGATTGAAAAATGGTGATTGGTTTCTGAGTACCAGTAGAATGTCCCACAAGACAAGTGGTTGTTATTTGTGGCCCACTCCCTTAGGATGTATGTCTACATGGTAAAAGCCAGGGATCACAGCTAATTGATGACAATGGTGATGATGATGATGCTGATGTTGTTGTTGAGATGATGATGATGGTGAGGTGGTAGTGGTGGTAATGGTGATGATGATGATGATGTAGAGGTAGGTTGATTCTCAATTTTCTTCGTCTCCCAGCGCTTAATTATTAGGGTTAGGAAACAAAGGAAATTAAGAATCAACCTAGGTTAACCCAAAATTAACCTGAAATCAAATTTGACCTGTAACATATATACATTGTACATGTTGTGATTTAACTTGGTCGTTGGCTTAAATTTATTGCACTCTGCTTTTTGGTATGGCTATGTACAACACCAAGTGTGAAATATTAAGCTGGGATAGTATCAAACATTTAAAATCGTATACTGTAGTCAAATTTCTAGAGCAAAGAGTAACCTAATTAACTCAAAAATACGATAAATCGATATTTTAAGTAGAGACAAGTTTAGTGTACTAATTAAGTTCAGAGTGAACACTCAATCTCAAATCATATACAATCAGTTGATCACTCATCACCTTAACCCTTTAAGCCGCAATATGCACATGCCATTTCTCCAAACTGATCTTCCTACATTTTCTTCAAGAATTAGTTTAGAGAATTTGATAAAAGATCATGGCATTTTCTCTTTGGTGATCATTTTATTAGTTCTCATAAATTTAGCTCTTGACAATGTATGGATATTATTAGGAGAAAAGTTTTCTTGGTCACTATATGGAATTAAAGGGTTAATAGCTGATTCTCCGATTTTCAATCAATGACTAATCCCCACTCCAGCATTTTGATTAGGAAAGTAAAATACAGGCAATGTTTTGTTTATTACGGTGCAGAGAAACACGTTTGAAATAGAAAACTTCATGTAAAGCAAAATGTTTGTTTCAGGATCCCATGCTAAATGACCATATTCTGGTATGTAAATGAGTTTTTACCTCATCAGATACTGTCAATACTCTGATGGCTGTGGAAAATTCTTTTTTAAAATTTCGGCCTCGGTCATTATTTTCTTTATATGGGTGGTCTGTTTAACTTGCATATCAATCGTACAACCTATCATTTATTAGTGAAGAATAATTAGGGGAGAGGAGGGGGCTTAATAGAGAGAGAGGGTTTAATAGATCTAAAGGACTTACGGTGTTAGAAGAAATGGAGGGTCACTGTAGGCATTGAGGACCAGGAATCAGTTTAATGACCTTTTACACAGGAGGTACATGAACTTAAATTTTATTTAAAAATTACTCTACTTAGCTATAACCTCCGCCAGTATGATCAGGAAAAGATATTTAAACTATCTAGATAAATAAATAACAGACTGCAAGTTTATATAAGGATTTATCTTTTTTAGACATTGTATAAAAACCTACCTATCTTTTTGTTGTTCTCTTTTTTCTCTTTTTGTTGGAGTACTTTCCAAGGAGGAACTACTTAAAATTTGAACTACCTCCTCAACATCCTGTTGTCAGAAAGAAATACTTCAATTCAAGATACTGAAGTAAAACCGTCTACAACAATGTAACAACTTTTAATGAGTGATGTACATTTACATCCTACCTGTATATCATTATGCCACCTGACTTCAGGCAAATCAGAATCAGAATCTGAGCTATGAAAGAGCAAAAAAAGTTTCATTGTAACAGACCTGAATGCCAGTGTGTTTAAAAATGTGAAAAGTTTTCCACTGACATAAGAGAGACAAAACTGGCTTTGAAGTGTTGCAAGGATTTCAGGATGTCTTAACTTTTGCATTTTTGTTGTGATCAAAAAAAGGAGATTCCTCATAAAATAATAAAATAATCCAGCTTTGTTCGGAGGAAAGTGCAATACTGGCATATTAAACTACAGTAGCTATAGAGTTAAAGTTATCGAATTGGTGATCTCTAGCTTTAATACATAAAATACTCCCAGCCAATTAGCAAAGATGGAGACAAAGACTGGAAATAAGTTGGAAGAAAACATCATCCCTACAATTATTTTCAAAAAGTACGACATATTTTCAGCATTCACATGTCTACATTTTTCCACCTAACAACAATGAAAGACTGATCATAAACTAAGATAAGCTTAATTGTACTGCTGTTATGGTTATTTGAGTTATAACCCATTTAGTGCATAAATGACTTACAACAAACGTGTAAAGATTTCTGCATTCAGCTCAATACGGAATAGGCTACAAAAACAACAGATCAGGCGGATCTGAAATCACGAAGATCCTAATCTTGTTGACGAAATGTATACAACTTGTCATCAGATTTGTTGATGTTCAAGTATGAGTTTACTTTGGTGTAAAATACTCCTGCATTACAACGAATACTAATCTTTCAGAAGATCTAACTTCTATCACACCTGAAACATAAGTTATAGAACTATTAGTATTCCGAGTTTTTTGGTCAAAATTGGCTCTTGTTTAGGATAAAATTCACTTGTGTTAACAGTAAAGACTCACCAGCCATGTTTTCGCCTCTTTACACGTGGTGTGTTCCTTTCTGTTATTTCCAGTGCCTCTCTGCCATTTTTCTGCCTTTTGACTGCCATTTTAGATTTTTAGGGAGGATGCCGCTGACTACTGGTTATTAGACTTCCGTTCCCCGTTCCCCGTTCCCCGCTCCCCGTTCTCCGTTTTAGTAACATCCGAAAAAGAATGGAATAAAACGATTCAGACTGACCTGTCTTGGTCTCTCTTCCTGACATGGTGAGAGCACACAAGTCACAACTCAATGATGGCGGCTGAAATCTTTCCGCGAATGACATAATTTATTAAAAATTCAAGATGGCGCCCAGACTTATTAAAAGCCTGTATATCATGTTACTCTACTCAATATAACAGTATCTAATTATTGTGTCAACTAGCTTCTTCCAATTTTATTCCCTAACGCTACTGTTTCTACTTAAGTTACGCATCTTTACTAAATAGAACGAAAAAGGTCGGCTGAACTTTGCAAGCGAGAGAATAATATTTTTAAGCTTGTTTACGGGATTAACAACACTCGATACAGCTTTCATAAAACTAAGCTGCCTTTTAAACTTCGGGTCTTTCTGCAGGTACCGGAAAGCTTTGTATTTTTGGTCACTTGGGATTAGTCTTTATTTGGAATTGTTTTGTTTCCCGTCTTTTATTTCTTTTGCATTACGTAATCTGTGCTCCGGTACTCACAGAAGGAACCTAAACTTCTAAAACCACATTTTATAGGGCGCATACTTTCGAATTAAAGTCTACATCTAAATATCAATTATTGCTTCACTGGAAGAGATTTGAAAATATATGATCTTTTATACTCTACCCAGTTGTAGCAGGTGAAACAGAACTCATACTGACATGTGTTGTACCGATAGCCGAATTAGGTCAGAAATGCCCCGAAGCAGCAACCACACTTAAATAGGAACCCTTAAACAGCTGCATCACTGTTCACAGCATTTGAATCATGCAGATATTTTATGTAATGCTTCCAAACACCTGTACTTGTAATAAGAGACGAAAAAATTGTGAAGGATCAAGATGGCGGTCTCAAAGTGCCCTTGTACGACCTTTACCAATGCCATGTTTAAATAGATGCCAAGATCTCATTGGTTCCTAAGCATCAACTCATAGTACCTTCAACCTTATTGGCTCTTGCAACAAACATCCCAACATACAAAGCCACAAAGCCACAAAGATACATACGGTCACACCACTGACATATGAGCTATTTTTTTCAAAATAGCTCAATAATAAAAATGATTAATACTAAATTGATGTACCCATAACAGTTACTTAGTGGCACAGTCAATTCCAAGCGTTTCCATCTCCCCTCCCCCGGGCATTTGCGGGGCATTTGTCATTTTTTGGAAAAGCTGCAAATGCCCCACGGTGAGGCTGGGCGTTCATACAAAAAACCCACGATGGGGCTTTAAAGTGTGATGGAAATGCTCCACCCGCGACACCACGAAAATCGTATTTTCCAGTAAATAAGCTTCCAATTTCATATTTATGAGAAATCTCTAGTAATCTGATCAAAACGTGTCAAGTGCCCCACGCAAATCACCATAGAAAGATAGAAATAACACTCACTTTATTAACCGCTTCTGTGAATTTTAAATTCCAATTTTAGGAGCCATTAAAAGATATTTTATCTTGGTATACCTCTGGCCCTGAGGAAGGCTAATTTCGTTAGCCGAAATATTGGCCTGTGAAAAATCAGCCCTTTGCCGTAGTGTCAGCCCTGCATTCGGTTTTGTTTTCCTTGCTTTAAGTCAGGGGCGGCAAAGGAACGTTTTACAGTTTTTCTTTGTGGCAAACTGCTGCCATGCAAGGGGTAAATCCACAAATCCATCTTTCACCACCTCACTGTAACTTTCAACAAAGCTGACGAATGATACCCATGCATGGTTCCTAAAAAGTAAGGTTCCATGACATTAGATGATCATCGAAACACTCATGTAATATCACAACCAGGGGTCACCACTTTTAATTTCCAGTTGCTCGTTCAATGCGTTTCATAGGCCAATATAACTCGTCCTAAGAAAAATTAATTCGTTGAGCTAGAAGCTATTAATCTTTGGAACCCGCAGTTTTGAAAAGATAAGCGGTTTGTGACTTTCTGCGGCAGACAACCTCCTCCCCAGGGCGCTTTTCATCACAACAGACCGGTAACAAGGCTAGATGTTTTGCGAGGTTTGTCAGCTAAATATTCTTATTCTCCAGCAGATACTTCTTCAATAAATTTACATATTACTCCAAATGAATAACCGGAAATAAGGAAATAAGCAAATGGATGGAGAATGCACATTGGCATAAAATTAAGGTGGCTGAACACAGTTTTGCGGCCGGTCAGTGGCAACTCGCGTGACGGCGAGTGTTTTAAATTAAACAAACAAATATGGCCGCGAAAAAGCAATGGTATACAGAAGACGATTTCTCAAAATCTTCTCATTACAATTTTGTGATATTTGGCAGAAGTTTTACTTTTATCGTATTTTAAACAATGAGAACTTTTAAATGGAAGTTGAACAATGTGTGGCTTCATAGCTCAGTTGGTAGAGCAATGCACCGGCAACGCGGAGGTCACGGGTTCGAATCCCATTGAAGCCCTGATTTTTTCAGGCTTCTTCTTTCCAATTGCTTAAATTGGAAAATTCACTGCGATGATCATTCTTCACTTTCATCTATAACCGCAGTTCAAAATGAATTATTTCATATATTTCACATCATTTCACTCCTCATGGGAGATATGAACTCAATAAATTGACCTCGCTCCCAATGTGTGGCTTCATAGCTCAGTTGGTAGAGCAATGCACCGGCAACGCGGAGGTCAGGGGTTCGAATCCCGTTAAAGCCCTGATTTTTTCAGGCTTCTTCTTTCCAATTGTTTAAATTGGAAAATTCACTGCAATGATCATTCTTCACTTTCATCTATAACCGCAGTTCAAAATGAATTATTTTATATATTTCACATCACTTACAGTACAATTACATTATTGATTATCTAACAAACCGTTTGTTACAGTTTCGACAAATAAGTTTCAAATGGTAATGATTAATTATAATGAGCTGTATGCAGGTTTATAGGAAAATATAATGAGCGAATTTTATGTAAACTGAGCAAAAGTGAAAATCTAAGGTTGTATTCAGTCGTTCATGTTGCCATGGAAACTGCAAAAACGTCAAATTTTACCTGTCAAGTAAAATCTTTCATCAGTATATTTTTCACTTGCCAAGTTTCAGCTCGTGAGCTGCAACTTTTTTCTTGCCATGACTTGGCAAATGACATATACTCACAAAGTGCCTAAACTGTGTTCAGCCACCTTAAGTACGAGTACGATTAGCCTGCGAACGGTCAAACAAAAGCTGGAGCGAGGATGAAAACGGATAGCAAGAAAAGGGAGAGACGTTTTCCCGCCTCATTTTGCGTTTCGCTGAAAATGCCACGTTCACCTCGCTTGGCTCTATAATATATAGATTTAGCCAGGGCTAAAAGCAAAGCTCCATTAATAAATTTATAATTTAAAACAAACAATAAACTTGTAATCCACAAATCAGTTAAATTAAGGGCACATTCGTGTGACTTTTGAGGGACAGGCTAAGTGATTTTAGAGTGAAACAAATCTTGCATCGAGTTTGATAGCCTTATATGTACACCCAAAAAATAGCACTGGCAATCATCTTCGGTCACATTTTAGCAGAGCTCCTCGCGTGCGTGGGCGTAGCCCCATAGCTAAGGTAATCTACCCATCCCAGAAAATTTGGTAATCACGTGACCGACCGACTGACCGTCCGTCTGCACCGCAGGGAAACCAATGTTCAATCTCACACTTTCTAGCTAGTTTGGGAGCCCAGGGAGCTTAGGAGAAAACTATCAATGTTGTGATCAATAGCACATTTGCATGATGACGTCACGCGCACACTGCATGCTGGTATTTGTAGTCAAGAAAAGAACAAAATGGCGGCTCGTGGTGGAGGCGGGTTCACTTGTTGTGTTCCAGGCTGTTTTACGAACAGTAAAAGAGACACGCATCTGTCGTTTTATGTTTTCCCAAAGGAAAAGAATTTGAGGTGTCGCTGGTTGCACTCAATATCGAGAAAAAATTTCAAGCCCACCACTGGACACCGAGTATGTAGCTTGCATTTCAAAGGAAGAAAAAAAACCTACATGAACAATGTTCCTGTCATTTTTCCTTTGGCAAAATCTCATCCCAGGCCGTCACCCGAACCAAGGAGAAAACTAATTGTTAACAAATCTTCGATATCCAATCAAGAGACACAGCCTTCACCTAGTGTATCAGCTTCGACCACTACATCAAAGGCTGATGAGTAGGAGCGTGATCATCAAGAGATTAGACGATTGAAAGAAGAACTGGGAAACGTTCTACGTTTAAAAGGATCATTGGAACGGGATCTGTCCATCCTAAAATTTGGTTTAAAGCGTTTTAAAGAATCAGAAAAGGATATGATCTTCTACACTGGCCTGACCTTTGGTCAGTTTGTGGCATTATTCAATTTCCTAAATGCCCATGGTATTTGTTATCGTCTAAATTACTGGGGCTCTGATTATGCCAAGGTACAATTACCTGATATAGAAAAGAAGGGACAAAAGCGCTTCTTAGAGCCTCACGATGAGCTTTTTCTGACATTGTGTAGATTGAGGGTTAATATACCAGAGAAAGTACTGGCTGATAACTATAATATTAGTGTATCAGAGGTCTCAAGGATTTTTGCTACCTGGCTCGACTTACTTTTTTCAAGGTTAATTCAACTTCCTGCTTGGGCTACGAGAAGAACAGTTGAAGAAACAATGCCTGAAGTGTTTCGGCAGAAATACCCACTCACAATGGTCGTTCTTGACTGTCCTGAATTATTCATTGAAAAGCCCTCATGTTTCCGTGCACAATCTGAGACTTACTCTTCATATAAGTCCTACAATACAGCTAAGGGCCTTGTTGCAATAGCACCTAATGGTGCTTTAACCTTTGTGTCAGATTTGTATGGAGGTCATTGTAGTGACAAAGTTGTTGTTGAGCATTGTGGCATTCTACACCTTCTTGAAGAGGGTGATGCAGTAATGGCAGATCGTGGTTTTGAAATCCAAGACTTATTAGCCTCGAAGAAAGTTTACCTTAATATTCCACCCTTCATGAGAAGTAAAGACCAGCTAAATCCTGATGAGGAAGATGAAACCAGGGAGATTGCGTCAGTTCGCATACATGTGGAACGGGCTATTGAAAGAGTGAAAAACTTTAACATTCTTAAACAGATATTACCAAATTCTATGGCTGAAGATGTTGACAAAATTTGGAAAGTTTGCTGTTTACGGGCTAATTTCAAGGGGCCTTGACTAAACTACCAGTGGGCCTTTGAAATTAGCCAGTAAACAGCAAACTTTCCAAATTTTGTCAACATCTTCATCTTTTTAAAAATTAATAACTTCTTGAATTTGTAAGAAATACAAGGTACATAGTATTGGTGTCCAGTTCTTGGGTAGATTTTTCCTCAAGATTTTGAGCAGCAAACCCTTCTTTTTTTTCATTTTCGAAGTCTATAATGGGTGTGATCAGCATCTAATAAATAATTAGATTTCCCCTTAAAATCTATTAAGCCCCCATCTAAAATAAGCCTCGTTTCTCTATATAAGCCCTCCCCTTTTCAGGGAAATAAGAAGTTAATAAGCCCCTCCTCTCTTTTAATCCCTGCCTCCCCACCCCTAACAATCCTGTACTAATGAATAATAGACTGTACAAGGGGTTATTAATCAATCACGACTGTAAAGCTTCATGTGGACTTATCTCATTGATGACATAAATATCTGCAGACATTGAACTTAATCAACTCTTCGCATAGTTCTTAAACTTGTAGACATTATTTCCTGGTGTGATTATTTTCAGTCATTTGTAGCACAAGATGTTTGGGTACATGGGCATTCCTCTCTTCACCCGTCCAGTTAGTAGCTCAGGAACCATAGCATAGAGATAAAAGTCAAGAAGCTTTTTCTTGAGTGCTTCCCAGAATGTGGGATCAAAGAAAATTCTTTCAATGTGTATATCCTCACGTTCCTTGAAATAAGTGTACACAACAAAATCACACCATGGTTTTCTAGTTATTGCCATACCCCCCTGAACTTGTTTATAGTATGAATGTTTTTGTTTGAGTCTGAGTCCTGATTCTGTAATCTCCAAGCAGAAATTCTTGGTGTGTTTTGCAAGAGCTTTAAGTAATGAAGTTTGCTTTGTATCCACTTGTTCCTTTAACTTTGATGGGAATAACTTGTATTTTGTCTCAAGGTTTCCAGTTGGGTGATATTTATTTGTTGGATCACTAACTTCACCATCAACACTTGCAGCCAGCACAGGATAATCCTTATCAATAACAAGGCCTTTGTCTTTCACAGTGATGCCCTCGTGATCATTGTTTTCTTGATGTTGAATGTATTTACCTATAATGACTGGTTCCATTTCCATTGGCCTGCAGTTGTACTGAAACACATCCCTCACAAGCCTATCAGGGGGTGTAGTTACTCTTCTGTTACTGATTTCACCAAATTTCGATGCAGTTAGTCTTCCACGTCTGTATTGAAACCAATCTGAGTTGCTAGATTGCCCTCTTGTTTTTTCCTCGACAGTGTTGATACCATCTTCAGTTATTTTGATGGTTTTCATGTACTCTTTACAAACTGCTATAAAGTTCTCATCAGTGAAATCTAAGTCATCTGGGTAGCACTGTGTGGGATTGGGTATGGTAAAGTTACTATTGCTTTGAAAATCAGTATCATCCTGTAGAGTTTCCTCAGAAATCGTGGCTTCATCAGTTTCAGTTTCTACAATCATGCTAGTTTCAGTCTGTTGTTCAGGTAAGTTAGAAATTGCTACAGAATGGGAAATGATTAAGTCTGGTAAAAAGTTGACGTCTAATGGCTCACACTGATTTTCCCAAAAACAATGTACTGGGGCTTTCTTGAAGAGATGATCTAATTCACATTTAGAAGCTTCTACCTCTGTCTGAGTTTCATTTCTTTCATGTTTACCAGGTAAATAATCATGATCAACAAGAACAGTGTGTTTGGCAAACTTATCTTCTATTGTTTTCACAGTTACAGGCTGCCAATCGTTGCCTTGTAACACATTGAGAGTTACTGCATTTGACTCCTTGGGCAAGTTTTTTAATTCATTGTAGAGGTCCTTTATCTGTTTTCTTGTAACCTGTAGAGCAAAGGAGGGACATGATGAATATTCCGCTTTCTCGTTTTTCCTTTCAATCCTTTTTTCAGTCTTCTTTCTTTTGTCAGCATCATAATCATGCTTTATGATCAGTATATCTTTGAAAAGAACTGGTACGTTTGAGGTTCGTTGGGTTGGTTTATGCCACTGCTGAGGCCTTTCTGTGCAAGAAGTGTTTGGAGGAATCTGCCCAAGGCCACTTTCAGAGAAGTCAAGTATGGCATATAATAAGGCCCGAACATATTTACAATATCCATTGGCGCCAGCTTTACAAGTGCATTGACCAGAAACAACTTCACCTGTTTTGTTTTGTCTAACTTTTGTTATATACGTCTTGTTTCTGGTCATAGAAGCTTTTACTCTTGCATCAAAAAAGCAGAAATCATCATGAGAGCTGTTAAATTTTACATCCGAGACATGGGAAGCCTTAAACAAAGCGTACCCTTCTCGTTTGCTTTTAAACGCCCCTCTTCTTTTTTCCTCACTGTTTCTCCCTCCAGACAGATACGAAAATATAAAACAATGTTGAAACTCTGGTGCTTTTTCAAGGCTTAAGGTCCAGCCTTCTTTGGGCCACTTAACAACCTTGTCATCACGTTCATTGCCAGTACCTTCGAATTGTCTTTTTCCAATAGAGTGAATTCCCCCATCAGGATCAGTTACCTTCACGTGCAGTCCACTGGAAATATAATCTTTAACCCTAAAAATTAAAAATTGGCCAAAAAAATGATAAATAACCAAGAATGGATGCCAAAACACTGCACAAATATCATGTTTACCTTTCAAGTAGTTGCACGCGAGTCCCAGAAACACTCGCCCCTCGGCACTTCAACCAACGTTTCAGCTCATCGTTTTTTAACTGTTCAGGTTTCCGTCCCTTTAAAGATGCCCCTGGAATGTCGTCTTCCGTTAAAATTGTTGGTAAAGTTTTGTTCTTTGACCTTTTAACATCTTTACAGTTGTCATTGAACGCCTCGTTTGCCGCCATTGTTTTCGAATCTCCTGGGAGTTTGACTACAAATACCAGCATGCAGTGCGCGCGTGACGTCAACATGCAAATGTGCTATTGACAGCTGTCAAGACAAGGTATCCGCTAACCAGTATCACCTGGCCGTATCGCGGGCTCAGGTGTCGACCCATCCAGGGCGAGTATTTTTTGAAGTTATCCGCTGACAAGTTACTAGTTTTCAGATGATCGCAGGCTCCAATTTTTTTTTTAAAAATTCATATGAAATATGTTGTGTTTATGTCATTACGGCCCAGCACTATTATCATTTTGATTTCAAACTGACCTCGGACGCGAAAATTCAGCCAGTTATTTAAAAATGCAAGAAGGGAAAACTGATGGTTTTCATTTTTCACAGGACAGTCACGCTTTGGTCATGCTCCACGTCCAATTTTTATGCCCTGATTGGTCAAAATTTGACAGGTGAGTTCATGCGGAAAATTCATACAACTTCTTGAAACTTGTTTGCTTCAACAGTACAGCTGACAGAAGCTGACAGAGTTTTGTGTCAACTTGTGATGTTTTTAATAACTGTCTTTTTTCACTGGATGTACAAAATGAAATACAGCTGCTACCAAGAGTCTTCTGTTAATGTTATTCATGGCTGGTTTCTTTATTGAATTTCTGGTTGAGAAATGCGCTGCTTGTCAAAGTGGGAAATCCGATTTCGGATGGCATCGTTTTTGTTTTTCACCTTGCTGGATGCGTAAGTGATTCAGGCCTTACTTGATAGCTTTCAGGAGCTGCATCTCGAAATATGGTAAGCCTGAGTTATCATTGTATTTATATCTGTTTTCATGAAGTTGAGCGCAGTTTATGAGGCTAGTTTATGCATGTTTGTATTAAGATTTGAGACACTGACCTGACCTAGTATGAGGTTTGACATAAGCTTACAGAACTTTGAAAAGCCTTTAGTTGATATTTCACCGCAAATAACAAGAAAAACCGTTCCAAAGAATATTTAGATATTATTTTGGCTGTAGAAAAAAAATTTAAGCGATTTACTTGTCGCGAGTTCATCGAGGAAAACAGCAAACACCGGGAAGCCGGCGGCTTAAAATTAAACTTATTTTTTAAGCTTAAAGACTCAGGATTCTTATAGACACTTAAATACTTGTTTTCGTGAATGAAACTTGTTGTCTCTGTAAATGTTCTACCGAATTATATTTCTGATCTTTTATTTATTGTTAGTTGTCTTTTGCAATTTTCATCGCTTTGCCGCCCTTTGCTGTTATTTGTTTACAGTCGTTCATACACATCGCTTGCAGGAGTACTCGTTACGTACCGCGCGTATTACACATTGCCATGACGGTCATAAAACTATCAATAAAAAATAAACACAATAAATTCTTTATTATGTTGAAGCGTAACTCTGTTAAAATTTCTTTGCAAACTTGGTAGGTGATTTTGGAATTTTTTTGAACGGTTTCGCTAAAAGCCCATGCGTGCTTCGATGGTCCTGAATATTGAATGAATGGATTTTGTCTTGAAAAATTGTGAAACTGACTGCTAATTGTCTGAGGTCAGGCGGTCTGTATGATAAAAACAGCGCCTCATAGTACTCTTTCACCTCAGATGTGATGTATAAAAAGTATAAAAGGTTGATTTGCACACCCCAGATTTGTTGGCAAGATTTTGTGAAGTAAACTTGTCGAACGTAAAAATTCGGCCTGATTTGTTTTCCAAGAATTTGTTTTCCACGCCTAATCTACCGTGATCAAGAGCCATTATTGCTCTAAAATGTGACGGAAGATGATTGCCAGTGCTATTTTTTGGGTGTACATATAAGGCTATCAACTCGATGCAAGATTTGTTTCACTCTAAAATCACTTAGCCTGTCCCTCAAAAGTCACACGAATATGCCCTTAATTTAACTGATTTGTGGATTACAAGTTTATTGTTTGTTTTAAATTATAAATTTATTAATGGAGCTTCGCTTTTAGCCCTGGCTAAATCTATATATTAGAGCAATAATGGCTCTTGATCACGGTAGATTAGGCGTGGAAAACATATTCTTGGAAAACAAATCAGGCCGAATTTTTACGTTCGACAAGTTTACTTTATCTTGCCAACAAATCTGGGTGCGTGCAAATCAACCTTTTATACTTTTTATACATCACATCTGAGGTGAAAGAGTACTATGAGGCGCTGTTTTTATCATACAGACCGCCTGACCTCAGACAATTAGCAGTCAGTTTCACAATTTTTCAAGACTAATTGCATTCATTCAATATTCAGGACCATCGAACCACGCGTGGGCTTTTAGCGAAACCGTTAAAAAAAAATTCGAAAATCACCTACCAAGTTTGCAAAGAAATTTTAACAGAGTTACGCTTCAACATAATAAAGAATTTATTGTGTTTATTTTTTATTGATAGTTTTATGACCGTCATGGCGATGTGTAATATGCACGGTATGTAACAAGTACTCCTGCAAGCGATGTTTATGAACGACTGTAAACAAATAACAGCAAAGGGCGGCAAAGCGATGAAAATTGCAAAAGACAACTAACAATAAATAAAAGATCAGAAATATAATTCGATAGAACATTTACAGAGACAACAAGTTTCATTCACGAAAACAAGTATTTAAGTGTCTATAAGAATCGTAGAGTCTTTAAGCTTAAAAATTAAGTTTAATTTTAAGCCGCTGGCTTCCCCGGTAATTGCTGTTTTCCTCGATGAACTCACGACAAGTAAATCGCTCAAAGTTTTCTTTCTACAGCCAAAATAATATCTAAATATTCTTCGGAACGGTTTTTCTTGTTATGTGCGGTGAAATATCGACTAAAGGCTTTTCAAAGTTCTGTAAGCTTATGTCAAACCTCATACTAGGTCAGGTCAGTGTCTCAAATCTACTGTACAAACGTGCATAAACTAGCCTCATAAACTGCGCTCGACTTCATGAAAACAGATATAAATACAATGATAACTCAGGCTTACCATATTTCGAGATGCAGCTCCTGAAAGCTATCAAGTAAGGCCTGAGTCGCTTACGCATCCAGCAAGGTGAAAAACAAAAACGATGCCATCCGAAATCGGATTTCCCACTTTGACAAGCAGCGCATTTCTCAACCAAAAATTCAATAAAGAAACCAGCCATGAATAACGTTAACAGAAGACTCTTGGTAGCAGCTGTATTTCATTTTGTACATCCAGTGAAAAAAGACAGTTATTAAAAACATCACAAGTTGACACAAAACTCTGTCAGCTTCCGTCAGCTGTTGAAGCAATCAAATTTTGACCAATCAGAGCATAAAAATTGGACATGGAGCGTGACCAAAGCGTGACTATCCTGAGAAAAGTGAAAACCATCTATTTCCCTTCTTACATTTTTAAATAACTGGCTGAATTTTCGCTTCCGAGGTCGGTTTGAGATCAAAATGTTAATAGTGCTGGGCCATAATGGCATAAACACAGCATATTTCATATGAATTTTTAAAAAAAATTGAGCCTGCGATCATCTGAAAACTAGTAACTTGTCAGCGGATAACTTCAAACAATACTTGCCCTGGATGGGTCGACACCTGAGCCCGCGATATGGCCAGGTGATACTGGTCAGCGGATACCTTGTCTTGACAGCTGTCAATTGATCACATTGATAGTTTTCTCCTAGGCTCCCTGGGCTCCCAAATTAGCTAGAAAGTCTGAGATTGAACACTGGTTTCCCTGTGGTGCGGACGGACGGTCGGCCGGTCGGTCGGTCACGTGATTACCAATTTTCTGGGATGAATAGATTACCTTAGCTATGGGGCTGCGCCCACACGCGCGCTTTGTGCGCGCGAGGAGCTCCACTATTAAAGTGCCTGTTATGCAGGCTACGCCTGTCTTCCCTCACATGCCCTGTTCACGCGCTTCGTGCGTTAGCGCCTTTAAGACCTTTGTGCTTCGCTGCTGCGAATTTCAGATAAGAAAGAAGAAAAAGTTGCAGTTAATAGCATAAATGGGCCCAAACAAGCCGAAAAGTTTCTACTTACGCCAAGGAGATTTGAAAGAGGCAAAGGCTTCTCTCCAAGAAAACATTATCAGTTGCCTCAACATACACACGCTGCTCTTCGTAAAACTGGTAACCCTTTTCGGCGTTACCAAACTAGGCATAACCATAGTTGAGCTTACAATCCCTGCAACATTAAGACAACTTCATGGCAGGTTTGACCTAATTCTTTGAAATCTCAGTTACTGAACAGACTTGGTTATGTGCCACTAGTGCCTTGTTGCAATTGATACAGTTGTCTACTGGTTGTGCGAGGATCTCCACTGCATCCTGCTCGTAGTTGTCGGTTTCAAGGCCTTCCGTTAGAAACTGAAGAAGCCTCACGCAACGATATACTTCCAAGTCTCCTCGAATTTCAGTAAATTTGGAACAATAGTACGACAGATGCGCCTTCTTAGGTTGCTTTGGAAGGGCAGTTGGTATTTCCCGAATGATGTTGGCCAGTTTTAAGACGTTTGGTACTTTCAATTTAAAGAGCCATAGTAGGTCTCCTTTGTTTAAAGTGTTCCTCGTATCGTCTAAATCTGAAAGGGATGTACTTTTCAGAGTCTCCAGGGCCTGTGAAATGTCAGATCTCTTTCTTTTCCACTCTCTCAAGTTATTAAGAAGTAAATCCTCAGATTGATCCATACCGTTAAGTCCAAACAAGCAATTTAAATTTTTCTCGCCACGGCACAATAATAGACAGATGCAAATAGTGAACATTTCAACAGATCGTTGATTCAGTGTTTCCAAAGCATGTGCAGCATTGGCGTGCCTGTGAATAATATATTACCGTAGTTCACGCGACTTAAGGATGGACAATTAGAAAAGTTATGGAGGGGGGGGCAAAAAAAAGTTTGCCCAGGAAATAATTAGTAAAAAAAATTCCTACGGATTGCGGCCAAAAAAAATTAATACCAAGGAGAAAAAAAAGATTTATACCTTGTAGCAAAGAAAAATAACTTGCACCCTTTAAATCCACACCCCTCCCCCCATCACTTTTCTAATGGTCCATCCTTTTATCTCTAATGATCCCTAATTTTATCAGATGAAGCCAAGGCATTGAGAAAAGAAAAAATATTTTCTACATAACTCGTTTCTGTGGGTAGTTTAACGCATAGAAAATAAGAAGAAATGAATAGGTATTCCTCGGAGAACAAATTGGAAAGGACTTTACGACTTCCTTTTGGAACAGTCTACCATTCTCGCACTTTAAAATAAAAAATCATTCGTTCATTTGCTTAGACAGGTAAATCAGTACCTGCAACGCCTAGTATAACTTGTAGGTGGCACCATATTTGGTGTTCCCTTCACGATTTAGTGATCAGTGAGTGCTGCAAGACGGTTAAATAATATTGAGGCTTTCTATAAGCAAAGATGTTTTTTTTTTTCAAAACAGGCATTTTGATGCTACGTATTATAAAATGTACCCATAACCGGTTTTATTTTTTCATTTTTGGCCTCCTGTAGGATAAGGCCCCCTTTTTTTCCGTTCTCCTTTAAGCACTGCCTTGTGGACAGCCAAGTATCCATAGTAACAGAAGACACTAAAATAGGTAAGAATCAATCACTGCATCAACTGGGGAAAAATTATCGTGAGAAAATAACAGAGTGGTGTCGCGTCATCCTTTTTCTTGCACATGTCGCATCCACATTTTGACTCTTCTGTTTCAACGGAAAGATGCTGGCTAAAGGGATTATTATCCAAAATGGATGCTGTGGTGTGAAGAAAGGATCAGTGTTCATAGCACATTCAAACTGTACTTTCCGCTCAGTTTCCCCGGTTTTAGCAGGATCAATGTCAGGATACCTTGGGAGAACCATACATAAAGATGGTCATGAAAAGCAAGTGTGTCTTTAGAGATTAAGGGCCAGTTATTTGAACGTAGTTTAGCCAGTGTTTCCCAAAACCGCCTTCTAAGCCTAATGGTTTTATCTCAACACTATTTAATGCCACCAAGTTTTATGAAAGCACATAGAGTAGGCTAGGAAAGCATTTATTTTCTATAACCAAGGAATCGAGGTCCAAAGATTTGTTAAACCGCGGCTTAAGACTTCGTTTAAACAACCGGCCCTAACTGTTTGAATGTCCCATTACAAAATGCCGATCAGTTAAATTTGACCATATTTAATCCTGTCAGGTAAACAAAAGGATAATTTTATCTGAAAGCAAGAAGAATTTGAGTTGTTTTTCCACGCGGGTAACTACCCCGCAAGCGAGCGGGAGGAAAAAAAACTCGCGCACACGTGTAGCTCATTTGACGGTCATTTCCCACCTTGACGGTCCATTTGTCAGAAAACCTCTGCCAGGGGGTGGGGCATTTGTTGATTCCTCAACAGGCGTTCCTTTCAGTTGAATATTTCAATCTAAAATATGCCTATTTTGAATTAAACCTTTATATATTTCTATATATTTTTAATACTTATGCTTTAAAAAGATGGGTGCGGTTTATGCTACATCACCACCCTCCCCAAACATTATTTTTGGCTTCCTGTCATCGTGATTAATTCGCACGTCAATCCATTGTTTGAAGAGTTGAAAAAAAAAACACTCTATGTGCCAATGGTTGGGACAGAAAGGCCTACAATAGAAAAACTCTGAGACATATTTGAAAGCTAATAAAAAGTGTGATCAATGAGACCAGGGTGTGGTGGGGTGGTTAATAAAACTGTCGGGGAGGAAATTTGTGGGCTTCTTGGAAAATAGCTGTCATCTATGAACAAAAACACAAGAAGTCCAAAGACTACTGCAAAGCTGATTTAAAACAACCTATATTGCTTTTTATAACAATATTTCGGCTGGGCATACCAGCCTTCTTCATGTTTACAGATGTTACTGAACTTATGTGGCAATTACAATATTATATAAATGGAGAATGTCGCAATAAAAGGGAGAGGCGGAAATGACCTACAACATAAAAACTGGAAAGGAAAAATACTAAGGATATGGATTACAATAATTCGTCACGGCGGCTTAGGCCATGAGGTTCAAGGGTCGTGGCCTTATCTATCAAATGTGACTCCCTGGCCTTACCAACTGAGTCACGTGAAAAATGAATTTTCTCTAGTGGTATTAACTGCATGTCAGTATGAGAATGGTTAGAGTGAGAGAGAAAGTGTTCAGAAACAGTAGTGGGTTTAGGTTTAATGTTAGTTTTGTCGACTGCACGTCTGTGTTCGTTACATCTGTCCTTGAGACGTCGCTTAGTTTCAGCTATATATTGTAAATTACAACGGTTACATTGAACCATGTATCCTCGTAGCTCGTCTAGGCGAGCAGATGTTCAGATACTTTTGTGTTCCCAGACCAATAATAATTCTTGGTTCCAGGCCTTGAAGTGCAAAGATTAAGTAGGTAAATAGTATCTTAACTTAAATATTGCATAATCTAATGAGATTGGCAAGCCTGCTGTGTAAACAGTAAACAAGCATAGACAGCAGAGCAGATGACTGTTATTTGTAACCGTGATTGCTGTTAAATAGCTAATAGCCTATCCAATTTTTTAATTGAACACTAGTGAGCAGCACAAAACAGTGTGAGTATCTTGTTAACTTGCTTTCACTACTGACCTCTAGATCGCGTTTTCATCGTATTTTCGTCGTAATTAACCACAGGTGGCCCAAGCGTAATATCACCGGTAGCCCTGTGCGTAATATGAGAGTTTGTATGGGAGAAATAGAGTTTGAAACAGACGAAATAAATGAAGTAAAAGCGATAAAAGTTATCAATAAAGTGTAAATATTGTTACCTGGAGTCGTTGTCTTTGTTTGTACGAAGTTTCAGCACGATTTGAGTACTTTTACATCATCTAACCTGACAGTGTAATAATAATAGTTCAGTGAAGGGTTATAGATGGCATCCCAGGTAATAAGCTACAGTCGTAATATTAAATAACTAGATATAGGGGACTGATATTTAAATTTGTCATTAATTCAAGTAGTGAAACCCACTTTACCAGCCAAATTCTACTTCTAGCTCATACTGTATTGAACAGTCAACTTTCCTACAATTTGATAAATATATAAGATAATCCTATAATTACTGATAGTTAAGTACTGGTATTACATTATTGCCAGACCTTTTTTGTTTAATAAACTTCTTGCCAGTTCAGTTCATTTAGTAAGGAGTTAATTCTCTCTTTTTTTTCAGAATAATGAAGTTGTGCATCGAGCTATACTGTAAAAATCCCCATGTACTAGATCCCTTAATCCTTCCAAGTAATCGCACCATAAGGTAAACCATAGATACCGGTAAGTAATTTAAAATATGGGTTATGTCAAATTAAATTGACGTGCCTTTTTCTATCCTGCCCCCACATACTAACACTTCTCATTTTAACATTGCAACTATCTCAAAATATCCTGTTACTACCCCATGGGGGCATATCAATACTTTTCCTAGAAACACACATTTCATATGATTGAACTGCCATACAAGGTCTGCAGTATAACCATCATAAGAAGTAGTAAAAATATAAATGGCACACAATTCTATTTATATAAGCCACAAGTTTGGTTCTCATAGAGGTTTATAGTATTATGATATGGTGGCAGATATCACAAGAACAAAGTAGTGCAAAGGCCAGGATGGGATTCTGATATATTGAAATGGTGCTTGAAAGAAGCTAAAGATCACAATCTCAAACCCGAAGATTACATGGGAGGTTTTGTTATCGACGAAATGAAGATCCAGGTACTTTGCAATAATATGTCTCATTTTAATTTTCAATTATTTAATGGGCCATATTTAATTATAGTTATGGAAGGAAGTGATGCTGAGGGTGAGCTTGTTTTTCTACAAACCTTCTTTGCTTTGTCATAGAAATTGTTCTTGGAAGATACTATTTAGCACAAGAATGACTTGATTTTCATAATAAAGCAGGAAGGTTTGTATCTAAACAAAGTCATCCTCAGCCTCGCTCCCATCTATAACTGTGAAATGGTCTATTTTCATAAATAACGTGCTAATTGTGATGTAAAACAGGTTGTCATGGCATGATTTCCTGGAAATATGAATCGCCCTTTCTTAATTGCATAATAATACACTTTAGTTAAACATAATCCTTTGATGATAGTTTTCCTCTTCCAAGTGCAGTCCTAAATTAAAATTGTTCACTTACGGTTACATTATTTTCTTTTTACAGGAAGATCTGGAAATGGTTGCACAAAATGGCAGGTGCCGGCTTGTTGGTTTTGTTGATCTAGGTCACATTCATGATGACATGGAAAGACTGGCAGGTATGAAATATTATCCAGATGGTAAACTTTAATGTGCCGGTAGATAATTTTTAGAAAATGAAAAAATAGAATTCATGCCAGTATTATTAATATGTTGTATGTTAATCAATACAATCACTGTGAAAAATGAAGGGTCCAATCCAGTAAGAGATTAAAAAGCTAAACAAACTGTATAGAATTTTATTGAGCAAGAATCGGCACAGAAAACAATGTGGTAAACCCAAAACTTGGGGAAAAATGGAAAAGCTTAAATGAAAAATAATAAGAAAACAAGACTTCGCATATGCTGATGTTGCATTTAATCTACTTTTATTAGGAAAGAGTGAAAGAATGCCATTGGAGTAGTAATGCTCGCTACGAAATGGAGTAACCAATCAGATTGCAGCAAAGACAATGGACCTATTGTTCTTTTTGACCACGTGACAATTTGGTGACTACTGCATGTAGGCATCCCCAAAAATCCTCCCACCGAAAATCCCTCGGAAACCCTCGGGAGAGACGGAAACAGTCGTAAATCATCGTTCATCGTGTTTATTGCAACATCACCTTAGTTACAAGCAAGGACGTGTGAGGGGTCTGGTACCCACTCGCCTCTAAATAAAATTTATAAATCTAATAAAAGATCGAGCTGATTTAATTATTCTGCGTCTAACCTAGAAAAGCCATAGGGAAAACTTGCTTTGCTATGAACGTCAATCACCCGTTTGTCAAACACTAATCCGTAAGCCTTAATGCGTTCGACCAATCGAATTTGTTTAGTGGTGGTGTTTTGCTCAAAATGGTTGGGATTGGTCACATGGAGAATGCGTCGCTGGTCTAACGGGTCCGTGAGTTCTGCCAAGATATTGGCTTTCATGGTGTCATAGTTTAACACCGCTGATCCGCGGGTATTGAGGGTAAAGCCACGTACTTTGCATTCCGTTTTGTCCCCTCGAGTTTTGTACCCATAGTTTTTGGCACCTCCCGAGACAAATTCTTGAATGACATCCCCCTCCAATTCATCTGTCATCTCACCCAGGTAGTCTCCCGTCTCCACTTTGGGAAGGCCTGGGGCCCACTTGTAGATGACACTGTCCGTGTCATAATAGAGCACTTGTCGCTGCAACTGCTGGAGGTAACTGTACAGTTTTAGGCGCGCCCAGCAAGTTGTAAAGGCGGCCACAAAGATGTTGGTCTTGGTAATGGACTCCACATTGTCACGTGTGTGGGTATAGACCAGTTCCAGGACATCCTCGGTACAAAGACGGAGAGTGGACACGTCAAACACGGGGTCAAATAGGTACTCATACAATTGTGAGGGACTACGAATGGCCACAGTGCAGAGTTTGTTGGGTTGTTCGCCAAATTTACCCCAAAAGCTGTTGAGCATTAATTTGGCCGTGGCTTTTCGGCCTGGATTCTTTTGAATAGAGGTACGGTCCAACTGAATGCCCTCATGCTCCCAGTACTGCCTGATATACTTTTGCTTGGTGTCTTCCGTGGTGCACCAACGGGGCCATCCCGCCGATTCCTGTTTAATTTTGAGCCATGTGTTTACATAGTCCTTAAAGAGTCCGCTCCGTTGCTGCTCCTCAGGAAAATGCCACACTTCGTACACTTTGATCATGGTATAGCCCACCTCCAAAGCCTTTTGAATCTCGGGAGTGCACCAGGTTCCCCGCAACGTGCGTTCGCGATCCGTGTGATGGCAGACCCAGGAACGCTCCAACATGGGACAAGCTTGCTGTTCTTTCACGCAGGCCACGCAGAGCGGAAACGTGAGTTTACCGCCACTTCGCACAGGGAGGACTGGATGGAATAACTCCGAGGGGGGAAGAATGTCCACCAGGGCCAGGCCAAAGTAAGACCTGATGTTTTGGTCGGTTGGCTGGGTGATGATGCGGGGATGGCCAATGGGGTACACACACGCTTTGTTGACCCAAGGGTACAGTGACGTGATGTCAGCATACAAAATTTCCTCGTTTTCCTCCGCCAATGAATGGAGTGACACGGCGCCCGTGCGCCCCCCCAAAAAGGCATCTCTGGGTTCCAGCGGCGGGACCAACGCGAGGTCTGATAGAAATGCTTTTACTTGCTCGTTGGTCTCAACCAGTCGGTCCCAGTCGCATTCCCACATTTCTATCACGCGGTATCCGTCCGTGCGGAGGGTTTGGGTTTTGACTTGCGTGGCGCGAAAGAGTTCCTCTAGCGTGCGGTCGGGGCAGACGTGATATTTGGTGTGGCGGAATTGGCGGTAGCACCGCTCGCAACCGTGCCACAGACAGCCGTGGAATTCGTAGACGGTCTGCGTAGAGGGGTCGTACCCGTCCACAAAGTAACTGTCGGTGGTGGTGACCACAGATTGCTCCCCTCCGTTTCGCACATGTTTGATCCGATCGGCACAGGCCCCCTCCTTGGGTAATTGGTGCTCGCAATAGTACAACCACTGCAGGGCCTTGAGGGACTGGTTGACCTGGGCACCTCTCCAACCTTGCAAAGGTTTGACAGCGATGGTGTCTGCAGGCAAGTGGAATTTTCGCCAGTACAGGTTACAGGCACTGGCAATGGTGACGCAACGGGCAAACGGATTAAACCCGGCATGCTGTTCGAATTCGGTGCAAAACGCCTCGCACCCGCCTTGCAACAGGGCCACATCCGACTGACAGTATTCCTCCAACTCTTTTTTGAAATCAAACTCCACGTGATTGCGAACCTGCTCAGCGTGCCAGTCCTCCAACACCTTTTTCGTTTTGGAATCCAGTCCCTCCGGGTCGTAATACTTGAGGGTTGGAATGGGTCCCACGTAGTCTTGATTCTTGGGCGTGTTAAACTCGTGAGGAAAGTACCCCTTTTTGAGTTCTCCCAGATTAAAGGTAGCGGTGAAAGCAGAGAGCGGCATGGGTAGAAAACACAACGAGTCCTTAAAGGTCAGCGGACCACTCTTAAACGAGAGGACCTTGGCACCCACGGTCAGCTGATTGTCCACTTCACGTTGTTGCAAGTAGAGCTCTTCGATCAAAAACATGCCGTCAAAGCCTTTCAAATTATGAAAGATAATAATGACAGGACGCTCGCGTTCGTCCTCAGGCACCACCGTCAGGTCATCCAAGTGCTGTAAAAACTGTAAACAACAATCCGAGCCTTTGAGGGTGTAAATGGTGGAATCTTCATGGTGTCGGTAACACAGTAGGTTGGCCCGAAACGTGCGGTCGGGCATTTGCATAGCCTCAATATCCGCATACACAAAGAGGGGTTCCAAAGGGGGCGGTGCTTGATTGTCCGAGGGTTCCTCGTCCTCTGTGGGCTCGTCGGACTTGTCCACCACAGGTTGGATGAAGCACCGATGGGTCCGTGTTTCTTGAAACAACTGACAACAGGGGCACTTGGCATACCCGCACCGATGGGGCTTGCCTTTGATCACGCCATATTCGGCTTGACACTGGGGACAGGTCTTGAAGCGCTGACATAGTTTGCGGTCCAAGTGATGCGCGAAACAGGTGGGACCAAAAAATCGACCATTGCACTGATCACACCAGAGATGAGGTTTTTTGGAGAGGGCATACTCGGGACAGTTGCTGCGAGAACACGCCTTGCAGGTTCGCCCTCGGCAGGGATGGTTTTTGGCATCGTCGTGGTCGAACCCCTTTTCACAGTGCACGCACCAATACGATCGATTGACAAATGCTGGAAACGAGGTACATCTGTCATAGTGATGTTCCGACTTTAACAGATGAATTTGCAGGTCCGCCGGGGGTCCCTTGAACAACAGAAAGAACGGTTTGCTGCGACACATGACCAGGAGTTGGTAGCGCGGTCCCAGAAAGGTTTGAAACTTTTGCAGAGCCTCGAGGTCGCACGGTCCTTCAGGTACTCCGGCTTGCTGGTGCAGTTCTCGGGCCAGTCGCGTCTGTACCGGTAGACCGCGTCGGAGGTTGTCCCAGTTGCGCACACCGTCCACTCCCTCGTGTTTGTGACAGTGAGCGCGCATGGTCACAATGGCTCTGGCGCAACAGAGAGCATCCTTGTTTTTGATGACGGTAATACACCTTTTTTGTTGGTTGACCTTGTCCAAACATTTTCGCCCCACGCTCCGCTTGATGCCGCGACCGCTCCCGGGGGTGGGTACGCTGACAAACACAATGTCCACTTGAAAGCCACGCTGAGGGTCAAAGGACTCGTTGCTGTTGAGTTTTCCGGCCAGAGTGGCCAGCAGTTCATCCAAACGCGCCGAGCGCTGTAAAAATTCGCCCACGGTAAAGTTAATGGACTGGTAGGCGTGCGTAAAGCCGTGAGCGGTGATGGCAAAATTGACAAAGTCTCGGTTGGGTCTGGGATGATTCTCCAATTCTCGCTCGATGGCTCGGTGGAGAGCTTCGGTGAGGGCCAGTCCAATATTGTCTGCGGCCACGGGATCTCGCAGCTGCCGTAAATCCGCGTGAAACTGCAATCGTTCGACCACGCGTCGCCATCGACGACGCCCCCCAATGGGTTGCAACCGAAAGTCAAACAGGGGTCCCAAAGGATTGCCCCCCATCTGCTCATGTCTATCCAACGCACGCACCAACAAGTCATCCTCTTCATCATCAAAGTAGTTGTCTTCCTCTAGGCTTCGCTTCATGATTGAGGAGTCAGTGCTGTGAGCGTGGACTTATCAGTCAAGCAATGACGTCAACGCGTGCGTCATCACACCAAACAAGGAACGAGTGCGTCATGACCTACGTCAGCAGACCTTATACGAAAAAAGGGGTACGTCAATCCGAGGGGGTCTATGACGTCAAGGGCCCATTTTAGGGATGACCCCCCATGGGTACCCCTTTGCCGAGACATCTGATTGGTTCCAAGGCTCACGTAAAAGGCAAACAATAGGCAAATCGCGTCACTCATACCATGGAATGCGTGTTGAGAAAACGAGAGTGTCAGCAACGATATTACAAAAGAAATTCCCAACTCATCCGTGAAAAGGCCAAAACCTACAGAAACAGCTTTACCGAAGAACAGAAGCAACATAAACGTGCCAGGGGATTGGCCTACTATTACAGACACCACGAGGAAATTAGCAAAAAGCGGCAAGAGCAACGTTTGCAACGCAGAGACGAGGAAATAGAGCGCGATCGTCAAAAGAAACGTGAAAGCGATCAGCGTCGACCCGTCAAAGCAAAGCGTGCCTTTTACAGGCGATATTATAAAAACAATCGCGAACAGATTTTGCAACGGCAACGCGAGCACAAACGATGGCACAGAGTAGCATGTCCCTTTCGAGCCCTGCAGACACTGGCGAAAGTGTGCAGCCAACACATTACCGCAAACGACGAGACTCAGCGACGAAGAACGAGCGCGCGTTAGACAACGTAATGTCATAAACACCCGTCGGTGGCGAGACAAAATGAGACAAAACGGGACGTGGCAGGTGTATGAACAAAAACCCAGAGAACGGCGGTTAGCCCGACGTGCGAGCATGACCCCTCAGGAGGTGCTGGCCCGGAGCCATCGAAAAAATGCCCAATGAAAAAAGAAGATCAGTCGACGATGGTTAAAGCAACAACTCGACCGTCCCTTTCCTCTGTGTCCCATACCGTGCCGGTTTGACCCGCTCAACCTGCCCACAGACCCCACCCAGGAGGAACGAAGTGAACTGTTAAACACCATTGTTGAGTTGTTGTAACACTCTTTTATTGTTGTTATTAAAATGAATTACACGCCTAGTTTGACTTTACCTTTCATGATATTTTTAACAATGCGCTCGGTCTTGGTCTTGCGTCCATGCAAACGGTCAATGCTTTGAATCATGACTCGATCCGCTTTATGTTTGTCCTTGAGTGACTTGGCCCGACTGTAATGGATATCGTGACGTTTGGCAATGCAATCCAATCGGTTGATCCCCGGATCCCCACGCTTGAGTCGCTTTTCCAAATGCGTCCCAGGTCCCATGTATTGATAGCCAGGCCAGTGAAATTCAATCCCCGTTTTACTCAGGGCTTTTTGAACATCCAACTTGCCACCTCGCTGACGGCGTCGTTTTTTGCGGACTTGTTTTTTCTTGGGAGGCATTGTTTAAAAATCCAACCACTTTTTAGCGGCGTCTAGGGCCACTTGCTTGCCTTTTTTCTTGGCGTACTTTTTGGCGAGTTGCTTGCCTTTGGACACGGCACTCTTGCGCTTTTCTTGAGGGTCCAACAACTCGGGGGGTGCAGAGAGGGGTGTACTCGGTCCCGGTTCTTGGTAACCGCCCAACACTTGTTTGGCTTTCTTTTTGGCGGGTCTGGTGGGAGGGGTTGCCACGGGCGTGAGATCGTCGTTTGGGTTTGCGAATGGGTGCAGCAGGGGTGGCTCCGGGTGATTTTATAGTGTTGATCAGCGCCTTGATCATGCTTTGCGCAGGGGCTACCGCCGACTCATCGTGTCCCACTCCTCCTACATCACTCCCCTCTCCAAAGGGTTGACGCACTTTTTTAGTCCAATGCGCCACCTTGCGATTGAGTTGTTTGAGTTGCGCTTTTTTGAGACCTGGGGGAACATTGGGATTGTCCAACAAGGCTTGTCGTTGCGCAGTCAAGTCCGCTGCCTTGTCCAAATTCAGGTCTTGGGTGAGGGTAGCCTTGGCTTCTTGTTTCATGGCCAAAAACGTACTCAGTTTGACCACGGGCGTGCTAACCAGGTCTGCCATGACAACAACGTTTGAAACAGCGATTGAGTTTGCTCCAGAGGTTTCCACCCGACTGAGTCATCATGAGGTTTTTTCGACTTTTAACAGACCGGCGACGTTGAGCCAACTGTCGTAACGCGTCCTTGTAAGGTCGTAGCAATCGCTCGGTGTCTCTAGAGCGGGGGACGACCCCGCGAAGGGTGTTGAGAGCTAATTCGCTGATGGCGTTGATTTGATCCGCATTGGCCATTCGCAAAAATTGATTGCGACGGTGTTGATTGGCTTCGGCCAGCACCGCCTTGAGAAAGGGTCGTTGTCGTGTAAAACGTTCACCCATGATTAAACTGGACATCACGAGATGGGGCTTGTTTTATAGTCTTTAACGTTGTTGCAACCGTCTAACGTAATCCACGCACCATTGAGCGAAGCGACACAGAACGTCGACGGCGCATTCCAAGAGCTGTTGTTTGACTTGATCGTTGATCACTTCTTCTAGCACGTCCTCTACACCGTCTACGACGTCGAGGGTAATAGATTCTTCGGAGACTGTTGGGGCCTCGGACCATGATTCGGGATGACACATGACAACTGATTGAGTTACTTTGGTTTGCGCTTGCTTTTAAATACGTTTTGCAAAGGACGTCTGGCAGCGACACTTCCAGCCGCCCCAGCGGCTCCCAAGCCTGCGGCGGCCAGAGCTGGCACCAGAGCTAGGGGAACGACCAGACCACCCACTTGTCCAACCCCCACCGCTCGAGTGGGACGTTTTCGTCATCGCTTAGCGGTAGAGCGTCGTGTCTGCTTGCGTCTCATCCTCGACTTGGCAAAGGGCAAGAGGGTACACGTGTTTTATACTTAGCGGCGTCGAGTCGTTTGATTGCTACGACGCGTGCGACGTCCAGCACCCGTGCGGGTGGACGTACGCAGTACCGTGGGGCGCTGTCCACCACTGGGCTCTTCATAGACCGTAGTCACCGTATTGGTGTGAGTAATGTTGCGTATGCGTCTTCCTTGAGCGTCTTGATGCACTTGTTGCGTCAATTGGTCCAATCGGTCATGCATCCCTTGCTGACGCGTGGGAGCAGCAGAAGCAGCTTGAGTGCTGGTGGAGGTGCTGGTGCTGGGACAGGTGACGGTGGCGGTGGTGGTGGTTGGCTGCGTGGTGGTGGCAGTGGTCGTCCTTGCACCGGGACGTCGTCTGGAGGGAACGAACACTCTGGCCACGCGTTGCCAAATGATGGTGGGAAACACGCTGACCGGCGGATTGCCCTGTCGCACCAACGCAGCATTGTGCGCGTCGCGAGCCGCGTCCACCTCTGCCCGGGTGATGTTAAACTGTTTGATCAACGCTTCTCGATTTTTGCCTCTCGGTAAAAAAGCCACCGTGGAGACTGCCTCGACCACATCCTCTCGTTTATCGTAATCCGAAATGGCTGTACCCTGACCCGCTGGAGACGCCACCATCGGTTCCGTGGAAAACGATACGCCGGGAAATTCGAGGCTCGAAAAATCGGGATGGTGTCCCAGAGTTGATCCAAATTTTCTGGAAGGTCAGGTCCCGTGCCCACGCCAATGGGAGAGAGGGAAATTCTATCCGACAATTCAGTACGCTGTCCGCGTTCTCTTTGTCGCTGGACGCGCGCCATTTGGCGTCCCAGTTCGTTTTCGAAGGGTAGGGACATGAATAGCTTCGGTGTGTGCTTGGGGCGTGCCTTCGGCTTTGGTCAAGTGACTCCACAAACGAAAACGGTCGTCGGAGGCGGGGTGTACGTCCACGAACAAATAGCCAAAGGGACGGGAGGTGACGCGATTATATAGAGCCAACACGCGTCGCCAAGACTCGGGGTACATTTGCATCAGCAAATTACGAATACCCGTCTTATCCTGGGGATTTTTGAAGGCAATGATGTAATGCGCGTTACAATTGATGGTCTTGGCGTACTTGCCAGGCGGAAACAGGTCTTGGGTTAAAAACAGCACGGTGATGTTGCGATGATGCGAGTCTTTGGTGAACAGATCCAACACGCGTTTGTCTTGACCCCCCTCTTCCATCAGGTCATCCAACACGAGCACACCGCCCTTGGGAAACCATTTGGACAATTGAGAACTGTCGGGAATGCCCTTGTAAAACTGAATACCGTCGCGTCGTTTCATGCGGTCAAAGCGGGGTTGCCATCGATCGTAGGCGTAGACAATCTTTTTGGGTGAGACTTGGAAAATGGACTTTTCTCGTAACAAGTTTTCCACCAACACGGTCTTGCCACTCCCACTAGGGGCTGCCACGATCACACTGGAAGGATGTCTAATCATGGCGGTTCAAACCATACTCGCTATACACCCTAGGAGCCACTTGTTTTATAAGAGCCAGCATTTGATCGCGGACATGCGTTTCGGTCACCCAATAACATAGCCAATTGGTAAAGTGGTTCCAATCCCCCTCGAGTAACAAGTGCACCGCCTTGGACCATAAAAAACCATCCCAGTGATCCTTCCAAAGCAACGTGTCGTGTAATTCTTGGGGATGCTCTTGCCAATAGTGCTGGGAGCGTTCGCGAAAAGCGCGCAACACTTGTTGATACTGTTGACGAGTAATCATACTGAATGAACACACAGCCATTGCACGTTTCATTTTTATTAAGCTCGACCCATCTTACCACACACAGATCTACAAGTGGCATTACATTGATCGTCAGGGTGACGTAAACTATCCACGACGGTTGCGTCTGTCAACTGACCTACGACGCGGTCGTTTCGTACAAAATCAGTGTCACTCCAAAATGTCAAAAACGTGTACATGTCTATGCCGTTGGCCATGGCTTTCAGGTACTGGAGGGCATAGTGCCCGCAAGCCATACTATCCAAGGCTTGCAAGGTCTTGTCACTGCGCAAAACGGTTTGAAATTGGCTCAGCCAGTGCTGTAAATCGGGATCGTCATACACGCGAAGGGGTAGTCCATAACTGTCAAACACCTGACAAGTGGTTCGATCCACCCACAGTCCCAACCAATGCTGTCCCGGTTTGTCATGAGGGTCCGTGTTGACAATGTAGGCTCCATCTTGCGCACGTGATGGCAATCGATCCGCCGCATACACCCCTCGAAAGTCCGGACGTAACCGACAATCTTGCTTGGCCAATAGGTCCAGCACCTTGGTAGAGAGAGGAACAAATTCCATCTTTTTTTTCTTCTTGCTTACACGTTGTAGCGAATATTACTTTGATCATCGATTTCCAATAGATTTTCGTACTCACTCCAGATCAGCACGGTGATGTTGTGGGTGGTGGCAGCGGCAAAGTTGATTTTATACCGAACATTGCCGGACTGTTGGGGGTTTCTGCGGGAGGGGTCATCTGCGTACCCACTGGGCACGTTGTTAAACATAAACAGGGTGGTGGTTTTGCCTTCACCCCAGTCCCCTGGCATGACCATGGGCATTTTCTTTTCTCTGTACACTCCTGAAGCTTGCAGGAATCGTTCGTACCCCAGGTAATTCGTGGAATCTTTGTTGTTGGTTTCATTGCTCAATTCTAGGGTCTGGTAGGGGTATTCTTCTCCATTGATGGTTTGGCGCACAGCAATTGCCCCAAAGCGTTCAAAGGCAAAGGGGTAACGTGTAAAATCTCCGTTGTAAGCATTGGTGTGCACCATACACAGAATGGTACGATCAGGCATCTTGTTCAAAAAGACATCATCTTGTTCCCAACTAGTGTTACCAGTGGGAATGGAAAAGGTGCGGATGGACGTGCGAACCACAGGGTACAACATGATCTTTTTGGCGTCACTTCTGTCCACTTGCAACTGGTTAGACACAGAGGAATTGAGGGTCATCTTGGGGACCACCAGGGTGACTTTGATGTCATCTTTGGTGATGGTGGGAAACACCTTGGAATTAAGTGTGCCTTTGTTGGCTGTTCCATACAAGTACACGGTGTTGGGGTTCATCAACAACTCCATTTCCAGAGCTGTGCCGGGAGCCAGATAGCCACTCACTTATATGGCAGGAACATAGGGTTTCATGACAAAGGTAAACCAGTGGTTGTCAGCCACGGTCTTTTTGGTGAGGGCTTCCAACTTGCTATAACTGTTAGTGACATCGGTGTCGAGTATGATGTCGGTGTTACCGGCAGCCACGGTCAACTGGGCATCGGCGTTGAGCGCCCCATTGACCCAGCCTTGAGGGGCAAGCTTGGTTGCTCCTTCTTCCTTGGAAAAATTGAGCAGGGTGCCCAAATAGGCCAAGTAATGATAGAGATTGGTCTGTTCCGACATGAGAATGTTGTTGAACTTGACATTGATTTGTTTGAACAGAGTGTGAGCAAAATTGTTGACAATTGACGTGTTTTTGGTGTGAGTGCCATTGGAAATGGCGCGCGTGTCGGGTACTCTGATACCCGTGTGTCCGGTGGCGGAGTGTTTCAATCGCACTTGAATCTCCAGTTTGGCTTCCTTGATGTCTATGTAATAATCCGAGGCAGGAATGTTAAAGGTGATGGGCTCGATGCCCTGGTACACGGGTCTGTAGTGGACATACCGCCGGGCTTCAAACCGAAAATCCGTGGGCGGAATATGAAAAAAGTTGAGTCCTGACGATGCCATGACGAATGTCCAAATGTGATGGTGGTACCGTGCACGAGGGTGTTTTTATACCCTCTAGCGTCGTGAGCGGTAATGTTGCACGTTGTCACGTATGCCCTTGACCGATTGCTTGCCCAAAAACGCCCCCAACTTGAGAAAACTGGGTGAGGGACCGGACAAACCCATGGCGACGCCTTCTGCAATCTTGTCGGTGAGCGTAGGTTTGCGTCTATAACGGGTTCCGCCGCGCTGCACCATCGTTCCCCCTTTTTGCTTCCGTCGTCGTCGTTGACGATTCACCGTTTGCACAAACCAAGGTGATAGTCGCGAGGGGTTTTGATACGACACCCCTTGCATGCCCCCAATAATGGTGCCTCCTCGCTGGTACGGTGATCGCAAATACCCCGCCGCTCGGGTTCGCCTGATCCGTTGGTGTTGCGGTTTCTGAAATCCTCCGGGCATTTTTAAGCAAAAATGTCTTTGGCACATCTTAGGGGATTGACCATCCTTTTATAGGTGGACGCAGCCTTTCGTTTGGCCTGACTTCCCACCATGCGAGCCGTCATGGACAGTGCCTTGCGCTTCAAGTTGCGTTTTAACCGCGTGGCTTCTTCGGCAAACGCTGTTCTGGCTTGTCCCCCTTGTCGCACCCGTTCCACTCCGCGATGGAGGGCTCCCACCACCATGGGACCGGCCAACTTGATTAAATCCTCGGTCATGCCGCTACCCACCTGAGGTGTGTGGTAACGCGAAATACTTCCACCAATCATGTTTGTTCGTCAATGAGAGTCGCCCACCCAGTCTCTTCCTTTTTTATAGTCGTTGTTGGAGACCGAGGGTGACCAGAGTCTTGCCGGGGGAAAGATGCGTCAGGGGACCCCCTGGGGTGGACAACTGAATTTCCACCATTTCAATAACGTTGGATTGCACAGGGACCCATTCGCGGTGATAGGGTTCCATGGTCACACGGCCTTCTCCTTTGTGAACCACACTCACTTTGCGAAGCAAGGGAAATCGTCCATTTCCCACCACGGTCGATTGCACCAAATCTGTGTAGACCATGACCACCTCTTTGCCATTGTGCATGTTGGCAAAGGATTCGTTCAACCGTAAAAATGTCCATTGCACGGCGCGACTAAAATAAATTTTTCCATGTTTAATCTTGTAAAAGGATGTCTTGGGATCAGTGCTATCCACATCGGGGGTGAGTAGGGCTGCTCGGGTGAGTCCTTTGATTCCCTGGTTGGCATTGAGAACTTTGGTGGAGAACTGGGTCCCCTTTTCCTCGTACAGAGGATAGAAGGCGCTTGCATTATCGCCGAGAATGTTGCTGTTGATTAGTTGGTTGTACTTCAAAAATCCAAAGGACAGGGCCAAACTTTCCGACATGGCAAACCACGAATACGGTACGGTCACAAACCCTCTTGTCATGACACTGGACACGGCTTCCAGGACCAGATCGTCCCCTTTCCACGTAAACGTCGGTTTCCCCTCATTGGGGATAGCCACGGGGTGGGTTGGGTCGCTTTGTTTGGTTTCTAGTAGTGTTTGTATGACCGTCTCATCAATCATGCGCACGCAATTTTGCCAAAACTGAACTCCCGTTTGGGCGGGGGTAGAGTCGTTCATCACGTCGGCCACCGTCAAGGTACTTGTCTTGGGGATCAGGGTAATGGTTTGGTATTTGCCACTACTATAATTGCTCAGTTTGTACAGGGTAAACCCAAAGTCAAACACGGTGGCAGTCGTGTCTGCAAACAACGTGCTGTTTTTCAGTTCCTCGTCGGGTACGGACAGACTCCACAAGCTAGCATACCATTGACCCCATTCCTCCAACTGCAGTTGCGTGGGTAAGCGCACCTTGAATTTGTTGTTGGTGTTGTTGGGAAATTCATCGGTAAGGTCACTGATAAAGGTAAATCGAAGCGGTAGCACCATGCTGACAATAAGACACACGCAGAGGAGTTTTACCTTTTTATTGGTTTCAAGCCTACAGTAATGATGGTTTGTCCTGGCGATAAATCGGTCAAAGGACCGTGGGCGGTCGCTATTTGAAATTCTAGGGTGTCCAACGTTTGTCCGTTCAAGGGTATCCACTCGCGCTGAACAGGTTCCACGGTGACTCGGCCCTGTCCACGTCGATCCACTTGCAGACTGCGCAACGGGGGAAACCTGGCGTTGCCCACCACGGTGGATTGGACCGCGTCTGTGTAAATCATCAGCGTGTCTAGCTGATTGTTCATCCGTTCATAGGACCGATTGAGATTGATAAACCGCCATTCCAGGGCAGTCGACAACATGATGCTTGGGATATTGAGCAATCTTGGATCAAAATGAAATACGCGAAACCAATCGACTTGAGGGGTAGTGCGGTCGACATCGTAGGTCATCAGAGCTCGTTGGGTGGGACCTTTCAGGTGGTAGGCGTTGGTTAACGCTGAGGAAACTTCCTTTGCTTCGTACCGATACACGGGATACGACGGAACGAGATTGGGTCCTACTTCTCACTTGTTGGTCGTAGCATTCCACGTAAAAAACCCAAAGGCTTGGCACACCTTGAGGGGTATGGTGAATTGCGTTCTTATGCCTGTGGGGGAATACGACGCACTTCGGTCCGCTTCCTTGATCAAGTCCTCTCCTTCCCAGCGGAACGTGGGATACCACGCTTCGGGTTGTTGCACTCGCCAGTCTCGAATAAAGGTCGTTTGTAGCATGGAAGATTGTTTTTTCTGGATGATTTCATGCACGCGTTTCCAAAGGTCCACGCCCGTCTTGGGTTTGGACGCAAAGGCCTCTTTTACGTACATGACGTGGTATCCCCATCGGGATGAACTGGTAGAGTATTTCCCATTTCTCTTATTCCACACAAGGGCTTGATGTCCTCCAAAGGTGCAAAAAAAATCATCGCCGTTGCCCAACTTTTGTTCCACAGCATCATCGGGGACGGATAGAGTCCATAAACTCATGGCCCACGAACCATTGGGGAGGGTTAGCGGTCGCGGTAACCGCACTTTGAAACTATTGTTTTTGTTGTTGGGAAATTCAGACATTTCGTCCGACACCACCGTCAGTCGCAGGTCGTCTGTCATGATTGGTGAGTCCTTTGGTCACCCCTTCCTTTATAGTCCGTTTCATCCTACCCGAGTTGCCTTCGTAATTGTAGATTGTCTATTTCCAGTGCTACCACTTTCCCCTGCAGTTCTTCCAAGAGTCTGTATCGATGCGTCAACTCTTCGCGCGTCAACTCCACCTGTTCTTGCGCCTTGTACCACATTTTGGTCATGTCCAACAACTGTTTGGCCGACATCGTGTCAACTGAGTTCGAGGGTTCGAGGAACGTCTATTTGTACCAAATAGCCAGCTTGTTCTTACTGTGAGGGGTGTTGCTCACCATGGATCTCATGGAGGCTTGTTTGGGATAAAAACAGACGGTCTTGCCAATGTCGGGATAGGCTCGGGCTAGTTCACTGAGGGTGACGCAGGTTTTGCCTTTGCCTTTTTTGGGAAATGCTCGCACTTTGGTTTGTTTCTTTTTTTGCATGGGCGGATGACGACCCGCTCGTCTACGATGTTTTCTTTTTCGAGGAGTTTGCTTGACGCGTACCATGACTGGTGGGAATCCAACTGTCGTACTTACTGGGCCACCCTTTCCAACGAACCAACACTTGACCTCGCTTGCGTTTTAAGACTTTTTCCACCCGAAACAAATTCTCGTCTGTTACGTGGACCTTTTGCACATCCTCATTGTAAAAGGTGCCTTTTATAGGGGTACCGTCCCATTCATTGAGACGGTAGGCGGGCAAGGGAGACTGGCGCACGTACGCCACCACAAATACCTCTTCGGTCCATCCCGGCAGATACCCTTTTTTAAAGGGGCGATGCTTTTTGTTGAGTCGAACGCGATCCCCCACTCGCAACACGGTCACTCGCTTGGGGTTGGGCTCCAGTCGTTTGCCGTAGAGTCGTTGCCACACCTTGTTCTCGTTTTTAATCGTCACGTCCACCAGGGCCATGCCAATACTGCGATGCTTTGTGCTATTGTAGGTGTGGATGAGGTGAGGCAACATGTCCAAATAACGGAGACTGTTTTGCGCCGTAAAGGCTTGGTACATGCGTTCCTTGAGCGTTCGGTGCCAACGCTCTACCACGGCTGCTTTGGCATCTCCCTTGGAACTAAAGTGATGCCACCCCTCTTTTTTTATCCATGCTTGCACAGCCTTGTTAAAAAATTCTTTGCCGTCGTCTGTTTGCACGCGGAGGGGGCGATGAGGGGCTAGTTTCTTTTTGATTCTCTCTAGTGCCTTGACCATTTCAGACCCTGACTTGTTCTTGATGGGTTCCGCCCAGGCCCGTTTGCTCAACACGTCAATCACGGTCAGTAGGTACTTGACCCCCTTGTTCCACTTGCTCAATTTCTGCATGTCCACCAAATCCATCTGCCACTGTTCATCGACCCCAAACACCATGGTGGGCAGGGTGCCAAACCGTTTTCGTCGCGGTTTGTGCAAGGTGTAACTCAGTACCCCCAACAATATGTCTTGGGCCTCACGGTCTTTGATCCCTCGGGCTTGTGCAAAGGGGCGAACACCCCCCAAAGCCCCCACTTCTCTGGGATCTTCATACCGAGCTTTCAAGGATTTTTTCATGATTAGTCGCTTCCCCTTTCCTGGACTTTCTTATATGCTGCCAAATAGCTCGTCCCGCCTCTTTCCCAAAGGTCCCTGACAGCCAATCCACAAACACCACATGTCGTCCCCAATTGGAACACCCGTCCGACATGAGTTCCTCGTACAGACGATAAGGGTCAGCGCGGGTATAGGGAACGCGTGGATACTCTAACAGTTTGGACAGTGCGCGATACCAACACCACTCTACCACATTCATAGTTTAAAAATCACCTTTATTTTTGTTTGACACACTTTTTAAAAGATACCCAGTCCAAACTTGCGGTAGGTCTCGTAACTGTACGGGGCACAGTTGTGTTTCTTTCGTTGTTCGTTGACTCTGTCGCACGCTCGCTCAAAGGCTGCTTTGTCTGCTCTTTGTTCGGTCTGTTTGGCTGCACTTTGGGCAAAACCGTTCATCCAGTCCTTCTCTCTCTGTTGCAACCGGGCTCTGTTCTCGCTGGTCATTTCCGGTCGGTAGCGTCGCCCCTGATACTCTCGGACCTGTCCGTCTTCAAAGTACTCTCCTTGGGGAGTTTCTACGGTCTGCCAACGGGGGTGTTTGGCTTGAAACTGATCCAGGCTGGGTTGATAGGGTCGTTTGGGTTTCCACAGGGGGGCGTGCATCCATTGAAAAAAACCACAGGGGTCCACTGTCTTGTCTCGTTTACCACAGGTCAAAAACACTCGGCCGGGGTTCTTTTGGGTACGACTGAGCTTCATGTCGGGAATCATCCCACATTTGCACTGCAGACTTTCGCACATGCAGATTTTGTGGCGAATGTCGGGGTGAGTGTTTCTCTTCAACTCTATGAGCACCGTGAACATGGTACCTCCGGTGCACCACACGGGACAAGTGTTGAAGGGGCACTTGTAAAAATAGGCTCCATTTTCTCTCTCGGGGTTGATACACTCCAGACTCACCGAGGGGTGAAACGGGCACATGGCTTCTTTAGCTTCATAAAAGTCCTTTAGATCTTGTTTGGACTGATCTAGCAAAGGACCCACCTTCTCTTCCAACCAGGCCAAATCCACTTTATTATCCCGTTCATACCATGGGAGGGATTTGTAGTACGCCATCAACTCGTCAAACCGCTCGGATTGTTGCACGAGCTCTTCTGCTTCTTTGTTCTCTGGTTCCCCAAAAAAAGCATACACATTGGGTTCATCCCCTTCAAAGATGTGACGGGTGTCTTGGTCAAATTGTTCCTCCGTGATGTCTTCCCGTTTTTGTTTTTTCTCGGCAGGTTCTGGATTGGGTGTGATGGAGGCAATGGCTTCTTGTTGCTCTTGCTTGTCAGGTTCGGTTGTCTTGGTTTTTTTCCCTCGGTTTTTCTTGCTGCTGATGACGGGAGCTGGTCTAGTTGGTTTGCGTTCCATGGTGCAGGATACTCACCCTCGATCAAAGCGCGCTTGTTTTATGGTGTTGCACACATCCGCCTCTTGACGTCAATGCTCCTTTTAGGATGCTTTGACGTCATTCCGCCTGTGCGTCATGACCCTATAAGGCGGTTTGACGTCATTCCCCCTGTGCGTCATACACCCTTCTTTGGTGTCTTGACGTCATTTCCCCTGTGCGTCATAGATCATTTTAAGGTGCTTTGACGTCATTCCCCTTTTGCGTCATAGGTCCTTTTAAGGTGCTATGACGTCCAACGAGGGACGATATAGCCAGTCTGCCTTTTGGACCCCGTCATTCTTCATTCGAAGCAACACGAGCAGGTATGTCTCTTACCATTTATTCGGGCGGTGCCAAAGGCGTGGATATAGCCGTGGATTCGGCCATTATACCAATAGAGAGCGTGTGTTCGTAATGTCGCTTGCAGTGATGACAAACTGACTCTAACTGTCTGTCTCGTTTGCGATTAACGGCCACTTGATGCCATTCGTTCGACAACCCGGGGACTCTGGGCAAAACAAATCGCTCACACATGGGCAAAACGCTGATCTCAATTCCCACCGCCACCATCTTGCGTCGAGTCTCTGCAATTTCTTTATAATACATGATTTTCATCTGCACCTCGGGAGGAACTCGGATGCCGCGACGTCGTAGATCTAACAGCAAACACTTGGGAAGGGACTTGACGGGAAACTCTCGGAAAGACGCCATGTTGAGACTAGACACTCGCGTCACTCCTTCACTTTTATATGTCTCGATTCCTGTACCCAT
Organism: Porites divaricata; assembly: GCA_038088405.1. Classification (NCBI taxonomy): domain Eukaryota; kingdom Metazoa; phylum Cnidaria; class Anthozoa; order Scleractinia; family Poritidae; genus Porites; species Porites divaricata. The sequence continues at coordinate 17,441,080 of JBBMOI010000004.1, read as the reverse complement.
GGGGGGCTACCGCCTCTTTTTGATGCCCAGGCCTTTGACGTCACCACACCCTATATGGATGTCTGACGTCCGGGTATTGACGTCAAGGCTCCCTAAAAGGGTGGATGACGCACGTGCCCTGCTGACGTCACTATCTCTGATAAAAGTAAAACGACGCCTTCAGTCTCACAGTTCATCCTCTCGCTATGTCTATCAACGTTGGTCCACCCGTGCTCGAGAGTCTTCACGATTCCGCGTTCACCGCCTGTCAGCCCTTTCAGCTGTTCAAGTCTCTTGCCGATATATGGGGAAGCGGTTTGCAGAAGCAGTATTGGCCAAGTTTAAGGCAGTGACTCACGCTAAACGATATGGAGCGATTTTCCCGTACTTTGCCGTGGGACCATCCAGCTGCCCAAGATCTTGACAAGACGGTGCACAAGCGACGCATGCAAGGTGAGATAGTGTTCTTTGTTTCTTTCCCCTTGGATTCCTGTTATTACGTGGCTCTTAAAGCTATTTTTTTTCTTTTTATAGACATGTATTGGATACTCGATCGCTTTTGTGTGGACAGATACTGTTACCGTGACTTTTGTTCTGTAGACAAGCCGCGTAAATTGTTTTATCGTTGTAAATGCTGTCTGTTTTTTTCCTTACCTCCCCAATCCCTCTTTATTCGACAAGACTGTGAAGGATGTGCCATTGAGGATCATCTAGACCGACATGGTTGTTAATTTTTTTCAGATGTGGTCCATCAACTCCATGGCATTCACGCTTTGTTTTTATTATTTTCTGGTCTTGAATGGACTGTCAAACAAAGACTCCAATTAGAATGGTGGACTAGACCCCTTGGTGTTTGTCTTTTTTCATAGTGTTTATCCAATTACAAGACCGGATGCAACTCATTCCCTGGACCGAGTTTCCATTTTATAGTCACGTTTTGCATGATCCTTTTTTTTAGTTACGCTGAGGGTCATTCATGGCTTATTAATTCAACCTGGATTTCCTAACAATCCTCGCACTCATCACAAATTCTGCGTGTTTCCCATGACATGGAAGGGAACCCAATTTGATGACGGCACCTCTTTACTTTCCTTTAATTTTGTACAAGAAGGGGCTCTATTTCATATAAACGATCATAATTTATTTGCTCATTAATTTTCTTTTTTTCAGTTTTCCATGATCATCAGAGTTCTTACTCCTTTCGTTATCCTGTTTTAACCTGCATTTTGTGGAATCAACGTTATCCTATTCGGCAATATGGTTTTTGTTTACCTTGTACACTTTTTCAAGTTTCCGGTAAACCATTAACGCATTATGACTTTCATTATGTCATCAAGTATGGTGTGCGTGCTTTTATGATAATGAAAAGATATAGGCCTGAGGATAAATGAGGTTTTTTCTTTTTTTCCAGCCCGAGTGTACCAATGGCGACACAGTTCTATTTTAATTAGACTGACTCATCCTCACCCCATCTTTCGATGTATTCGGTTTAAACAATTTTATATCAAATGTCATACCCATTTAAATCATAACAATAATGCTTTTTATGTTCTTCCCTGTACTCCCCAACAACAATTAAAACATGCTCAGGCGGATGATTATTCTCTTTCTACTCGTTGTCAATTTGATGCCCACGTCATTTATAAACCTTAATTTTTTTTCAGCTCGGTGTAATTCAGTCTTGGTTCAAATTAGTTGTTGTACTCCCATTGTCAAGTGCATTCGATGTCAGCGTTATTATATTCTCGCTCAGTATCGCTATTCTTATGAGCACCATTGTGCTATGCATGCTGAAGCCATTTTAGTTCATGCTCAAGCCGATTTATATAGTTTCGGTGACAGACCCACGTGTCGTTTTGCGTATTATTAAAACCAGGGTTCATGTAACACCCCGTTTTTTGTGTTTCAGATACGCTGTACAATGTCGTCTTATTACCCAAGTCGCTTTTTTACCTCATGTTGTTAAACCGTTTTTGATTGCATTTCTAGATAAACCGCATCCCACTTGTCCTAGCTTTCAGATGATTCTCTGTTTACAACAACTTCAGTGTTCCATTTGCAAAAAGTACACTTGCAGTCTCTCACGCCATGAACACCCACCGTGTCCAGGGTACGACCCGTTTATCGTGCAGCGGGCCATCTTTCAGCAACAATGTGAGCTTAACCAGCGTCAGTTTCAACCCCCTGCTCCTCCTCTCTCCCTGTTTTGGTCTGTTGTCGTTTATATGGGTTCCCTTTTTTTTCCCGTTTAATCAACATTCGTCGTCTTCATTGTTTAATGAGAAAGCGAGGTGTTACATTTACCCAATGGAAAAACTTATCACAGCTCATTCAAAAATGTATTTAACTTTTAGATGTTCTCTATAAACACACTTGGGAGACACCAAAAGGGGGTGGTCTTATAATACGAGGATTGTCCATAATCAACTGAGGCGAGTGGGTAGTAGACCCCTCATACGTCCTCGCTTGTAAATGAGGAAAAAAATGCTCAGAGGCGAGTGGGTACCACACCCCTCACACGTCCTCGCTTGTAATAAAGGTTTTATTTAACTTTCAGCCTTGTCCTTTCCTCGTTATCAGATGTTAGTTCCTTGGACCCCTGCTGGCATCCATTGGCATTATATCCGCTGGCCTGATTGGTCGGATATGACAAACTATGCAGCTGTTCTTTATTTTCGTAATAGAGATGTGTTTAAACAGCGTCTTCATAACTAGGTTTTTTTGTTTGTTTGCAGACACACAGCTTTTATGGAACATTTGCAGTCTTCCTTTTCTACGCTGCATGCGATGTGGTCTTAAATACAAACGTCAAAGTCGCTTTATTTGCTTTCGCTGTGAATATTTAGCTTTTTGTTTTTTTGATTGCGAGGAGTAATTAACTTTTGTCTGTCGATGTTTTTCTTATCACTGTACCAATCTCAAACACCTCGATAAAATACTCGACTTGTGTATAGCAACGCCTGCCATAAGACATACTCGCAACGTATTTTTTTAACTGGTTCATCCTGTCAACGTTTTTTAGGATTTTAATTTTTTTTATGTTCTTCAGTGTGTATGAGTTGGTGCCATAAATGGAATCGCCTTCATCCTTCACGTGTACAACACCATATTTGGAAAAAAGAAAGAACTTTATGTGATTATTTTGTATGGACAAAACATTTGATTAGTATGGATCGTTCGCATCCTTGTCCTAATTATTTTGCCTGCGCCCGCAATCACATGCACGGCATGACCACTGACTTAGATGAGGAGTGTATTTTTTGTCATCTTTCTTTTTAAGAGGCGAGTGGGTACCAGACCCCTCACACGTCCTCGCTTGTAACCAAGGTAATGAAATAAACATGTTGGCGTTTTTTTCCTTCCGTAGACAACACCTTCTGGCACAGGTCCTGGATTGTGATTGAGAACTTTCCTGTGGTGCCCACCGTTGCCACCTGTCTATACGCAAAAAAAATTTTGTATCTTCGTACTCACTACAGCAGCTTTTTTACAGGCCATTTATAAACGCCTTTTGTTAAAATACTTTTGAGGATTAATTCGTCTTCTTGTTCTGTAGGTTGCTCACGTTGGCACTTTAAAAGTGACCGTTATGGCAGAGCCCCCGTATTCTATGAGCAAGTCCCCAACGTGCAACGCATGTCCAAATTAACCTTTGTCTGTCGTTGTTTTTCCTATACCTGTACCAATCTCAAAGACCTTGATAAAATACTAGACTTGTGTATAGCCACACCCGCCATAAGACAATATCGCAACATGTTTGGTCATTCGTTATAGAGGCGAGTGGGTACCAGACCCCTCACACGTCCTCGCTTGTAACCTAGGTGATTTGTAAAATAAACTTGTTAAACTTTTATTAACGACTGTTTCCGTCTCTCCCCGAGGGTTTCCGAGGGATTTTCGGTGGGAGGATTTTGGGGGATGCCTACATGCAGTAGTCACCAAATTGTCACGTGGTCAAAAAGAACAATAGGTCCATTGTCTTTGCTGCAATCTGATTGGTTACTCCATTTCGTAGCGAGCATTACTACTCATTGGCATCACAAGTCCTTCAGTTTGTTTTTTAGGAGATGGTGGATTCCGCTTTCCAGTGGCACAATTCCCATCAGGAGGCTGCACTGCCAGTTCCCTTTTCTTTATTTTCTGGGAGGGGGTGCGCAAGATGATGGAAACAGGCTTCTCGTGAGTATATATAGTTATCACCATTGAAAATTATTTGTATCTTGTGCAGAAAAAAAAACGTGAAATTAGTGTTAGTTATTAAATATACTAATTCATTTGATGAAAGTAGAATTAATTGGTACATATTTCTGTATTTCCTTTTTATACAGGGTATATTACTGTATTCTTGACAGAGCTGAAGTCAACCGACAGTTTATAAAGGTGCACTTCAAAGATGAACAAGAGATCATTGAACACAAATTTATTGCATCAAATCTGTTCACAGGAAAGCCAATGGTCTTTCTTATGGATCCCAAGGTAACTGACATGTTAAATTTATGTCCAGTTATTGATATAATATGTACGGCCCTATGTCTTGCACAAAATCTAATAATATCATCTACAACCAAATTTGATTTTTCTTTAACAACACCTTTATTTTGTAACTTAATTGAAAGCCTTTATATTCTTACAGCACAATTTCAAGAAAATTCGGAATAATATCCTGAAAAGTGGTGTCGATGAAAGCAGTACAAGGCATCTGAAAGTAGGAGGCAATAAGTCAATCTTGTGGGAGCATTTTGTAAATGCATTCAACTATGATCAAGGAGAGCATTCCTTATCATATCACAACAAACTTACCCTGGACCACTTTCAGCTTGATCCAGCATCTAAGATGCGGAATCATTTAGCAGAGGATGTGCTGGACAAAAATATGCTAAATCTGATGAGGGTAAGAATACAAAAGATATCTATGTATGATATCATAATTTATTATTCACGTTTATATCATATTGATTTGTAATATTTGGTTTTTTTTTGTGTCCTGAAGCCATTAAATTAATACCAATGTTACAATGTCAAAATACTTCTCAAACAAACCTTTCTGAAGATGGTCTTTGAGTTTCTATCTAAAAAGCACAAAATTGTCCTCAACACTTCTATTTAATTTTATAGATTTACTGTTAATGCACCTTTAAATTTCCAAAGTAATTTACACGTTGAACTAAAATTTGTTTGCACAGCTTGAATTAGGGTGCACTTATGGTTAAAATAACTATACCCTTGGGAAGGGGGAGGGGGTACTTGGGTTAATTTTTGCTAGGTATGTGCCGCTGGCCTCTCAGAACCCCTACCCCATCATAGTCTATTCTGGACAAATGTAATTTTTCACGATCCAAACTTGAGCACTTTCTATTTGTATATCTACCTTATCAATCGATCTTTTAATGAATGGACCCAATTTTCATTTGGCATGAAGAACAGTTTACTTTTCACCTACATTACAAACATTCTGGTACATTTGCTAGCAATAAATATGAAGAACTTTCTTACCCGAGCAATCTGAAAATATGTGTATATATAATAACTCTATTTAAAATGCAACCCCATAATAATTAATACAGTCGGGAAAATGCGACCTCCACCGGCGGCACATCCCCATTATCCTCTAGTAAAAGGAAGTAGGAAGTACTCCCCCTTCCCGGACTATATACCATCATCACCCTTTCTCTACAGGCCTACAAGTCTCATCTTGATAGTAAAGGTCAAGGTGACATAAATCAGGAAGGCGTGGAAGCTACCATTGAGTTGTTAACTCACACATCAAGGATAATCGAGCTTTTCCATGATAAGAATGTCATATCAAGTACAACTGATGGTGGTGTCAGTCACCTCATTGAATTTTACAACTATCTTTTTCGCTGGAAAACATCTACACAAGATAACCCAAAGAACTTCATCTCTCAAAAGCTTTGGTTTGACCTACAGTCTATGGTGTTTGGTTTCCAATCTATTGTGGCCATCAAACTGAAAGAATTTCCACAGTCAGTAGTAAAACCCACCATAGTAAACTAAGATGTTATTGAAAATCATTTCTGCCAAATTCGGGCCTGCAATGGGCAAAATAACAATCCAACGTGGCGGTTACAGGAGACTGCTCAAAATACTATTAGATTCGGACAAACAACAATAAGTAGAAAGAGCAATGCTGGTCACACAGGTACAAAGAAACAAAGTATTTGAAACGCTGTTAATATTTAGCTGAAATTCACAAAGACATGCAGCCAAACGTACATTACCGCGGTTTCATAACTTGATCTTATCATGACATGTTTTGCTAGTAATCATACCTCATGTTAATTTAAACCGTGCATTCCAACATTGTTTAGAACAACCTCTGTCCGTTAAGCCAAATGTAAAAGCCGAGATAGATTCCGTCGACTTCTGGCATCATGGCACGCTTGTATGCGTATGACACGCGCGGGCTCTGGTCCTGGGTCACACGCGTGGTAATTTTTTACCTCCCGATTGGTACCCGGGGAGGGGGGACTCCCATATGAAAGGGACGGGGATGCTTGTCGGAAACTTTGAATCAAACCCCTAAAGGAAACCAATCTGGGCGTGGCCCAAGTTTATTTTGACCCCTAAAAGCAATCATTTTAACTTCGATTACATGAATCGAGTGAATAAAACGAGTTGAAAATATATAATTTTTTAATATTTTTTTGAGAGCAATCCTTTACGGCTAAATGTAATGGCGAGTACCCAGAACACCCTAAGCGAGACCAAAATCTAAAATTTACACCCCTAAACGAGATAACAAGCATCCATGTCCCTTTCATATGGGAGTCTCCCCTCCCCCCGATAGGTACTAAATTACAAAAACGTTGATGAGAAGAAATATGTACTCTGGTATTATTTCCTCATGCATGTCACTTTCCCACAACGATTTTATGGCGCTCCTCTCCCTCAAGCAACATGCTGGATAATCAGAACAAATAAAATTCAAATTACATGGAATTTGGCTTAGAGTTTTGTATATGTCGCATTGGTAGACTAAATCCCGTTATTGCAACCAAAAAGCATAATTAGCGAAGCCTAGCAATTCTTAAAACTACTCGTCTTGCGTTGACATCGGTGTTGGTTACTATACGATAGTTATCAAGAACATAAGGGTTGGGTACACTGCTAGATGACCTAATAACAGGAATGAGTGTTGTAGCCATAGTTGTCTTGTTGGTTCGTGATGTGATCTCTACTCCGTAAGCACCACAGAATCTTGTTAACTCTTGCTTGGTGTAGATCCTTTGGAATGCGTCTTGGCCAAATTTATTTATGTAAGTGACTATGCGGTTGTGAGAGGATACCTTTCCCTCGCTTTGGTCACAGGAGATTTCTTCAAACGAGACCGCGGATCTCTTTTGGAGTACTTCCTGTTGTTTTTGCAAGACTTTCTTTCGATGTTCGGCAGACTTCTTCATCCTTCATGATATTTGAACAAAATGAAACAATTGCACGTTTATAATGGTAAAGATAAATATAATGATCGAAATATATAATGTACCCGCCCCTATCGGAGGTGACCAAGAGGTATTTGGGTAAGAGTCAGTATTCAGGTTATCTCATGCAGTTTTCCCGATGACGAAAATAGCTCTGCTCCCACCCATGGCCTCCTCTCAGGGCGTTCTTTTGTAAAACAATAGAACATATGAATTTGTTTTAGAAAGTAACCAACCACTAATGAACCGTCGTTAATTAATACCGAAGTAGTATGCTATAAGGTGGTTAATAAACTTCGTCTTTTTAATTGTATTTTGAGTCTGTTTTCAGTCTTGTATTTCATTTTCATAAATTAACGATAAGGATAATGAAAGAGTCAACTTGCCTGTGTGCCAGTCTAAAATCCCGCAGGTATTGTCCTGCCCCCATCATCAAGTATCGCCGCATTACCAATTTGTACATGTCCTGAATGATTTTCTAAGGACAGAAAAATGAGTTATATGTTAACTGGCGCATAAAAAGGGAACGTTTTTCAACTGTAAAACAATCAGCATGTTTGAATTTTAAGTGTTGCTCTTTTACCTTCTTAGAATCGATTACATCTGGAAGGAAACAGGACAACCACTTACTCAACAGAGTAGGGTTGCGGTTGAAAGCCTCAGTAGCATTTTCAATTGTGGTTTCTTTCAAGTTTTGTAACTTTTCCTCGTTTAATAGTGTTATCCGCTGGTCTTCAGCATCAAGGAAGAACTCGTAGGCCTGGTCGGTGATGTGGGTTAGGCCTCTAGACCTGTACTGTTTCTCTTCTGTTACAGCCAGTGTAGAGGGATACTTGGTGGAGGTCTCAAGGTAGCTGAAGTTGTCTAGGACATATTCTTCAAGCAAAAGACAAATCTCAGCTATCCTTTGCAGACTTATACGTTACTGGATTTAACGACAGTAAATTGTCCTTTGCATGTTTTCTTCTATTATCCACCACTTTCTTTACTGACCACGCTCCAACATATCGGACTTTCGCCAGACCCTCGGCAGGCATCTCCCTAACGTTGAAACGAACGGGAATGCTGGCAATTTTGGTAGTCACCATATCAGCTGCTGCCTGAACAACCCGTTTGTAGACTCGGATCATAGCTTCTACTCCAATGGTTGTTTGTATAGACGACAATGTTGCGGTTTCAAAAAACAACTGCATATCCCGAAGAAAGCTAGCTGATCTTGTGATAAGCAAATACAGCTGACGAGTGTCTACTGTCCATTGTTTACGTGAGATTGTAATATCTGCGTCAGGGTTGCTGAGACTTCTTCCAAAACTATTTGCGCTGCTCTGCTCCACAAGATCCGACCCATCAAATCCAAGTGATCATTATACTTCATAAGTTTTTCGATTTGTTCATTCTGTTGTCTGGCAAAATCTGACAAAGGCTCTTTGATTTTAATGTCCATGAGTAACAATTTAAAATCAAAGTCTCGAGGAGGTATTCTGAGGATTGTACCTTCGTCATCTTCACATAGAAGTGAATAGACGGTCTGTAGATCAATAACCTGTTCTTCTGGTTCTCCCCGCTCAAAGTAGGCAGCTGCTATCTCTTCCACTTCCATGTTCACTGCACTTAGGTCCGACTCCTCGTAGTCGTCAACAAATGTAAACTCTCCTTCTGAAACAGTGATTTCTGCCTGGGTTAGACGATGATTTCTGCAGCAGCTCTTATCTATGCCTGGTTCAAGATGACCCTCGCAGACATCTATGGCTTCTTCACTGGGCGGTAATAAATGAGATCTTTTAAAACCAATGATCTGTATATTTTCACTGCTCTTCACACGGGTACAGGCAACATAAGTCAGCCCGGGTACGAATTCCTTGCTACAATGGACGACAACTGCTGGTAGGGTTAGACCTTGAGATTTATGACAGGTGATGGCGTACATGGCTACTACAGGGTACTGTTTCCTGGAACCGACCAAACGCCCGCTAGTGTGACGTTTGTTCCACGTCTCTCTCTTCAGCCCTACTTTGCCGATCTTAGGGAAGTGGACGATGAGGCGTTCTCCTGCCTGTTCCCAAAACGTTCCTGATGTTCCATTCCTCAAATCTTCACTTACGTTCCATAACAACATGACTTTACATCCAGGCTTCAAGAGGATGTTTTTTTCTGCTGGGCACTGCATTCCAATGGTATCCCCTTCGTCAGTGGCCTCAAATCTTAGAAACTCTCCAGGCATGCCATGCATGACGTCACTATTGTGAAACAGTACGCTTACTTTGTTGAAATACACGTGAGTGGCCTTGGTACTTGTAGGATCACTAAAACATCGCGCAAGACTTTTACTGTATTCACAGCTATCTTGTGAGCATGTACCGAGACGAATTTCTTGGAGAAATTTAACAAAACGTTGATCTGTACTCGCAAGGCGCTTTAAAGTTATTAATTCATACTGGTGGGGCACCACATACAACCATAAGGGTGATTCATACATTGGCCTACCCTCGTCAAATACACTTGGGACCGGAGGCAGTTGAACGAACTCTCCCACGATTACAATCTGCTTTCCGCCAAACGGTTTTGCTGCGTCACATTCCTCTGCCAAATCATGATGGATATAATTTGCGATTTCCAAAATTCGTCTGCTCGACATCGACGCCTCGTCCCAGATTATGCATCCTGCCCCTCTTATTCTATCCCGAACCTGATTACTAGCATTTGCGCGACTAACAACCTCTCTCCACGGCAAATTCGCGGTTTGCAATCCATAAAAGGAATGGACCGTGGGCACTGTTGCGGTGATATCTCCATAGACTGTTCCTGCAATCCCACTTGAACAGATGACTTCACATTTTGTTCCTCTTCTTGATAAGCTTCTGAAAATTTCTTTCACTAAAAACGACTTTCCTGTCCCAGCCTGTCCAGTAATGAACACATTATGTCCTCTTTCAACCACTTCCAGCACTTCCCTTTGATCTACGGTTAACCTACAAGGTGGGGATAACATATGAAACTGACCCCTGTTCCTCGACATATACCCCCCACCCCCACTCATGAAAAATAAAAAGGTATTCAAGGGTGCCTCGGGACGGCCAGAAATGTTTCAAAGAGGTGGACTAACTAGTGACTTTAAACATGTTAGGTGGAGTGTGATGTTATTATATATTTGTACTGAGATTTACTTTAATTTAACAAATAAATATCATCATTATGGCTTTTGATATCATCTGTTAAAATTACTAGCAATTTGATTGGTCGGATATTTTCCTCGCCATGGTAAGCGCTCCCTCACTAATTTCCCGCCTTTTCCGGCGCCTTTCCCTGTCTGATTTCCAAGTTAAGAAATGTTCGGGCATTTCATGGTTCGCGGATTTAGTTTCAGTCGATGAATTTCCCGAAGGACACGGAAATGAAAACAACAGAAAGAAAACTACAGAGAATATTGCTTTATTGAAGGATTTTTTGACGCTAAAAGATGAGTCGCGAGCCCAGATGAAATTCTGCCAAACGAACTCCATTCATTCATTCACGCATTCACGAATGAGAAGACAACGAAAATTAGTACGAGTATTAGCTTCTAACTGTGATTAGTTGAGTTTAGCTTATGGAGTTTTGCTTATGAACATGCTTGGACATTCTCATGGAAGGTAAAAACTTGCTCTATAAGCTTTTTATTAGTTTATTATCTTAACTTGCTAGAAATAACGCTTTTTGGAATCCAGTTTTATTTTTCCCCTAAATTATCGAAAAACATTTTTAACATTAAAATGATGAAGCGCTTACAATGTTATTTCGGTAGAATTAAAGTTTCTCTCACTCAGTCATTGGTTTTGCATTGATTTTGTATTGATAGTTTGAAAGTAAACCTTTGTAATATCTCTGGACTCAGTACAAATACAAGCTTCATGGTTGGTTCGCTTGTGCGATTTTTATTCATTTGCTTTAAAGATTCGCCAACTCGCTCGTTCATTTGTGATTCTTCACAACTCGTAAAAAAAGTCATACGGCACTCATCAGCCATGAAAGAGTAATCCATATTTCTCTTCCGGATAATACTATAATCATAATGTACATTTCTTCCTTTTATGGAAGTTTAGCAAATTATCTGATTAAATCTTAGGAAGAATTTCTGCCAAACAATCGACTTCTCAGATTGTACATTAGATTGCTTACTTTTAGCGCCTAGCGTATATCTTTTGAAGTTATATAAAAAGAATTTTGGCGTGTCCACGACAGAACATATCCTGGCCGTATGCTCTTAACTGATCAAAACAACCGGCGAATATAAGCAAACTACCTTCGAGTCTCTCTACAATATATTTTTGGTTTACACGCGAATGATAAATAACAATTACCTGGCCATGACAACAAACTTTCACAAACCCTGCAGATGGTTTCCTCCAGCGCTTCGTTCATTGGCTGAGTGAAAGCAAAGAAGTGGACCTTGCTGGGAGGTGGGTGCGTAGAGATTTGTGGTAACGAAGAAATGTCCCCCTCTCCCGGTGAGTTGTTATTTGACGCTAGCGCCCAGTCACCGCCGAGCGAGAAAACGGTTGAAATGTTACACTTTTCCTAGTCACGGATAAATGGCGCCGATTTTTGAACTGTAGTTGATCTTTTCGATCGAGTTGTGCGATCCAAACGCAAGGTTTACCGGAACGGATTGTCGAAAGGTGATCTTAAGGTACCACTTTGTGGATTCGGCGACGTAAAATGTAAGTGTGTTTGTTTTTTCGCGTGAAATTTGGAGCTGATTCTGAGCAGCTCTGAAGGTCGATCGAGCGATTCTGTCCTACCTTGTCTCTTATTATTACACTGTCAGGTTAGATGATGTAAAAGTACTCAAATCGCGCTGAAACTTCGTACAAACAAAGACAACGACTCCAGGTAACCATATTTACACTTTATTGATAACTTTTATCGCTTTTACTTCATTTATTTCGTCTAAGTTTCAAACTCTATTTCTCCCATACAAACTCTCATATTACGCACAGGGCTACCGGTGATATTACGCTTGGGCCACCTGTGAATTAACTTGCAGATGATCGTATTAAAATTGTATTTCGAAATACGATCTGATTACCGTTAAATAACGACGCACGTCTTTGCGTAAAAGAAACGTAAAGTGCTCTTGTTTTATTTACGACTTACATTCGAGGATTAATAGTATCGTATTATTGTCGTAAACAGAATGCGATCTAATTGCCGTCACATTGCGACCAGCGTCCGCGCCTAAAATAATCGTAATTTTCTCTTGTTTAATACTGATACGATTTAAATTCGAGAATGAATAGTATCATAATATTGTCGTAAACAGAATGCGATAAAAGTGCCGTTGAATTACGACAAAGGGTTCGTGCGCAAATAAATCGCAATTGTCTTTTGTTTGATATACGATTTTAAAAATTCATTGTTAAAGCCTGGTTTCCATATGATCGTCCGCATCGTCCCGATCGCCCCAGTCGTTTCAAAATATTTCGAGACGATCCGGACGACTGGGGCGATTGGTAGTTTCCATATGATCGTCTCGATCGTCTCAAAAGCAAGAGACGCGGGGTCGTCAGCGATGTCTCTGGGTTAGACAATAGAATTTTTGCGCGTGTTTTGCTAACAAGCCACATAAATGGATGATTTTTATTCGTAAAGCGACTTTCGTACCTTGGTATCTGCTTTTCCTCTTGATCAGTTTTGCGGCATCGAGAAGCTAGAAAACTTCGAATCTTGATGTCACGGACTTTCTCTAATTTCAAATAGCCCACATATGCGCTGCGAACATTTCTGTATTATTTTTTCGGCTTCAGCGCCATTCGGGCCGAATTTATTCTCGATTACTGGAATAAAAGTGATGACTTCTGGGATAGCTTTCGATCGTCCCGATCGTCTCAGTCGTCTGAGAGCGTTTCCATATGATCGCTTCAAAATTTACATGATCGTCCCGATCGTCCGGATAGAACTCAACCCTATCCAAGCGATCGAGGTCGTCTGAGTCGTCTGGGTAGCGTTTCCATATGATCGTCCCGATCGTCTGAACATTTTTTGAGACGACTGGGACGATCGGGACGATCCGGACGATCATATGGAAACCAGGCTTAAATATTACCTGGGTATCGTAATATTGTCGCAAACAGAATGTTATTATAACCGAACGGCAAGCGAACTACGATGATTCTCCTACCGTCAAGGACAAGCTCATTTAGATCGCGCTTTTCTGTTTTCAAATGCTCAGACATAAATTTTGAGTAAAGTTTGCTCTGTTCTATCTTACATGTACGAGTTTGCTTGCTGCATTTTGGGCTGGTTTAGAGTTAAATTGATCGCTTACATATACAAATTTTAGCTTATTTTAACATGTATATAGTTTGCTTAAGGTTGTCAACACCTGTGAACACGACACAGTTAATTCAGTAAGCTTAAATGTGAGAAGAAAATTACAAAAATGATAAATTGACGGGCCCAAAAATTGCCCTTACCCCAACGCAGCTCAAGGATGCATAATGCAGCATGGAAATGAATGTGCACGTGTTTCCAAACAGAACATCAACGATAAGCGCATCCAGAGGAGGGAAGGGGGGAGACTAAGTTCAATAGTATTTGAGATGCTCTGATTGGTTGTCGAAGTTTGTTTATTTATGTTTCTCTGACTTGTGTTGCATAACAAAACATAACAACAGAAAGACAACAATGTCTATGTCAGTCAGAACCAGACTTAACAAAGGTGTTCCAAGGTGTTCTTATTCCTTTCCTATGTAGTAGTCTGAGTCAGTATCAGTAATCCATATAATTCACTGAATTCACTACATGCATATTATCCTGAAATGAAAAATTTGCCAGTGTGTGCTTCTGTGTGATCCAGAATTATTTACATACAGTTCACAAAAAAACAAACAAGAGACAGACAAGATTGAGTACAAGAGTTTATTGCAAGTGTATAATAAACATGGAGAACTCACACTCACATGGAACTTCCAGAGAGGGTAATATAAGGATATAATAGGTAATAGGATATAATAAGTAGAAAGAAACCTTTTTTCATTCAAAACATCTATACTAAAAGTACCAGTACTACCATTCTTTCATTGTACCACCGAAAAAGGATATCCTGGACAAGTTGACATGTGACAAGTCGGACATGTTGGAGGTCAAAATAATGGCATATTTCTGGAATAATTTACCTTAAAACAGAGTTAGGTTTCCAGAGGAGAAGACAACTTTTGTTCTTGAACATCAACACGGCTGCCATGACGTCACGTGCAATCCAGCAATACTGTATTATTAGGTAGTTATCTGGTGCGAGTATTAGTGTTTTATGGTGTAGTGTCTTGGACGCCGAATTTATAGATAGCTTCTATCTATAGTATAGACAGCCTTTATTAAAAAAAAAAGGTTATCAAAGCTATCTGAACTTGCTAGGTCGTTTGAATGTAACAAAGTAATATCAATAAGAATCTGAGAAACTGAAATATATTTACAAATGTGTGATAGTCAACAGAATGTCAAGTAAGTATATATACAAAATCAAATTTTCTAAAACACCCGTATTCAAAAACTGAAAGTGGATGCAGATGTTAAATTCTTTGAATTTATCTAAAGATTTAACCTTTGGTCAAAGGTTTTGACATTGAATAACATTTGCCAGGGCACTCTAAATGTGAAAAGGTGACCACTAGGACTAAGCTATTATAGGCCTTTTAGCAAGTGTCGAAATGCCGAACCTTTTATAGAAACAATGTGCCCGGGCTGAATAATGTTTGGTCCGTTTCTTATACAACTGGAATGTACTTGTACTGCAAGCGTCGTTTAATGTAAAATCCCAGATATATTTGAAGTACGATGAGATCCTGTAATGTAGGTTGTGGAGAAAAACAACTAATGCGTGCGAAGTATGAGGGAAAAAGGCTTATGACAAGGCCTTGACACATTGACTCAAGGTTAAACCTTGGTAATAATTTGATATTTAGAAAAGCACGTCAACAACAATTTTTGCAATCCATCACATCCTAGGTACACAATCTAAGTGCAATAGGAAAGAATACAATTCGTTTTCAACAACAATTGCTTAGTTATTCAAATGGTATTTTTGGTGCTTCACATGTAAAATAGTCAAAATAACACAGAAATAGGCACTTTGCATCATTTTATCCACAAGTTTTAGCGAGGAAAGTGAAAAAAAAACGTGTTTTCACTCAAAAATGGCTTGACCACCTGCTACTTATGACGTCACATCTCATAACCATAGTAACTGACCATCGCTAAAGTTGCCTAAACGAACTGTTTCTAAAAACCTCAGAGTTGGGGGGGGGGGGTGGGAATTGGCAGCACCATGTACGCCTGAGCCTTTTTGTATGTCCGAGGGTAAACTTGTATCGCGATTTTAACCTGATTCCTAATTCTTGGAAAAATCCAAGTTGGGGACCATTGTTGGTGACATCACAGGCCTCCAGCAGCGCCACCACCCATAAAATATACCTCTTCTTGAGAAGATCGTTAAGGCCTTCCGCTGAAGGCAAAATCGTTTGGAAATGCTGCAACATATCAGAAACGCTGGTGAGGGGCTCCATCAACCACCCCCTCCACCCTTATGCGACGGTCGGGGTAGAAACTTGCGTGTTTACAGAGTAAAATTATGTTCCCGACAGCGGATAAGGCCTAAGCCGAACGTCGAATCTTTCATGAGACGAACCAAGCTTAGTGTCAGTTAAGGTCACGAAAAGTTAACCGTCTCGCTGAGTTAAATTTGTCTGAATGAGATCGTCCAACACGTTCTACTACTGCTAGCTACTGCTTCGGAAGGATAGAACGTCTGAAGAACGAGTACGAAACAAACGTCGATCTTTACATTCGATGAACTAAACTTGTACATGAAAATGTTGTATAATTATATATTTAGCCTTGTTTATAATGGTAATTGTACTGAGTGGAGTGCAATTTGGTCCGAAATCATACGCGTGATTTGAAATCACAAGTATGATTTCAGACCAAAATTACACGACACGAAGTTCAATTACACTTTATTACAGCCACTTTGAAATTCAGTCAGTACTAATATTTTATTGATCAAGAAGCCGGTTTGTTAAAAAGGCGAAACAAAAAGGCTTTTACTTCTCGTTTTGTATTCGAAACAGAAATGATGCGATATAGAACATGACTGGCGCCATTTGGAACAGATGCGATTTAGAGCAAAAAATGGTGCGATTTGGGAATTAATCACACTGCTGAGAGCCAATCAGATTGCACGGATTGCCAGTGATTTCAAGTGGATGTAATAAAGGAGAAAATTTATTGCTGATCTGATTCGGTTAATTGGTTAGCAGTGCTCTTCTTCCACTTCTGGCCCAAAAGACGTTCTTAACTCATTTGGTCGATCCACATTATCATTTGGTCTGCTCATGAAAATTCGACGTTTTCCCTCCTGAGGCTCCGGAAGCATCCGTCCTTCCAAGCCCACCCACAAGCCCGTTCTGGGAACGAAGTTGGCTCAGCTACTCCCGGGAAGATATTGAAAGTTTCTACTGACTACAGCCGGGGGGTGGCAACCACCTGCCATGTACGCCCGATCCCCCCCCCCCCCCGTGTTAGTACAAGGGTAAAATTATGTCGCGAGCTTAACCTGATTTCTAATGCGTGGTTAAATCCAAGATGGAGACCATTGTTTGCGACGTCACAGTCCTCCAGGAGCGACACCACCCATAAAATATACCTCATAACGTCCCTGGCGGCGAGGAGCAAAGAGAAACGGCTGTACTACTGTCAGGATTGGCGGGCTAGGAGATCAACGCGAGCGGGCTATGTTGATCCATCTCAGGTATTTAGAGAAAGGTTCCAGATGATGTTGAGATAAGGATTGGACATTAGACTGGCGAGAGAATCCATATGCGGTTCCCATCCATGGCTACAATCACTTGAGACTCAATGTCTTTGACAAACATGTATGGCAGCCTGTTGTAAGAGCCTAGAGAGGTGTCAATTGTCCACATGTTTAGGTCTTCCTCGAAGAATGGTGGCTTAAACCAATTCACGTACGCTAGCTCGCGTGTCTCACCAGCGAATTCTTGGACGAAGAAGTGCTCTATCCTGCCAAAGTATATGAACTTTTCTTCACCATCAGGAGTCTCACCAATGTAATGTTGCACTGTTGACGGCTCTGTCTCCACAAACTCCGCCTTGATGAAGCTTGACCGGGTGCGTCGTCTAAACTAGATCTCTTCTTCATCTGAACATCTAAGATGGATCAACATTCCTCTTTCTTTGTCCACGAGAGTGGCTTTGGTTCTTTTTTCTCCAAACGTTGAGGGTCCTGCGAGTAGGTCGGATATTACCTCTTCTCCATACTTGGCCGTTAGGGCTGTAGGTGGTACCCAGTTGGCCATTGAAGACGGGATTCTGCCTCGCTGCCTCTCGGATTCCTGGTAACTTTTGTACAGTTTCAGCAGCTCATTGTATTCCGGAATGGATTGCTGGTAATGTACGATGAGCTGCTGATGGCGTCTTCGATTAAGATTCACCTTTGTTTTTCCAGCAAATGTGCACGTGACGTCACTTCTGGTTGTTACATATGTGGCAAAACTTCGCGTGCTGGCGATAGAAGAAGAATCCTCCTGAAGAATCTCGCGGAACTCTTCATGTACATTTTCATCATTCAAGACCGTTTCAGTGGCTTCCAAAACCTGTGTGAACAAAAAGAAGTATCTCTTGCACTGTTATGACGTAGGTCTAAAGCATCTAATACACACTAACAGGTTAATGCCCTCATTAATACAATTCATTCAGATGTATAATTGCCGCATAACTTTACGCATTTTTCGAATAAAACGATTCTGTTGTTATCTTTCTCGTTTTGTTCTCAGAAAGTATGTTGATACCTGATTTTTTTGTACGAACCTGTTTCGGGGAATCGGTTGTGTAAGCAGCTGAGCCTGTTTGTTTTGTCTTGTTCTCCTCGCTGATTCAAGGCAAATTAAATTGTGTGGTTGGGCAACGAAACAACGTTGATAACTAAGATGCCATACATCTTATATTTCTGTGCATTATGCACGCATGTGGGAAAGAACACAACATAGAATTTAGCGTGCACCAGTAAAATACCACCTGCTCGCTTAAACAATGGAGCGCGTACTAATTCAGTGAAAATGAGAGGGAAAAACGCACTTTTACTAAGAGTTACTTATGTTCGGTTAGCCTAACGAAATTCACCATTTTCCACTGCTAAAATTGCACCTTGTATGTTTCCATTACACAGGCTTCTGGGTATCTTTTGTTCTTAACTCTCGAAACCAAAAAGTGCTGATATCGTTCGGTGGGAAACATGGAGATGGATTGCACGTCTCCAAACCGCTCAATGAATGTTGGCAAATGTTGAAATAAATGCAGGATGATAACTTGTATTGAAACTGGGAATGCCATTTCCATACGGCTCAGTGCCTCTTGCATATTTTCAACATCATTCTTTCTGCATGCTGCCGGTGCTGGTCTTTGCAGGCTCGACACAACATCTATAAAGGCAAAGAGAGCGTGGAGCTGGACATCCCCTAACATCCCTCTCAAACAGTATTTAAGGATACCACTGCTGAAGGCCTAAGTTTAGTGGGGAAATGACAATAAAGAAAAGAAGGGAATAATTAGCATAAGGGCACTTTGCCGCACTGATGTGCAGATTATTACCCTAAGAGAATATTCTTAATAACAAAAAAGTTTAAATGTGTTGTGATCGCGATCAACTATGAAATAAAACCTTGTTTTACCTTCAATCATTGCACTATTCTTTGTATTATCTCTTGGAATTACTTAAAATACACTCCAAAATTTCGTTTTCACAATTGGCTGTGTTTTCACGAGCACGATTGTCTCGCTTAACATTCCTTGTGGTTAGACTTCGTTAAGCGACTTAAAATTGATAGGTGTTTTCACGAGTACGATTGTATTTCATTTAAGTAATTTGAGAAGAGCACGCGCGAGAATAAATAAGTTTGAATAATGGCGGGAGATGCAGACGAAGCTCACATGTGCGTCCTTCTTCTTGTTATTACTGTATTTATGCGCTTGGTTTTCATCCAACGAAGGAACCGATTTCAGCAAAGGCTAAGGTTACTCACAATCAGAGGCAGGAGAAGAAGAACGGAGGCGTATTTTTTGCATTCGCAAAGGATCTACCGCAGAAGAAAAGTCGCATGGGTTTTAGAAAGGCCACAATTCTGGTTCGAACATATGCTTCTAAACCAACACACAAATAATATTTGGCGAGAGCATTTTCGTATCTCGAGGCAAACGTTTCAGTTTATTTGCAATTTGGTTGGACCGCATCTGGTACGACAAGACACAAACATGCGACGAGCGATTCCAGTGGAGAAGTGAGTAGCTGTTGCTTTGTGGCGGCTTGCAACCGGAAATTTGTATAGGACAACAGGACTTGTTTTTGGAGTTGGAAGGTGCACTGCTCTAAAATTAAAAGACGAATTTTGCTTAGCACTTCTGATGACCGCTAAGAATTTTATTAAGTTCCCAAGAGGAGAAGTTGAAACGAGAAGGGCAATTGAGGCTTTCCAAGAGTTAAGTTGCTTTCCCCAAGTGGTTGGTGCCATCGACGGATCCCATATACCAATTATTGCTCCCAAGAACGACCCGAATGACTATTACAATAAGAAGCAGTTCCATAGCATTGTTTTGCAGGGTGTAGCTGATGCACGAGGACGCTTTATACATGTGAGTACTGGTTATGCAGGGAGTATTCACGATGCAAGAGTTTTGCGCATGAGTTCATTGGTCAATGAAGTTGAAGATGGGCGCATATTATCATCCCCCGTTACTCGCACTCCTACCGGTGAAGAAATACGGCCCCTTCTGGTAGCCGATCCAGCATATAAACTCACTAACTGGTGTATGAAGCCATATCCAGAGACAAGAGCAATCACTCCTAGTCAACGTGCTTTCAACAAAGCACTAAGCAGTGCTAGAGTGGTTATAGAGCAGGCCTTTGGAATGCTAAAGGGGAGATGGCGTTGTCTATTAGTCAAACTTGACGAATCTGTGGACAAAATACCTCTGACGATTATAGTCTGTTGTATTTTGCACAATATCTGCATTGACGTTCGCGATGATGTAGATGTGGACCCCGAAGATGATGAACCGGACGAGCTCCCCCACTCCCAGGTCACGTGAACCACGAAGGTTCCCGGCTAAGGAACAAGATAAAGGAGGCTTTTTTTCAGTAACTCTTGCTTATTTAATGAGACATCATTAACAAAACTGAAGAGCACCTATGACAATGATTTAACTACATGAAACAAAGCCTCGGTGCTTAGTAACTTCAACAAATTCAAACAAAAATCAATGGTAATGATAATATTTTTTTGCTTTTTTTTTTTTTATAATTTCATTCGTTACATACATCCTATAAGAAACATTTAGCTTGTCGATCTATGCACCTAAGCAATAAGTTTTGTCATCTCAAACGAAACAAAATTCAATTCAATGTTTTAATTGTTAACACTATACATGTATATCTGAGCCCATAGGTGGCACAGTTCATGTTCTGTTCATGTTCATTCTTTGATTTTAGTATAACAAAACATTATTAAAAACAAAGGCAAGTTTGCTGACTTTTTTGGATAAAATAATCCTCCTCCATACAAAGTACAAGTTCCCTGTGTATTTTATTCGCCCTTGAATATCTTGGCCACTTCTTTAACCATAGAGAACATCATTTGCTGGCTTTTAAATTCTCTCTCCCCTTCCTTTTCAGCCAGCCGTTCAAAAAACTCATGGTCACGTTTTTGGCTTTCGTTCAGAAAGGCAAAATACTCGGTGTTACCAGAACTCGGGCTGGATTCCTTCTTTTTCGGCCTTTTACCAGGGGGCTGCTTTGGTGTACGAGGGGTTTTTTGAGCGGTTTTGCCTCCAGGCTTACGCTTAAAAAATAGTGATTCTGAAAATGCAAGATCATCGTTTCCAGCATCACACGATTCGGTAGAATTTTGCTGCTTTTGTTTTGAAGAACTCGGCATACTAGCCAAAGCTTTCTTTGCAACCGGTTCACGCCTGGAGAGTACATCAGCAAGTGAGCGATTCTCTGCCTCCCCGTCACTCGATTCTGATAGCTCCTCCAAGACTTCTTCTGACTCTAGAGTTGGAGATGTAGATTTCCTTGACGGGCAGACTTCCTTGCTGGGCAGCACGGCGTCTTCAAACCCGCATTCAATGACCGTTTTCGGCGTTATTTTGGGCCGGCAACCCAGTATTTCATTCAATTCTTCATAATACGTGAAAGTTTCTCGATTGTTCCCACTCTTGCTATTGTGGTCTTTCACGCGCTTATATTCGTCTTCCAAATTCTTTATTTTACCTTTGCACTGGGATGCTGTGCAGACGGTAGTTAGCCCCCGTTCCCTTAAAATCCGGTTCAGTTCCCTTGCAACTGCCTCCCAAACAGCGGAGTTGTTCCTCTTGCTGATCGGATGGTGCTCTTTCCATATTTCAATGAGGAAACGTATCTCTGCGTCCGTCCAGTTTGGGGAACGGTTTTTGCCCACGTTGTTTTCTCCCTGACCTTCGATCGCTGTCGCTGTCGCTGACGGCGAATTTGGTTCCAGAAGTCCTGGTTGTGCTGGCGAATCTGGTCGCAAAAGTCCAGGTTGTGGTTGTGGTGGAAACCATACTTGGTGCTGCCATCTAGGAAAAATATATTGCCCACGTGCGCGTGCGGCTTCGGCGAAGTCAAATTGATCGTTCACTGGAGGAACGACGAATGGAGACCTAAAGGAATTGATTTCTTACGTTAGCTGAATGCTTTGCTTTTCGAGTGTGAATTCGAAAAGAAAGGAAACTCACCTTCCGGCATTAACTGCTCTAGGGTCATTTAAAGATCTAGAAAGGTCATTGAATGGAAAATTATTCATCTTCGCAGAAATAAAACTAAACGCCGTGGTCACAGAAGTTAAGCGGGAGGCATAAAAATAGAACCGGCATGTTATATTTCCGATTTTAAGTGCGATTTGACAGCTTCGTCAGATAGCTGACCACAAGTTGCTTCTCACTGGAGGAAATTCATTGCCGACTCGCTTAAGCTACCTGGTTTGGTGGCTTAAATTTAATGAGAATTGCATTGAAGTTTGCCGACTCGCTTAACTTTAAGCGAGTGAGAAAAGTAACTGTTTTCAGGAGATTTCCGGTTCTCACTCGCTAAGCGACCTGAAAAATCGCTCGTGAAAACACGGCCAATTACAGCTATATTGCCAGGAGTTTACCACTGTGGGTGTCATTCCGGTTATTAATTTTGACACTGTTGTCTCAATTTCCAATTAGTTCCTCGTGTTTTCTTTTTTACTTTCTTCTTATCGGTTCGATCGTTCGGTCATGTTGTTTCTAAATGATTCTTGCATTATTTACTCTGGGTTGCAAAAATAGATTTCCGTTAGTGGCCAGTGTCCTTTCAAATGTTGTATAAGTTTTGTATTTATCATTTCATTTCACAACATCTTACGCATTCAGTTACATGGTTACTGCTGTAAATAATGAGCAAATTTTCGTTTGGCAATTATTAGCCTCCCATAGTGCGTTTTTTACGGGAGCTTGTCTTTCATCCCTCCGCACAAACAATGTTTGTGGGGAAGGACGAAATACGAGCTCTCCTAAAAACGTCTGCGTGGGAGGCAAGGCAAGTACTTACCTGGAACCAATCATGGGAGATCAAGTTGGTCTGTGAAGTGAACATTTTCACGTTTCGAAATCCGATACCCACAGGTGCCAGTACTTGACCCCTCCTTGCATCGGCAGTACAAGCATCTTCTTCGCTGAGCGACCAAGGCGCTTCAGGTAAACTGTTGTTGTCAGGCAACTGGCACGCCTCTCCGAACCCGACCAAACTCCTCTTCTTGGACTCCAACCTTCCAACTATCCATGGGGGCGACACCCGTCAACAGCTTCACCAAAAGGAGCCCTATTCGTGCAATCATGTGCATCGGCTCTTTCACTACATCAGAGATTCCGTCGAAGTATGGTAGCCTGTCAAAGGCCGGCAAACCTTTCACACCAGTCGATTTCGCCATGGCTCGTAACGCGGTGTTGCTGGCGCCATTCGCCTTTGCCCTTTCATAAGCAACACCATACTGGTGTTGCTGGCACTGCCGTCTTCATCCTGGTGGTGGAAGGGTTTCCTCCCCTACATGGGGAAAAATGGGCCCACTCTCCGAGCGTAGGGGATGAGTGATGACTAGAAATCTCCTTGAATCTGTGTAGACCATTTTTTCTAAAATGGGGAGGTATGTTCCGGGTTGTTGGCACTTGTTGCACCCTTGGAATGCATTTTGACCAAGGGTGTTCAGGAACATCTGTTGTCCTTCGTAGTCTAGAATATCCAACACGCACCTCGCTTTCAGCTTAAAATGTTCCCTGGTGTCAGAATCGTAACATTCCACCCCCTCTTCCAACTGCAGGAGTTCATCTACCAGTGGACCAAGGTACGGTGAGAGAGATTTTGGTTTTTTCGGCCCAGGGAGTACGGACCACAACAGCATTCTGTCATCGGCACTTCTTAAGGGCTTAGGAAAATTCAGTATTTGCAAACTGATGGGGCACATACTGTACTGGGAATTGGTGGTTTTAAACGGATGGACCGGATCTGCACTAAAAGCGAGAAGAAGATTTCGCGGGTCCCCGTCTAGCGGTCCATTCTCACAATACATACACCTCCAAAATTGCATATCCTGTACGTCGAATACTAAATCGTCCTCCTCTCTCTCTTGTTGCCTCACCGCATGGTACTTTAAAAGCCTTGCCAGATTTGGTGACTGGAACACTTTTTTCAACCTAGGAGTCACAACAATAACATTAGTTTACTTGGCCTTTTAGAGATCAAACATTTTTTCTAAACAGTAAATATAACTGAATCATCATCATCATTCACTTGGTTGACCAAAGAGCGGCCGACTGAAGACCTGCTGCGGTTATGAGTGCGACGGGACACGAAAATAGTCGTCTGCCACCGAAATATCAAGAACCGTCGAAAACGAAGCGGATGGCGCTTAACCTGACATTAAACCCCATCTCCGCACCACCAGATTTTAGAAAAAGAAAAGAGAACTCTTTCTGGGGTTCCTCCACTCGTGTCTCAGCGTTCGGTTGCAGCACTTGCTCCCCGGTGAGGGGTGGCAATATCCGTGTTCCTTTATGTTCCAGTTGGGTTGGAATATTCACCTGTTTCCTTTTCCATTCACCGCCCAAGAGAAACCAAAACAACAAAAGAAAGACGTATCGGGAAATATACGGTGCGAAGGGTGTGAAGAAAGTGTTTTTATTATAGTGCTATTGCTAACCTGGGTATCAGAGGAATAACGGAGAACGTCCGCGCGGGAGAGTTTCCGGCGTATCTTTCTTCCCCGCATGTTGGTTATTCTGTGGCGTAGTTGTTTTCACCCGCATACAGGATGCATTCATTGCTGCAAATTTGATACTGTTTTGTTTTCGGTAATGTACTTATTCATCAAGGCACGAGCTTTCTTGAAAGTATTAGGAAATTTAATTCTTTTTCCAACTGCTAAGGACATCAGGCTTTGTAGCAAAGACAATAAATCGCCCACAGCTGCTTTAGACACTCCAGGATGTTTGGAGAACCATCGTAAAAGTGCAACAGCCACATCCATTTGGGTGACTGGTGAGCTTTCACATATTGGTTCACTTGTTTGATAAGATTCAGTGTCACTTTTGCTTTCTTCTTCGTCTTCCGACCTTTCGTCATTACTTTCCACTTCATCGCATGCAAGTGAACCCTCGTTTGCATTACTTGAAACATCCCAATCCTGAAAGATCGTAATCATTATGAACCTTCCCTTCATCACTTCCCTTTTTGGAATTTTAGAAAAAAGGGAACTCTTGCAAAATGGGAAATAAAACTAATTCTGATCCTAAGCAGAAGCATATGCTTCTGCCCTAAGTAACTGTTTTCCTTGTTTTCTTTTCTTATTATTAAGAAATCTGTTAAGGCCCGGTTGTTCACTGAGGTGGCTAGAGAGCAATCAACTGAATGCAATGGTGACGGTTTAATGTATGGTTTTTTGGGTTATTGTTTGGAATAATTAGTGAAAAACGCATAGAGAAGAGAGGTGTAGACAAAAGCAAATGCACCATAAAAGGCCAAAAATTCTAAAGGCGCTCACCATAGATTCACTGTCCGACGTGTCGGGTCGTTTTCCATCAGAAGCCAGACTTCTAGCTTCGTGGTATTTACCGTGTCCTTGGCGAGTCCTGTTTGATACAATCACGTCTCCTTTACATACCAAGCAATCGCAGACCGCACCTTCTTCCTCTTGCTACAAGACAGAAATGTGTTCATGTTAGTTCATGATTTCCCGGCCAAGAAGAAACGAACAGCTAACCGAGCTTCGTGTCATGAAAAGATCTCCTGTATATGAACACCTTATCTATCCAAATCGGGCCGAAATCACCGTTCTCGTGTGAGCAGAAGCTCTAGCCGACATGACTGTTGTGCCGGGGCTAATGTAATCCTGTGTAGCCTTTAGTAGTACTGCACAGTGGAACCTCGATATCACGAAAGGCCAAGGGGCAGGAAGAATGTTTCACTACAACGAGAGGTTTCGTTATATCGTGATTGTATTCGATATATTCTACTACTAGTTATGGCTATCGCTAAGTGCCAACGAGCAACGATTTTACCCATACGCGGGCACTGTTCCATCTGTTTAGAAATACCAGGAATCACCGTAATTAATTCGATTAATTCGATTGCGTAAGCGAAAAATACCTTGAAAATAGTGAACTCAGAAGCTGCTCGGCTGCATAAAGAATTTGAAATAGCGGCTTTACATAGCATTTTTCAGGGGCACCCAACGACGGTTTCCTCCAAAATACTATACATTGAAAACACTTTTTAGGCTATCCCAAGTACTTTTAGACCTCTAGAAATGCATTCTAAGAGACCCTACAAAATGTTTATCTGTTCGGTCGCCCTAAGGGGAACTGAAGTCTTTTCGAAATTACAAGGGCTTAAGTATTACTTTCCCGAGAATGTTAGGTGCAATTTAAGAATGAGAATGAGTGAGCTGAGAATTGTCCTGACTCCTCTCTCCATCTCATTTTAGAATCCTAAAATTTTAGGTTGCCTTTTTCTAAGAAAAAAAGTGTAACCTGGGTAGTAAAATTTGAACAATTAAACTTCAGAAAATCGTAGGGAATTTATTGCATAAGCTCCGAAAATTGAACTTGAATGGAACTTTCATCTAGAAACTTTTAGCCCTCCTCAAGCAAAAGAAAATTCTAGGCAATATTTGCTTCTCCGAACAGGCATTTTACAGAAGACAGTCGTTGGGTGCACCTGATTCTTTCGAGATATTGAAGTTCGTGTTTCTGTCCGACGCTGCGCACAGCACGTCATTTTGCGTAAATTTAGTGGTCTTAAAATCACAAGTCCTTGATTATTCAACGTACAATATACAGAGTTATATTTGGTCTCTTTTACGAGCTAAAATAATTATGGTGCGCGGATGAAGCCTTCAAAATTAGTTTGATTTAAAGACGATAAATTTTGTGGCGTTATTATTTTTCTTAGCGGCAGGCAATGCGACAGCTATACGCGTATGATGCAAATAATGCAAATGAATCCACCAGAGGATTGTTTGAAGACGGGATGAGCAAGGGACTCACAAAGACGCATACGGCTCTTGGATTCTCTGTTCTGTATCACGTGTTCGCTCGAAAACAACTCATTCTTTGTTTTGGATTACGTTATAAAAGTTACCTTACATTACTATATGTTCCATTGATTACAGATTTTTTCTGCCCTGGAACTATCGCGCACGGCTCTATTAGGGTGCCGCTTGCTCTTTGGCAATTACAGGGGTGTAACTGGACAAGAAAATGGTTCGTTATAGGTGGGCTTCGTTAAATAGAAATGCTTCATATCTCGTGGTTTCAGTGGTGTGGTTGTTTTTAACAGGTATCCTTCTTTCACTTCGTCTGCCTACTTACTACTATTCCAGCGTGATTCTTTCATGAAATCAAAGCAATAAACCTCTTCAGCTTGCATATTTTGCTTTCCCAGTAGAGGTTCGGCAAGGGAACTTGACCATTGTCTTTTCATAAATGATGCGTAGATATCTACGTGAAAAAGATGAAATTTGGAAGCGGTTTTGTTCTGTGTTTACTCGCGAATCGTTTAGTATATTTTATGTGGCAAACTAACATATTCCAGGGAACACAACCGACACTGAATCGCTCGATCCAAGGAAGGGGAGAAAAGGGGAGTGGGGGGGGGGGGGGGGAGAGGTACTCCGGATTTCATCGGTGGCTTGATTTTGCAAAGGCTCGTAAATTCGGCATGGGACTTGTGGAGTACCCCACCTCGGAACCTTGAAACTTTATAAATTTACCTCCGACTCTGAAAAACTGGTCTGGCTATCCGTGCTTTCCTCCTTTAAAGTACCATAGAGAGTTACATGATGTTGACACGTTCGAATTGTCTGGTATACCTCCCCTCTGCAGGTACTACAAAATGACAGGCTACCACCACCTCTTCCATCTGTTTAGTCTGTTTAATGATCAACAGAGCTGTTGTTAGCTTTAAGCATAACATTTATTCAACATTCACACAGATTCCCATTATTGGGATTGATTTAAAAGACCTCTTGAGAACAAAGGCTTCGGCTTTGAAATTTGATCCAAAGCGTAGTTATGAGCTATGGAAAGGAACTTGTTTCGACTATGGGGGGTAAAAAAAAACAGAGAGAAATTTTATAATGTTTGACTGCTAAAAATGGGAACACTGGTTTCGTTTCGAGGGTGCGAGAATCGTGATTTCATTGCAGTAGACGTCCAATTGACCTTTATTATTCAGGCGAATCTTATGAAGCCGTACAGCAAGCAGTTATGTTTTGTCTTGTTCATAAGGTTTTATTTGTAGGGCAGTTGTAAGTTTACAATCTTGCTTTGAAATATGTAGTACTATGTTTTATTGATTTGTGGCAAGTACCCTCTGCTCAGGATTTGCAAAAATAAAAGCAAAGACAAAATCGCGAAATTTAGTAGCTTTTTTTGTAAATTGTTTTGCAATCTGGAAAATTCGATTCTCTGGAAAGAATATGGTATTTATTTCCCATAGAAATCCTTATATTTTCATTGTTGTAAGTTGTCATCACGTTTCTTAGGGATTATGCTATATACAAAAAAATATAATAATCCAACGGCTCTGATACCTTGGGAGAAAACCTGACTCTTCACACTTTTCACAAGGGTTGCAATCGCTATTACACTTTAAAAAGTCCTCTTTTCCGAGAAACCGTGCTTCCGAACTCCTTCTATTGTATTGCACTCGTTGCTCTTGTCAATCCTTCGTCACCCATCTGATTGTTATGTAAATAAAACCCAATTTCAAGTGAGGAAATTAAAGATTCAGGATCTCTAACATTATTCCAAATCTCGGTGTTGACCGCCTACTACTAGTTAGTAAAAATTTTCCCGTCACTTCATTCGGGCTCTTCTAACACGAGTGCGCGTGGAAATTTCCGCTCTCGAGGAATTTACCGTGCGGGAGGTGGTTTTTGTGTGTGCTTGTCGATTTAGCTCTGACTCTGCAAAAAACAGTTTGAATCTCCAGCAATTGAATATGAAGTAGTATCATCCGAATTGAGTTAAATGTGTCCATGACATTTCGTGACAGCATGAGAGCTTTATATAGCGTTGTAATCAATTCTTGAGGGCTCAACAAGCGTGGCTCAGTGTCGAAAAATGATAGACGAGAAAGTTGTCTCAGACCCCCTTAAACCCCTTTGATGAACTATTAAACGGTTTTTTTGTTTTTGCAATTTTGATACTAGCTGAATAACATTGGGCCGTTTCTCCCGCTGAGAAAAATAGAATGGCTAACATGTACAAAGCTTGTACAAGAAACGTGTTCAAGAAATATATGTAAAAGTCTATAACTAAAGGACATTTTCTTACAAATTGCCTCGATGAATTCTTTATATTTCCCCCAAAACATAAAGAAAAAACAGAGTTTGCAATGTAGAAATAAGCACAAAAGATCCCTAGAAACAGTTTCTTTGGCTCTTTTATCTTAAATGGACTTACCAAAATTATTCGTGATTGATTTGTCCTACTTTCCGTACATATGAAACCGAAGAAACACTAAAAAACCTAGCTCGCAGTACCAGGCAAAGACTTTGTTTTTAAAAAACTTTGCATCTCCGTAAAACTGTTACATTTGTGATGGTCGTGGCTAGATGGAATCCCTCAGAAGGAGGTGATCGGGGAGGACTAGAAACGAGAGTTGCTTCGGTAATCTTTGGCTCGTGAGACAAGATGGCGCATCTCGCGATCAACTTTCATGGTCGGACCAGCAGAATGTACGAACAAAGAACTTCGAACAGCATGGGAAATGTATATGAGATTGTTTAAAACTCCTCTGTTACTCAAAAATGAGTAAAAGGGAGCAAAAACTTCAGAATTGCTAATACGGAATCCCTCATAAGGAGGTTGGCATCTCCCAGAAGGAGGTGTTAATTTTTAACTTGTAATAATGGAATCCCTCAAAAGGAGGTACACTGTATTAATGTATAACTCAGGGTTCATACTCTTTTAAGCTCTCCAAATTCCATGACCTTCCATGACTGACCTTTTTAAGTTTTCCAAGATCTCTGGTTTTGTTGTCACCTTCAAAAATTTTCCTTGTTTTGCTTTGTTTGTTAAGGTATATTTTGACCTTAACCAATTCAACAGACAAACTTCTATGTCCACCAAAATGCATACTTTTGTGCTGTTTAATTAGTCCTTTCTGTTACATTGTCCTTGATTTGTTGTCTGTAGTAACTAAACTAACAACGAAAACTTTCATTTGCCATAACTTTGCTTACAAGGACCTCCTGTTAAATTCTATGACTTTCCAGGCCTGGAAAATGAAATTCTTATATTCCACGACTTTCCAGGTTTTCAATAACCTATACAAACCCTGTAACTTGCAAATAAATAGAATTCCTCAAAAGGAGTTTGGCATCCCTCAGAAGGAGGTACACCTTGTTTATGATTAACTTGAAAATGAAATCCCTCAAAACGAGTTTGGCATCTCTTAGAAGGAGGTACACTTTATTTATGACTAACATGTAAAATAATGTAATCCCTCAAAACGAGTTTGGCATCCCTCAGAAGGAGGTACACTGTATTTATGTATAACTTGTAAATCAGGAATCCCTCAAAAGGAGTTTGACATCCCTCAGAAGGAGGTACACTTTATTTATGACTAACAAGTAAAATAATAATCCCTCAAGAGGAGTTTGGCATCCCTCAGAAGGAGGTAGAACTTTATTTATGTATGAACTTGTGAATGGAATCCCTCAAAAGGAGTTTGACATCCCCCTTAGAGGGAGGTGTTTGTGTTTAAATTGTAAATGGAGTCCCCTGAAGGAGCACAGCCTTTTATTGTATTTAAGCAATAGAAAACGTTTTCCGTGTTTGCATAGCCGGATATAAACACAAGAGGGGTTGGGAGAATTCGACAGTTATGCAAACCCGAGATGAAGTCTACAAATGTACTTACCGTAAATCCTCTATTAAGTCTTCCCTCTCTAATAAGCTCCCCCTCCCTTTTCAGAGGAGGAAAGTTAATAAGTCACCCCTCTCTATTAAGCCCCCCCTCCATTCTTCACAAACAATTAACATGGACTGATCAGTTGTGGTTTATTCAGGTTGGAAATTCATATTGTTTTGGTCTTCGGTCGCATGACCTCCAACCTCATGTGCTTAACGTTTCCAACTTTACGCTCTAGTTCTCTGCGGAGAATAATTCTCCGCAGAGAACTATTTATTGTTACCATTTTCGTATTGTTAGAAAAAGCAGTATAATGCCCGGGAAGCACATGTCCGTCCTCGAGAAACCTTGCTCCCATTGATGCATTTTGCTAAATTAAATAAGCCCCCCTCTCAAATAAGCTCCCCTGGGGGGGGGGGCGCTTAAAAGAGGATTTAGGGTACACGCAGCAGTAAAACCATGCAGACAATAAACAGTGGAAATAGCAATTATTATGATTCACTTCAGTTCGGTGGAAATAGACTTTAATTTTTTACTTGTATTTTCCTTGCTTGGGAGCTGGTTGCTTATTACTTGGGGAAGGGGGCATTTTGCTGGGGATCAACATAAAAGTCATCATTTGTGTTAGGGGGTCATTTTTGGATAAAGGGGGGGGGGCAGTTTAATAAATCTTATGAAAGTAGTACAAAGTAGTAATAATTGAATGTAACAGGTGTGAATAGTAAACAATACGACTGTGGATAAAGTATGTCTTGAAGTTTGATGTTAAGCTATAATATTCCTGGAGTCCACAGCAATAAGTTGGGGGGGGGGGGAGTCACTTACCCGATATGTAAAAATTATGGGAGACATTTGTAACAAACTATGATTAAGTGGGGGATGCAAAATCCTCATGCACTTAAGTCTGAGTGGAAAGCCCCTCACACTCATACCCAGGGAATGCATGGCATAAGTGGGAAATTTCAGCGTTTCAGACTGTCACTTTTGCCACAGTATGGGGGGTTTTTGATGTCCAGTACTGGACCAGTGTTTAATGTAGGCTGCATTTTTGTACCATTGACATGGAATATTCCATTCTGATGCAAAATCAAATTATCATGGAGTCATACTGATGCAACAAAGGTTACCTCATATATACAAGTACTTCCAAAGCAGCAGTCAATATTAAAAATATAAAAGGTGTGCTTACTAGTCTGAAATAAGTACACAAAAAGACTGTCATTTGAGACTCATTCTTATGAGTAGCTTTTGTGTCAGGCCTATCACGGTGCTGTACAGAGAGAGATTGAAGTGTACATTTCGACACTCTGTATACGTTCTTTTGCTGATCAATTCAAGCTTCGTTTGTTGAACTTGTTTTTTTTCTTTATTAATTATGAAAAAATAGCAAAGCTAAGTTCATTTTCTTATACAAAACAATAGCAGTTGAACATGAAAAGCATGAAGATGGGCTGGATAAGAAAGGTGAAGTTGTTCAAAGTTTCAGTATCATAATTTGCCCCTGACCATTCTTGAAATGACCCACTTTGACTAATTTCTAGATTGAACACTGCTGGAAACAAGTCTCAGTCAGTGGTGACCATTAGCAGGCTTACACAGGGAATCACCTTTGACGCAATCTTGAATAAAGCATGCTACAGGATCGGATCTGAAGCACATAATGTAGAGTCTAACTATACGCATTCAAGCTACGGATTGAACCGGATTACAACAACCGAATAAGGCATAGCCATTCTAAACTCCTCGGCTCCCGTACACTACTGTTTATCTATCCCATAATCGTCTCTACATATCCCGGCATACACTACAACCCCTCTTCCCCTAAGAACAAGACCTTAACATCGATGAAACACAACATGAACGGATCTATACGCTTCTAACGCGAAACTAATTAAACTAATTAAAGTGTTCAATAAAGTGTCCTTCCGAGCTGTCAATGTTCCTCTAATGCGAGTCTCATTAAAGTGTTCAACAAAACTAATTTAAGTGTTTAATAAAGTGTCTTTCCGCCCACTCTTCACTTAACAGAGTTCATACACGTCGTAGTCTTTTAAGTACTCCGGTGGCCTCCTTTCCCTTACTGGTCTCCCTTGGGGTTCTGTTATTCTTCCGGTGTTATCTTCCTCGGAGGAGTCATCTTCAGCAACTTGTTCATCTCCGGTTGTGTCCCCTCTCAAGTATTTCTTGACATCGGTCACATTTCTTCTCACGTGTACTCCTTCGGGTGACGATATGACAACCTCGTTCCCGTGCTTCTTGTTAACGGTATATGGAAGTGTGCCATAAGTGGTTGAGAGCTTGTTCTCTTTCCTCTGTTTTAAGAGCACTAAATCACCAGGTTCTAGGTCACTCTCTCGAGCTCTCCTTTTCTCGTCAGCATAGTCGGTCCTCTCCTGCTTCATCTCTGCATCCTTGTCTCTTGCCTCACTGTCGGAGTACCTCGAGTTTCCCAGCTCAGGAATCTTTGTTCTGATTTCTCTGTTGAACAGGAGTTTGGCTGGCGTGACTCCTGTACTGCTGTGAGGTGTCGTTCTGTACGCAGTTAAGAACTTTCGCATCTCAGTCCAGATATTCTTCTTTTCAGCTTTAGCAATCCTAAGGGCTTTAAGCAAGCTTCTGTTTTGTCTTTCAACCTCCCCATTTGCCTGGGGCCATAGCGGAGTCGAAGTGCGATGCTCTATATCATTCGTTTTCAGGAAACGCTCAAATTCATCAGACACAAACTGTGTACCATTGTCAGTTTTCAACGATTGCGGTAACCCATGGGTACAGAAAATCTTCTCCAAACTTTCAATGATTTTAGTGGAGGTCACTGACGTCAGGATATCCACTTCAAAGAATCGGCTGTAATAATCAACCACGACCAGTACATATTCTCCTGACGGTAGGGGCCCCATCAAGTCTGCGGCTAGGTCAATCCAGGGTTGGCTTGGAAACTCTGTATGCCGTAAGGGTTCTGGTGGTGTAGGCAGTCCAACTAGTTGGCAGCCATGGCAGGTCTTACACCGGTTTTCCACTTGCTTGTCAATTCCAGCCCACCAAACCTTTGTACGAAGTCTCTGCTTGGTTTTTACCAGCCCCTGATGACCCTCATGTGCTAAGTCTAGCACTCTTTCACGTAGTTTTCTTGGAATTAGCAACCTCATTCCCCTTAATACTAACTTTCCTAGGGAAGAGAGTTCATTTCTGACATGTTTGTACTGTGATGGGGCTTTGTCCCAATCTCCCGTTGAGATGCATTCTTGTAGTTGTGAAATTTCTGGGTCGGCAGCTGATTCTTCCTCAATTTCTCTGATGGGTATTGCTAATGGCGCTGATGCTTCTGCCACAAAACGAATAAATTCCTCAGCATCATCATGACCATTCAACTCTCCCTTATCAACAAGTCGTGAAAGAGAGTCAGCAATGTTCTGTTTACCTGGCACATACTGCACCCGAAACTTGTATGGTTGAAGGCGAAGTACCCAGCGCTCTATCCGAGCTGAATTACGGGAACTAGTCGAGTAAATAGTTTCTAGAGGCTTGTGGTCTGTCAGCAATGTGAACTCCATTCCATACAGGTACATATGAAATCTTTCGCATCCCCATACAAGTCCCAATGCCTCTCTTTCAGTTTGTGAGTATCTGCGTTCAACTCCTGTTAGGGCATGACTTGCATACACGATTACACGCTCCTGTCCATCCTGGACCTGTGTAAGTACCGCCCCAAGGCCTACCGGGCTTGCATCTGTAATTAACTTGGTTACTTCTGCATTTCTGTCGAAATATGCCAATGTTTCTGCCCGTCCCAGGTTACTCTTCAGGGTTTCGAATGCCGCTTTCTGTTCTGCGCCCCACTTGAATGGTACATCCTTCCTTGTCAATTCTCTGAGTGGCTCTGTGATACTTGCTAAATTAGGGATGAACCGGGCGCTAAAGTTCACTAAACCTAGGAAACTCCGCACTTCCTCCGCATTTGTGGGTTCCTTAGCCTGGACCACTGCTTCAATGCGTGACTCTGTTGGGCCAATGCCTTTCCTTGATAGCAGATATCCCATGAAAGTGAGTTGTGGCATCCTAAACACACACTTTTCCGGATTGAGGGTTAGTCCTTTGTCACAAATACACTCAATGGTCTTCTGCAACTTGCTGTCTTGCTCTTCAACTGTACGACCATGAATAATTATGTCATCGTGTATGTTGTAGGCACCCTCACACCCGGCCAGCACTTGTTGAATAGTGTGCTGATAAAGCTCTGGGGCAGAGCTGATTCCGAACATCAAGCGTTTATACCTGTACAACCCCTTGTGAGTAATGAATGTGGTAATAACTCTAGACTGTTGCTCCAACTCAATCTGGTGAAACCCCCATTTGAGGTCCAATTTGCTAAACACCTTGCTCCCATTCAGTTGGTAGAGTATGTCATCAACTGTGGGTATGGGATGACGTTCCCTTACAATAGCCTCAATAGCTTTTCTCATGTCTACGCAGAGTCTGATGTCCCCCGAGGGTTTGGGAACCACCACGACCGGGCTTACCCATGGAGTAGGACCTTCAACCGGTTCAATAACGTCACAGTCAACTAGTTCCTTGAGTTTCTGTTCTATTTTGTCCCTTAACCCATAAGGTGGGGGTCGCAACTTCTGTGCAACAGGTTTAACTGATTCATCAATGTGGAGTTTTGCTTGGAAACCCTTAAGTTTTCCTACTCCCTTAAAACACTCAGGAAAATCTCTAAGCAGAGTTTGTTCTTTTATGGCATTGATTTCAAGTTTCAGTATGGCCAGCTCTTCTGAGGTCTCCCTGCTAAGTATTGCCCTTGCTTTCTCTTCCACAACAATAAAACACACATGGCAACGTTTATCTTTGTAACGAAGTTCAGTTTCAAACTCACCAGCAGTAGTAAGTGGCTCATTGGATCCATAGGAGTACAGCATTCTCTTAGATTTCCTTGAAACACATTTCACTTTCTTCTCCTTAAGCATCTCCCATGTCGCTCTGTCAATAACATTGCAGGTGGAACCAGAATCGACAAGGACCCCTTCCAGTCGAACACCACCGAGCTCGATGTCTATGGTGGGTATATCTCTTCCACTAGACTGTAAGGTGAAGGCGAAATCATCATCTTTGGTGACTTGGTGTATATTTCCTTTCTTGGGTCTATTGTTATCTTCTTCTTTCGTTTTACAAACTTTTGCGAAATGCCCCACTTTTTTACATTTCATACAAGTAGCCAGCCTTGCCTTACACTCTGGATCTTTTGCAAAATGTCCCGCGAGTCCACACCGATAACAACGTCCTCCGCCACGTTTAGGCGAATCAAAACATTCCCGCTCTAAGGAATTCACATTTCCGCTCCGTGAATCGCTTTCAATCGACCGGGCCTGACTTTCAGCAGCTTCCATGGACCTAGCAATGTCTCGAGCCTTCTGGAGTGTGAGTTTCCCGCTAACAGCGAGTAGTTTCTTGCGAAGATCATGTGACCGACATTTATCAATTAACTGATCGCGAATTTGTTCTTCCTTGGATGTTCCGAAGTCGCAATTCTCGCTAAGCTGGAACAGTCTGGTCACAAACTGGTCTGCCGTCTCGGACTCCTCCTGTTTTGCTTGACGAAACTGATGTCGCTCAAATGGAATGTTAACTTGTGGTAAAAAATGTGCGTCCAGTAATCTCATAGCTTTCGCATACTGTGTTTCTCCGTCTGGGGCTGGTCCAGTGTCACTCAGCGTAACGAAAATGTCCTGTACATCCTGTCCAGCGCAATGCAAAAGTAAGGCTTGTTTTTGTGCATCCTTTGTGATGCCTTTCGCCTCGATAAAAAACTCAAAAGAACGTTTCCATCGTCTCCAACGAGGTCCCACGCTAGTCGGATTGCCAGTGCAATCGAAAGGGTTTATGTTTCCAAATTCAATGTTCACGGCCATATTTGCTCTGCATATGTCGGGAAATTACCTTGTCTATCCTCGTCGCCAATTGTAGAGTCTAACTATACGCATTCAAGCTACGGATTGAACCGGATTACAACAACCGAATAAGGCATAGCCATTCTAAACTCCTCGGCTCCCGTACACTACTGTTTATCTATCCCATAATCGTCTCTACATATCCCGGCATACACTACACATAATCTTGCTTCTGACAGGAAATAATTGGAACATTGTTCTCTGTGGGCATATAAGCTGGACGGCTCATGTAAACATAGTCGATTGGAGAAGTTTGGAATGCCAAATCTGTAACTCAAGGTTAATTACTTTACAATTTTGGCCGTGTGAGAAATGGGCAGCGTTGTTGAGTTCGATGTTCGAGACTGCTCTGCACAGGCAGGCCTGGTCTAATACCCAGTGATTACCGGGGTACAGGGGTGCACCGGCTTTCCCCTGACTAGGAAAATATGGGGGATTCCATTAACAAGTTATCACATATTAGTAAAATCCAACTAGTGGTCTATCATCAATGCTGCATTCTGATTGGTTGAGCTACTACTAGGCTATATGTTATAGCCTACTAGTAGTGAAAAGCACGGGCTTTTTGGCGGCAAAAAAGGATTATAGTCTAGCTTTAACTAGCTTAAGTTAATTTTATTCTCGATATTTTTGACCAACTAGTTGGATTTTACTAAAACAATTATTCCTCTCGCCCTCATGGCCTCGGAGTCAATAGCCCATTCGGCCTTCGGCCTCATGGGCTATTGACTCAGAGCCCATTCGGGCTCGAGGAATAATTGTTAAATAAACTCCTTCTAAGGGATGCCAAAATCCTTTTGAGGGATTCTATTTACAAGTTATACATAAATTAAGTGTACCTCTTTCTGAGAGAAGGCAAACTCTTCTTGAAGAATTCTATAAAGTTTCTACATAAATACAGTGTACCTCCTTCTGGGAGATGCCAAACTCCTCATGAGGGATTCCATTTACAAGTTATACATAAAAAAA
Source organism: Porites divaricata (assembly GCA_038088405.1). NCBI lineage: Eukaryota > Metazoa > Cnidaria > Anthozoa > Scleractinia > Poritidae > Porites > Porites divaricata. The sequence continues at coordinate 17,403,245 of JBBMOI010000004.1, read as the reverse complement.
AAACAGAGTGTACCTCTTTCTGAAGGATGCCAAACTCCTTTTGAAGGATTCTATTAACAAGTTATACATAAATAAAGTGTACCTCCTTCTGAGAGATGCCAAACTCCTCATGAGGGATTGCATTACAAGTTATACATAAATACAGTGTACCTCCTTCTGAGGGATTCCACTTACAAGTTCAAAATTAACACATCCTTCTGAGAGATGCCAACCTCCTTCTGAGGGATTCCATAGCAATTCTGAGGTGTTTGCTCCCTTTGTTCCCTGTGTTCTTCGTTTTTGAGTAACAGAGGAGTTTGAAACAATATCCTTTACATTTCCCATGCCGTTCGAGGTTCCTTATTTGTTCATTCTGGTAGTCCGACCACGAAAGTTGGCGAGATGCGCCATCTTGTCTCACGAGCCGAAGATTACCGAAGCAGCTCTCGTTTCTAGTCCTCCTCGATCACCTCCTTCTGAGGAATTCCATCTAGCCACGACCATTTGTGTTGGATAGACAGCTTGACAGACCAAAAACCAAAAGCCAATCATATGCCTTACGTTTCGTCACGTGATAGCTCTTGTAGCGCTTACCACGAGATTTTCGCGCGCCAGTTTAAAACTTTCCAACACAGTTTGCCATGGCGGAGCTAAAGAAGTGTCGAGGAAAAAAGACCAAGGAACGGCTTATGTTTTTGGTAAGATATATAATCTCGATATTTTTTTTGTATAGCACATTAAGTAAGTTTACTCGTTTTACTGAAGGAATTAGGAGTGGCCTCATTTTATTGTCTTTGTTGATGAGCCATAACATGGATAATAGAAAGACTGGATAGGAAACTAGCTGACGCGATCGGTTCCAACATAGTGGAAAAATGTGACGTCACATTATCGAGAGCCATTCAACCTCTTACATTCGATGTTTTGCGCGTCTTATTTTTCATCGCATATTTCATACCTCTGTCTTCGACTATACAGATTGCCCATGGTTTGAAGTAAAGGATGAAGAGGACTTGCTCTTGGAAAAAACAGTTACAGGGCAGCGCCCGATAATTTATGCACTTAACTGGGGAAGCCTAACTACATAAAAACTAGGCGAAAAGTTACAAGTATACAGCTACAAAACACCTATAAAAAAAGGCACAGCCCAATTTTCTACAAAACACAAGAAAACCGGAAATAATTTTAACTCTTTTTATCACGGTTTTGACGATTTCTTTTCTGCTTTTATCGAGAAACTCAGCGAGTGTCGAATTTTATAAGTTAACAACCCTTGACAAAATGATTTTATTAGCGGTAAAACTGACGAGGCTTGATGTTTCAAGTACCAAGCGCAAACAAGCTTTTAATTTTCCATTCAACTTTATTTAGGGACAACCAGTGACAAGATTTGAGAAATGTATAAAAAGCAGGGATAAAAAACTCACAGCAGAGGAAGGAAATTTGCTTGTGGACCACCGTGAAAACGCCGTTTCTAACCTTTTTATATCAATTTTCATAGTGAAGCAAGTTGCTTTGTTATTTTCAGGTATAAATGTACAACGACCCAAGGTACTTTTTAGTCAGGTCTTTGAAAAAGCGAACTGCAACGCTTTTAAAAATGTTATAGGTAAAACGGTTAATTGTTAATTACTAGAATACAACTGGGAAGCAAACTCTCCTGATTAATATAAGAACCTTCAATTCTTTTTCATGAGGAAACACTTGTCTTCCATAAGGCTTAATAAAACTTAGAAATATATTATCTTTGAAATACTGACCTATTTTCAGGATGAAAAAAAGTTTAAGTTTTTGTTTTGTAGTGTTAATGATATGGATAGAGAATACTGTAAATTGCCTCTGAAATAAACATAAACACTGCTCCCAAAGAAAATAGAAGCTGCTAATAAAAAACAGTAACATCCAGGGTTTTTGTTTATTCTGAGGTAAGTGGATGAGGGATTGAAAAAATATGACTGTCTGGTCACATTATCATATTGCGGAAAACAAAATTCATACCCCAAACAAGTACAGGTACATGTTTTATTACTTTGATTTAGAATACATCTTGGTAAGGTTTACCATCTCACAGGTACATTATTGCTTTGGATCTCTAAAAAAACGAATACAATAATAGTGCTAATCAAGTCCACCTTTGGTTTGAAAAACAACATGTGTGATTCAGATATAGACCCTTTCAGAGAAGAACACTAACCAACTTAAGAGCCCATGACTGTAAATATCGAGAATTGCTGGACAGGCTAAAACAATCGAAAATTCTGATAATTTGTCAGAAAAACCCCTTCGGGGAACTATCTTCGAAAAAAATATTTTCAACTTTCAAGAATCTATAGTTTTCGAGAAAATGAGGAAAAACGAAAATAGCGGGTTTTTCCTAATTAATTATGCAAAAATTAGAGTAAAAATGACCTACTTTATCCCGTCTGTACCGAGGCAAGATTCAAAGCTATAAAACAGAAATATTTTCGTTTAAAAGAGTTCTATCTTTTCTTTCTATCCATGGTATGTTTTAAATCATAAACATGATTTGGAATTTTTTACGGTTTTTTAAACACTGCCACGAAGCGCACTTTTTAAAATGGCTAAAACATGAGCAACTTCAGAGGCAAAAAACTCACCTTGGTATGTGTGATACCTAGCCAAAATGTATACTAGGACAAAGCACAGCTCTTATGTTAACAGAATATGAAATAAAAAATCTGGGTACTCCGGATTTGCCTTTGCAAAATAAAAAGTTTCGTGACCACCAGTGGCAAAATGTCACAAAGTTGCATAAGTCAAATTTGTAGAGAAATGATGCCGCCTGATTTTTCTTTGTAGTTGCGGTACCTGGTATATTCGAAACGTAGGAGAAAGGATGAAAGCGACTTTAAATGAAGCTAAAATTAAGTAAAGGATCTGAAAAATTGATATTCCTGATAACAAATTGCTGTGAAGGTTGGTGACACAATGTAGCAAATTTGCATACAAATGCATCTGCATATTCCTATCGTACACAAGGACGCATTTCAATACTGTTAGCATCACGCAATATTTGTGGTTTGAAATAGCATAACCAAGAGAATAGCTAATGTTAGATGTTTTGTAATTTGTCTGTTAGCTCTTCTTAATTGTACATCATAAAATTAAGGTTCAGCAATTGTTGTTGGGTGTTGGAGTACTGTATTCTGCAATTGCGTGACCGTTGTCAAATTCATCACAGTCAGACTTTATTTTTACCAGGTACGATAAAAAAAATGTGAGCTTATGAAGTTGTGTGTAAAGAAATACTATTCATGTCAGATAACTTAACTTTACTTTATTCACCTGAATGAATTTCACCGTCATACATCTTTCTTGGAGTGGGCACATGCTTTTATGGTACCGATAGTTCATGCTTTTATGGTACCGATAGTTCATTCGTCAAGGCATTTGGGGGGATTTCCCATTAATAACACTATACATCATACCCTGTAAGTTTTCAATCAACAAAAATCCGAAATAGTTCATTTTCTCAGTATTTTTTCAAAGTTATACTTTGGTGAAATTGCCACGTCTCGCATATTAAAAATAACGTAAGTAAAGACGAGATTAAAGTAATCATTGCCCCCTTTTCTCTCTTTTCTGAAATTCTTCCTCCTGCTCTTTCTACCTCTTCACTGTTCGTGCGTTCAACACTATTAAGTCCAGACACGATTTCGAACACCCAAAGATGGTCAAAGTTAGTTAAAACCTTCATTGAACGGACCCTCACGGATCCTTGCAATTGTCCTCTCAATAGAAAAAGTAAATCAGATGGAGGGAGTACTGCCGACACTGGGGTCGTTTTGGTGTTTTTCTTTTTGACCATGGATATCCTTCATGAACCCAGTTAGCTTTCCATTTATTCAACAAGGTTATAAACTGATCAAAATCAACAAGGATGGATTTTCCCACTGGTACCTCATTTAGCAAATTTTCACCTATCTTCATGTATCTTGAGAGAGTCACACACACAAAAAAGCAACATTTGGGGCAAAAAAATCTACTTCCAATTTTTTTATTCACCTTCTATTCGCTACAGATTAATTAAATGTCCCTTTCCTGAAAAGTTAGCCAGCCAAAATTCCTTGCAAAACAAAGACAGTGGGAAGACGATCAAGTGCTGAAGCAACAGAAGAAGAAAGGCAAAGGGAAAAAAAGAGAGCGGGAGAGAAAGATCGATATAGGTTTGTATGAGATGTCCAAATTTTGGCTTCTGTGAACGCGCCAAAAAGGCTTCTAAATTAGTGTACGTCTAATTGAGCAGTCTTGTGTTGCAAATCTCTTTTTCAGCCATTCCCATATCAAGCTAACTGGCTAGCCTGCATAACAGGCGTGCATGCTTTTGTCAGGCGAGCAAATGCAAGCGCGAAGCGAGTGCGGAGAGACGGGTATGTCTGGGGCGGAATGCAAAAAAACAATGTATGTGGACAGGCCGTTTTTTTTTCTGCGTCTTCTCCGTCGCGCTTGTCTGGCGCTTCTCACTCACTTCGCGCTTGCCTTTGCTCTCCTGCAAAAACACGAAAAAAAAAATAACGCCTGTTATGCAGGCTACTAACTGGTTGAAAGCCAGACCACAAAGGAGGATTTGGTCAAAAGGCGGGGTTTTCTTTTACTAAAATTGGCCGTCAAAAAAGAGTTAAAGAGGCTATGCCAGGCTAATTGCTAGTTCATTTTAAAAAGCTGATACGGTCTTCATTTCTCATCAATTTAGTTCCAAAAATTATGGTACAGTTTTTTTTGTTATGTAAGGATGATATTTAGGCACTGAAACTGTTTCCTGTCGCGTTCTCTTGCTATTGATAGCCAGGATGGACATGGACTAAAAATTGGAAAAATTGGGCTATCTTTTTCAAGTTTAAATGCATCACCCAAAATGATATTTTTGGCTGGTGCTCCCTGATAAAATGATATCTTCTTCATACCCCACATGTAAATCTACACTGAACATTTTTTGACTGGGTAAAGGCAGTAAGTTATAGCACAGAATCAACCTAAAACAGCAAATATACTGATTTGGCGTCTTCTTGACAAGAACTGTCACAGGGAGCCCAGAATCCCCTCCTCACACATAGACAATCTGTAACCAGCTGTTGTCATGTTTCGCTCCTGCGGATATGTAATATTAGATACTGTCATTAATTGGAGGGCCTGCTGCTAAGAGCGAAATATCTAAATATTGGATTTTTTTGCCTGGCATCACAAATGGCTAGAGCTAAAATTTTCATGGTCAAAATTCCAAACCAAGGAAAAAATGTTTTTCCGTAATTTTCTTGGTAACGGCACATGTTATTCAGCAATTACATAGTCCCCAGCCCCTCGCATAAGCCATAGCTAAACATCAATTTAAGAGCAGTTTTATCGCATAACTCTTCTTCGCCTTTGTCTAAAGTTCTTTCCTTCTTTACTTTGGGAAACGGTTAGGCGTAAATAAAACCGCCGATGCCACTTACTTACCTCGCTCTGTTATTTAGCTCCTTGGTCGCTATCAACTACCCTGCGAGCAGGAGCAGAGGCCCTTCGATCTTTCTAGATAAGTCGGGAAGAGGAAGAGAAGGGTAACTATCAACTAAACAATGATTCGATCGGACGTTCCGGTGTGAAGGCACGAGCTGGGACATTGTGGGTACTGACGTTAATACTCCTGAGCAAAAGGCAGGTATTTCTTTAAACAAAAGGGGCGTCAAGGGTGACCTTTCTGATACTTCTGTTTTCAAGATGATGCTACGTTTTGCAAGCACTCGACATGGGTGGGAGTTGGTTAGAGTAGCTCAAAAGCGGTGAATAAGGAGTCTTATCTTCCATAGACAAATCCTAGTCGCATCGTCGTGAAAGGTGACTTATTTTGTTGGAGTACAGTTGAACCTCCATGTGCGACCACCTATCCAAAACACCAAAACCCACCCAGTTAAGTCTTACAGTTGGAATCTCTCCTGTAAGCGCCCGCGACCACTAATTGGTACTAACTGTTTAATGATTTTACATTGTTTTTAACCTTTTGTACGCGGCCATCTGACGAGTTTTCTGATCTCTTGTGGTAGGAACAACAACATGGAACTGCACATATCGTAACTTGGAAATTGCATGCAATAAATTATCTTCCTTGAAGTGGATGTGTCCCAGTTTTCTTCTTAAAGAAACCTCCTGTGGTTTGTGGTTTGTGGTTCGATTCTCGTAAGAGACCACCTCCCGTTAGCGACCATTAAGTCTGCGCATTTTGGGTGGTCGCTTTCGGGAGGTTCACCTGTAGACTCCTTTTCCAGTTCTTCGGTGGCGTCGGTTGGAACTTGTTTTGGTTCATGGGTTTCGCGTATAGATTTACACACTAAGGCGCGGCGCTGGCAGGTGGTACAACTCCGAGATGAACTTTCGGAGGAGAGAAACTGCTGGACCGTATGAACTACGATCACGTAGCTGTTTCCTAGGGCCTTTGGTAGCTGCCTAATTATACCTCTATTTGTGAAAAAGCAAAAAAATTAACCAAGGGACGGTTTGTTGTTTGTAATACGCAGTAAAAAAATCAGATTTCAACATCTCTGACAAGAAAATGCTAACATTTAGTGCGTGACTGACAGGCATGTAAAGTTAGTATCCCTTCTTTCTGAAAAGAAAATAAACTACTGAAAAACAAATGATGTTGCGAACAACGCATTGTCTGTTCAAAGCAAAGTTTCCATAAAATTTCACAAGGAGGAAAAAAAATCAGTAAAAGAAGGCGGAGCTGCACGAGACGTCGTTGCGTGACATCGTTACTTTGACTGTTAGTTTATGACTTCCTTCAAAAAATCCTCCTTCAAAATAAAATTTCAAGGAAAATGTCCCTACCTATTTTAGATATACCGGAGGCGAATTTGCGATGATACAGATGGATGCTGATACAAGGAAGTTAGGAAAAGAAACGAGAGACATGGGATATAGTTTACATAATAATTCAGCGCTTTTATATAACGCTTCTTCGAGGTCGTTTTTTATTATTATTTTTTTTTAACTGTTAATTACTCTGATATTTTAACATAAACTTTATCAAAAAACGTTTCTTGCTTCGCAATGTTTCCGAACATTACATACTGACCCTGAATTGAAACAAAACCGGCTGCCGCAAAATTTCTCTACAAATTTGACTTATGCAAATTTGTGACATTTTCCACTAGTGGTCACGAAACTTTTTATTTTGTGAAAGCGAATCCGGAGTACCCAGACTTTTTATTTCATATTCTGTTAATGTAAGAGCTGAACTTTGTCCTAGTATGCATTTTGGCTAGGTATCACACATACCAAGGTGAGTTTTTTGCCTCTGAAGTTGCTCATGTTTTAGCCATTTTAAAAAGTGCGCTTCGTGGTAGTGTTTAAAAAGCCATAAAAAATTAAAAATCAAGTTTATCGTTTAAAACGTACCATGGATAGAAAGAAAAGATAGAATTCTTTTAAACAAAAATATTTCTGTTTTATAGCTTTAAATCTTGCCTCTGTGCAGACGCGATAAAGTAGGTCATTTTTTCTCTAATTTTTGCATAATTAATTAGGTAAAAACCGTTATTTTCGTTTTTCCTCATTTACTCGAAAACTATAGATTCTTGAAAGTTGAAAATATTTTTTCCAACATAGTTCCCCAAAGGGGTTTTTCTGACAAATTATCAGAATTTTCGACTTTTTTAGCCTGGCCAGCGATTCTCGATATTTACAGTCATGGGCTCTTAAACACATGACTATGTAGCTAATACACGCAGTGACCCTCAAACACAGTTCGTTTGTCCCACTCAGAAAGAAGTAATAAATACACTGCTGATCTTCGTTACATGCCAGTTCTATCCATGGTTTAATACCTCCGATTGATTCATTTTTCTCTTGGAATGTTAAATATAAAACTATTGAAGTATTTCAAGTTAGTAGCACCTCAAGTACGGTCTGTAAATCGCTTTTTTATATACTGACTTATTCGGGCGCTTTCAGCTATGGAAACAAGTCGATAGTATCCTGCGTGACTTCGTTTCCATAACTCAAGCCACTTTTCCGCGATCATTTTGGCGCGGAATTAAAATTTCAGTAAATTTGGCGGGTACGGGCTTGTTCATTTTTCCTGCTGCAATGGTTTGTGATGCAGTTCCCGCAGGAACTGCATCACAATATCTTTCCACCCTCTTTGACAAACAGATAACCAACACGTGCTTCAACGCCATAGTTGATGAAATAGTTAAAGAATGGGAGCTAAGGACGAAATCATCTTTCACCCCTTGGATTACGGAAAAAAACTTTGGGAACATTGGTGTGTCTCTACATATTTATTTTTAGGGCATTTTATTACTATTTAGTTTCGTAGTACTCAACCAAAGTGGCACTCATCAGATAAAATTGCCAAATGCGACTTTACAACGTAAGGCTGATTTCTGTGTGAAAATCAAAAGGAGTTTGAGGTTTTTACAGAGGAAATGGAAGTATATGAATGTTCCTGGGGAAAGCGGGGGTGAAAGGGACAGGTGAAGTAGGGGTGCAGGTATATGTTTGTATACAAGTGCCAGCTTGACTACAAGAAGGGAAAGACTGGGTCTTTTTCTCAGGGTAAGGGGATAACTTTTAAGACCGACACCCTCCTCCACTTCTTCCTTACATGTTAGATGCCTTGCTCAGGCAGAAGCAAAGTAGCCCTGTCTTAAAACATCGGCATTCCTTTCATACTGCATAAAAGATGAAGGATAAAAATGCAGCCAGTTCAGGAAAAAAAAAACAAAACAAAACATTACGTTCACTTGATATTAACCCAGTTAAATCCCAGTTGCGGAGCCACGGGAGGGTCGTGGGGACCTAAAACTTGTCTGAGAGTAAACTTCCTATTTTAACAGGCCCTTATATCACTTTTTAACTGGCTGATTTTTTTTTAAATGAAACTGCGTGGCGCAATTTCCCGCAAAACTAAATTCCAGGGATATTGAAAATTGTGATTGTTTTTGGGTACCCTCTTGCGACCTCTCGGCCTCTGCTCGCAAACCAGTATTTCCCGCACTAACGGCGACCGGTTTTTACAGATTGAGAAACAGTCAGTCGTCTCTACCTTCTCAACGACTAGTGGGAGGGGGTGTGGGGGAGACCTATTTGCCACAAAAAAGTTCAACAATCCTTTAAAAACGTTCAAAACTCGCCTGAGTCCCCCAGTAACACCTGTTGTGCAGGCAACTTCTCTCTGGGCAAGGTTGTGATTTTTCCGTTTGCACTCATCTAGTGTCCCATCCCCCCTTCCAGGTAATTACTACAAAGTCCCTTAAACACCTTTACTACATGAAAAATGTACCCCTTGCTCATACCTACTCAACTTATTCTTGGCATGAAGATCTCAATATCCTTCACCCTGAGCCTTTTTATTCAAAATCATACAACACATTTTGTTACCCCTTCATATACTCCAGCCTGTGAAAACCCGGTCACCCTTTCATTTGAAGCCTGAGTATGTATCCCTTTTGGGTACATCCTCATATATACCATCACAGGGAGTACTCCTTGGGCTTACAGCTGAAGCCCCCTGCTTCCTTTGAAAACTGGTTCACAGATCAATAAAGAAATCTTTAATTCACCTCACAGTTATGCCTTATCAGTGGCGCCATTGTCTTTGAATAGAGATTTTTAAAAGTAATCAGGAAAATACAACATAGTTTTGGTATATAAGAGTGAAATTGTACTTACTAGAGGTTTTCAATCAGACCCATTGGCTTCTTCACACAAAGTTATGTGGGAGGATCAAACTATACAATTTGATGGCACACCATATTTTGTACTTGGCCAAAAGATTTTTGAATGTCGAAATGGAAAAGATAGAAAGGAAGCTTGGAAACAAAAAAGGAAAGAGTTGGTGGAGAAGGTTAGGTTTTGTATTTCTTTGAGACAGATCTATTTTCATTCATTTATTGTGATTGTTAGTATTATCATCCCCTGCTACACTGTCTCCACCAAGGCCACATGTCACCATTTCCATTAACCACGACTAAACATGACAGATGCAAGACCAAGGACGTAGCAATTATTCTCTACTGCTCATGCAGGATGCCATGACAGAAAGCTGATGACTCTGATCCAGCTATGCAGATGGCTCGGTGTGACAATTGCTTGGAATGGTTCCATCGCTGCTGTGAAAACATCCCAGACAATATTTTTGTCAATGATTCATTCTGGGAGTGTTATAAATGCCAAAAAAAAGGTTAAAATCCCTGCACAAGTAAATAGCATGTAAGAGGTGTAATATGCGTTGTACAGTTTTTTCACCTGCAACTGCAAATCTGGTACACTAACAAAGTGACTAAAAGGATATATGCCAAGGAAGTAGAGTGTTGTGCAATGTTCGAGAGATTGCAAAGCCACTCAAATTTAGTTGCTGAAATTTTTCCTTATTTCTTAGAAATGTGCAACAAATTTAGTAAAGCAGGAGGCAAGATGCCAGACACTCATTTGGGGAGGGTTGCAAACTTGAAAATGGTTGTGTTATATGGATGTGTGAAATAGTTGGGGGCTCATGATCTATCATCGGGCCCACCTCACATTAATACCAAATGATATTTGGTCCTAAAGTAAATAAACCTAATATCACATCATTAGCCTCAAAAAGGAAGAAAGGTTTACATAAGGACAGTTGACAAAAGAGACACAGTGTCCCGAAATCTGTACACTAACCTACAATGTACTTGCTTGTATTTTCTATTTCCAATAGATATTTTTAACTTGCTCAAGTGTTTTAGGTGGCAGTGGGAGGAGGGGTGGGGGGGGCTATAATATTTACTAAGTGATATGTTGTGGTGATCCCTGCAGCTGAGGGTTGTGGTTTCAATTTTTTCCTTCCAGTTTAATTTTGGTCTTCGAGTGTCTGTGATCATGGTTATTTTGATTTGAGACAACGAAAAGTAAAAACTATACTGGTCTGAAAAAATTTAAACCAAAATAAGGTTTATAAATATTAATAACCACTACCTCCACGATAAACATGAGCTACATTGCAGAATACCCGGGCACTTTATAACCTATATAAGTTCCAGTTTACAGCAATAAATATCCATCTAAATCCTGCTCTAGCGTATTCCTTACCTGCACAAGAATGTGCAAACTTCTTTTTTGTCGGGAATCACTTCCTCCCAATTGGGCGACAAGAGTCATGGAAACGAAGTAAGTCACGTCAGCATCGACTTGTTCCTATAGCTGGAGGCGCCCGAATAGCTAAACACTTTGTTGGCGACTCCTAGTTATTTCTACGTGAAAAGTCACAAATATCTCTCGTCCTCAGCAAGTCTGACAACTCTCCAAACTTTTGTGTAAGACCAAAGCAGTTGTCGTACAAGGTTTTATCGGTCACATTTAATATATCGGCAGTTCGGCTTAAACTGTCGATATGCGTGATCGGATTTCTTTCCCAGGCTCTTCTCTCCAAGGGCGGTTTGAGATATGGAAACAAGCGTTTACCTGATGGAACCAGTCAACGCCATCTTGAAGCACGAACCAGCCAATCGGCGATTAGAAATCAGCCCACGTGACATAAGTTTCCTATCCAGTCTTTCTATTATCCATGGCTTTCCCATGTGAATTTCCCCTTAAGTTAACTGCAAGCGGGGATATTTATAAGAATTGAAACTGTCAGCATTTACTACGAAAATAAATATAAAATGAGCTTCCTCATGCTTTTTAATTATGGTGTTTTTGTGACTTTAATTTGTTTTCTTTTTTTCAGAGAGAAGTGCGCGCCAGCCTCGAAATATATGGCGTAAAGAATGCTACCGACAACTCCTTTGTGAAGGCAGTGGATCGAGTAAGTTTTTTTGTTAATGTTTTTGTAACAACAAATGTGATTCACGACATACTCGGCACAGCTTTGGTTTTACATTTCTGTTATAGCGACCTACTTACCTCAATGAAATTGCCTAAATTTTTGTTAAATATAAGGCGTCGAAGAAGCAGTGAATATTGCACGTTTTTGCAACTACAACAACCATGGTGTATTCGTTTACAGTGTATCTCTTTGTTAACAGTTTATACAGTAAAAAACACACGGCAAGCTACCATTTGCCAGTTAGGCCCGCTCTATACAATAATCTGTTTAGAAAAACTTTAAAAATGATTCTTAACATTTTCCAAACTCTTTTAAAGAAATTCTGTGAACTTGGACAGGTAAAGGTACCGTAAGGCGGGCAACAAAAAACGTGCAACTTGTTTTGCAACATTGTTGCAAAACGAGTTGAATAGCAATGTTGCGCCTTTTACCACCCACGAAAAATACCTTGCAACCTAATTTTGTTGCAAGACACGATAGAAAGTGGGCGGTAAAGCGTGCAAAATCGCTATTCCACTTGTTTTGCAGCAATGTTGCAAAACAAATTGTTCGTTTTTTGTTGCCCGTTTTACCGTCGCTGAAGATATTAAAGTCAGCATTCACGATCCTCTTTTTTGGAACAGGACACATAATTGCGTTAGCACTTCAATTGCGATTGTAATGGTAGACAGGTTTAACATTAGCCGAATAAGCTGGAAATCGACAACATACTCGCCTGAAATGTTTATTTTCCTCAGAAAACGAGAACCACGATTTAAGAACCGGAATAGCCTTAATTTGTGCTAGACTACCAGTTATGTAAGAGTCTGTTTACACCCACGTTGGTTTTTAGTGGAGGGTTTTTACTATACGCTTAACCGTGAATGATTACCGTATAAATAGGCAGCATTACGATCAGTAACGTGTAAAAATATTAGGACAATAGTTGTTATCAACGAATTGTTTTTTCAAGGTGGACAGGACATTTAAGGAAAAAATTCCTTTGGCGGAAATAAGGAAGACGATGCGTACCACATTGGCAAACGCCAAATACAACAAATTGTAAGTTCATATTATTTTTCTTCGTTATCAAAAAACAGAATGAGAGCAGCTTCTTCAGTCGATAAGAGTATAGACTTATTTTTCATTTCTTGTCGTGAACAAGCGAACAAAGTGCTCGTCAACAACCCCCTCGCGCACTGAAAATACCGTATGGCACGAAATTTTTGCGGGTTCTTATTTTCGCAATTTTTTGCGATTTCTCAAGCGATCCGCAAAAATAAGTTCCCGCAAATAAAAATGATCGCAAACATTTTTCTCACAAAAATTTACTCCAGAGTAAATATTCTCTAACTTAAATTCGCTACACAAATCCTTCAGCTTTTTGCTTTCTTGTGCAAATTAAAGCCTTTGTTATTCAGACCTCGCTGGGATTACCAAATTTAAGTGTGAAAGGAAAAACGAAAAGAATTCTGGTTGTAGTAGGAAAATGACGCCATCGTGCAAATGGCCTATTATTTTGTCTCTTTCACTCAGAAACAAGATCGTATACAGCGAAATACTGGTTGATTGTTTGAAAATATGTATTTCTCTCGTACTTGCTCAATAAAAACAAAAACATTATCAATGCTGGGTTCTGGGTGATTTTTGAAAATCGCAAAAATTAATTCCCGGCAAGAACAACCAATCTTTCCTAATTGCAACAATTAGTTCCCGCAAAACCCCAAAAATGGCCAATCCGCAAAAATAAAATCGCGCACAAATGTTGTGGCACAGGGTATATGAAAACCAATGTCTATGTTTGGCCTTTGCGCCGATCAGTGATTACTTAACTCAACGAGATGCGCCGTGAATCTTCACTAGGCGCCACTGTTATAATATTTGGAGGGGGGCGGGGGGCTCTACTAAGATTGCCCAACATTAATTTTTCTATTAACAATAATCAAAAGAATTTATCCAAAGCAACGATTTATGACAATAAGACAAAGGTGAGGTTGCTAGAGGCCAAATGCTTTGATATTTTACCAAATTCTCCCAACTCACCCTTCAAGGAAATATATGGAAATCAATGTTGAGAAGTTGTATGTGGATTTGGGGGCTTTTATAATTGAAACTAAATCGCAAAGCTAGACATTTAGCTTGACTCCTTCGCAGCAGTAGAATCCATGTAGCAGTTTTTACAGGCCAAAATAAGCGATTTACCTAACTTTTTAATCATAAAGACCTCACATTGACCGATTAGCACAAGTCTCCCTGGAATATGAAAAGGGCTTAACTCGAAGTCTGTTATTTTCCTCAGTAAACGACGAAAGCCAACAGAATGGAGAAGGTTAGTTTAAGTTGTTACAATCAAGGCCCCCTTTTATTTAGCTTCGTAAACTCCAGTTACCCAACGATATTACCCGCTCTAATACATGAGCTTTACATTTTTGCAACCGCATTCATGAAAATTTCAGTGAATTAATGGGAAAAAATGACTGTCTTCTATGCTGATTGGGAAGGTTTTTCTTCATAGACAGTCATGCGCTTTTTTTCAGGATACAGTCACTTTTGTCACTGGCAAGCAAGTCCGAGTCTGGAGTTAAAAAGAAGTGTCTGAAGAGTGAACAATCGGCTACTCTGTTTCACTAACATGTTTAATATGGTGACGAAGGCGGGAAACTACACTCTCCCTTGTTGTACGTCCAAGGTTTCAGTAACTAAACGTTCACTAAGGGTAGTCTCTGTTACTTTTGTCTTTTCACGGGCGAACCAATGCAGACAGCCGGTGAAGAAAAAACGAGGTATCAGTATCACAAATAACTTGTTTATGTTTACTCCGTATGATGGTGTATTCCGTCTATTCCTGTAAAAGAATCGCGCACTTAAGCTGCCCGTCTTTAACTTGTTGTGTAGTGTGCGAAAACAGGTACATTTTTCTCGCGGCGCTTGCCGGTGACACGTTCAAGCGGCGAGAAGCTTTCCTGCGTGAATTCCTGCTCTAACTTTCGCCCAGTATTTAAACTCGATTGGAACCGCTTACCGACCCTTTCCGACGCAGGCTACGAGAAGCGGGGAGAAACGGCTGATTTTTCACGCTACGTGTCGTTTTCGATGAAGTAAATCAACGAGGAATCTAAAGGAGGAAATTAAGAGATACAGTCCTCTAATTGAACCTCCGTCATTTCAATGGAAAGTAAAACTGACAATAAAGGTGGCACATTCAGTTTCCCCTTTTTATGGCGGGCCCACTATCAATGCAGAAATTTCAGAAAGGTCTATGTTCAACTTCGTCCCCGGTATTAATTGTCATCAATCATGTTTGATGCAATTATTTTTTCTGTAACTTTAATTCTTCACTCTTTCGAAAGCGTAATTCTCCACATGTTCTGATTTTATAATTCTACACTCAGTTCTATACTCAAACGTTTCATCGATATCAATTCATGTAACTCTCGATGATCTATACTCACAATACACTCGATGAGACTCCGAAACAGCTACACAGTTCCGAGAAATTCCGTACAAAGGTTCAGTTCTCTAGTCACGTGACGAATTCCCGCCACAATGACGTAATAATTTCTAACATTAATTGCCCTTGGGAGAGGATGTTATCTTTATTTAAAAATAGACACTGTTTTTGGCGTACACATAATTTAACTTCAAATGGTAAACGTATGTCTCTCTTGAGACAGTAAGTTCTGCTAGTGATGATTATTAAGATGATTGTTATTAACCCTTTCTTTGCTATGGCCGGTCCTCTTCCGATCTTCTAAATGAATGAATGAATGTAAATGCGAATGGTTTCACTTATACATGTACACCGGCCACAACAATCCCACCAGCTACGCAATAAATTGCAGACCCACTTAGTCCTAATTATTAAATACGATCATTAAGAAATATTTCCGCCTTGCACTCGTAACGCACGGTGCAAAGAAAGACAGTTTTATTTCCGAGTGCATTGTATAGCCCAAGCGAGTCATTTTAACGTAGCCCACGTAACATCGACATAAAAATTATTGGACGCCAGAGTCGGTGTAGTCGGGCTCTGAAATGCCAGTCCCCGTCCTGCGCGTCGAGCAAGTGAACGGCAAAAAAATTCCTATCCAATCGCAATTTCCACTAACCCCGGGCCATCGGACACTACTTTCTTTTGCAGCAAATAATATTAAATGGAACATTATTTGTTATATTTATTCATCTACATCTCATTCGCAGACAAAAAACTCAACCTAGCGGAGTGAAGGAACCGGGGTAAGTTTTGAGTCCGTGATTTGATTTAAGACATCTTAGTGCAATCGAAGGAAATCAATCGGGCTTTCTTGATCAGTTAAACGCCGCGTCATTATCTGGTCCGGGTTGTAGGTTGCCTCATTTATTCGGTCGAAAGGTTGTTCGTCATGTTTAATTTACCCCATTCATGGAGGTTTTCTTAATTTTAAATTTCTCGGTTGAGTAGATTCGGGTATTTTTTTGTCAATTTCACGATCAAACTACAGCATCATCCCACCGAGATAAGTAGACGGCGAATTGTGGTAGCTATAGGGGCAAACAACGGTGTCATTTCGTACCATTATCTCTTGTTCGTACCACATTTACCCTTTAACATTGAAAAGTATTTGCTACTTGAGGTACGATTTCTAATCTGTAGATTCCCCAAAGCTTTTTTTTATTTGTTTCTTGAAGATCGATTGGAAGAAAACTAAAACTCTTTCGTGATGAGACAAAGACAGTGCCAGTTGCCAAGGGCATTCTTCTAGAAGAGCCAGATGGTTTGTACATGGAATAGTTATCCTTTTCAACATATAACATACATAGTACCATAATTTTGGAAAACTTTTGGGACAAAGCAAATTTTTAGAGTTCGAGAGTACAGTGCAATATGTTCGAAACGAGCGATCATATTATATAGCTCAATCCAGCTCGAGGTCACAAAATCAGTATAACAGTTTGTATGAGGAGAGGTGGATCACAATGACGTGTGATGAATGAATATACAACAATGAAATACCACTAGGAAATAAACACGCGACCTTAAGGAACATATATGTAAATCTTTGTCAGTGCTCTGATCATTATTACAAGATGGTAAAGTATATGAGAACCAGGGAAGAGTATTGGGCAATATTATTTTCGTTTTTAACTTATATTCATAAAACAAATACTTATCTTATGCTTGTTACAGAGGAAGTTGTGAATCAAAAATACTTAAAGGCAAGAAGCGTAGAAAGGTCTATATATAATTATCACAAATAGGCCTTTTTTATTACGCGCGAGCGAAATTTTAGACTGATCTTTGACCTATTCTTTATTTCGTATTCGCAGAAGAAAGCAACGAATTCGTAATTTCCATAATTGGCCTCCTTTGTGAGGATTCCCGCCTGAAGGTAGGTTCTTCATTGTGATAGTTGACAGATTACCTAAAAAAACTGAAGACATAGAGAAAATAAAACAAGTTTGAGACAAGATTAAAATCATTAGCTATCATTGTCCTTTAAGCAAGACATTGCGATCACATCACGAACGTAACGTTGAACTGCAAAAAAGGATCAAGGAAAAAAAGGTGCCGCAAAGTTAGAAAGAAGAGGACGGGATATGAATAAAAATTGACAGTCTTCAGCGCCAATCCCCACAGAACTAAGCCCCACCAGTCCCTCACCCAGCACCAACCTCTCCGCGGCTCCTGGAACTCGCCCCGCTAATTAATTTGTATCTTACTGATTTATTTGCTGCTTCTTAGAACTCCATCATGAAAAGTGTCTTTTTTCCTTTGTTTCCACAGTCTGGAACTGAGGTCTTATGGCCAATGAAGGCGACCCGATTTTACAAACAGTAAAATGTTACGAGGACATGCCGTGATTAAAGTTTATTTTTGAAACTGTCGTTCCAGACTTGTTGTAGCTTTAACTCAGGGAAAAGACGGCTGTCATTGTAGATAAATAGTTTGTGGTTTTTACGATGAACGTATTCCTAGTGTTATTTAATTAATGTGAACACAAGAGTGGATACTAAAAATCAGGACCTCGGTACAGAACTGAGGATAAAAAATTCTTTCATACCTGTCTCCCTCTATTTTATCCCTCGCAACCGTTGACGCAACGCTCAGAAGACGGGCATTGCATGACGAGACGAAAGCGGCTGCGAGGGACTGAACCTATTTGTCGGGGTGGTATCATACACCATGGACAAGAAGTCTAAAGAGATGTGGTGTTCTCTTTTGCTTGGAATCAGGCCCTTCTTACATCAGTTTCATCGTAAGAAGGACTAAATAATGTATTTAAACATCTTTCTGACACAAAATTACGATTTCCATACAATTGTTTGCATTGTAAACATCTCTGAATGTGATCGCAAAAACGACATTTTACGACACACAAATACGAGTTCAAAACTCTTCTTCTGCTCGCAATTCCACCCTGCCTTTATCGTAAAAGCGACAAAATACGATTTTCCTATTCCTACGAGTTTTGTATGGTAAAAATCTCTGAATGTGATCGTAAAAACAGACATTTGACGATACAAATTCGAGTTCAAAACTCTTCTTCTTCTCGTAGTTGCACCGTGCCTTTGCCGTAAAACGACAAAATACGATGTCTTTACGATTTTTTTATGGTAAAAATCTCTGAATGTGATCGTAAAAACGACATTTCACGATAAAAATACGAGTTCAAAACTCTTGTTTTGCTCGTAGTTGCGCCGTGCCTTTATCGTAAAAGCGACACAATACGACTTTTTGACAACTTACTTTACGACATGAATACGATTAATTTAAGCTAATTTGCGATGTAAAAACGATCACTTTACGACGAAAAAAAAAAAATCCCAATACGACTTAAAATACGATCCTTTTACTATCAAAATACGATCTGTTCTATATGATTACACAGATTTCATCAGACAGTACAACAACACAGAGCTGAGGAAACTCTATACGTAATGATGAAGATAAAATCATTTACCTGTTAGACATACATGCCAACTCTCCCAGATTGTCTGAGAGTCTCCCGGATACGACACCAATCTCCCGGTACCCCGTACGGGTCACCAGATCTCCCGGAGAAAATCATCTTTTGACCTATTTTGTGTCTTAGTTTGAGATTTAGCCCATTTTCAGTTCCAACCTTGAATATTTCTTATTCGTAGTACGGTTTCTGAAGCATTTTTGCTTCTATTTAGTCACAGACAAAGATTATTTCTGGCATCAAAACGATGATCGCGAATAGTGATAGTATGTATTTCATGTAAGACTTCATACAATGTCCTGAGTCATTCCCATATTTGTCGGGGGCGGAGACGGTGAAAAAGAAAGAGTGTCCAGAAAGAGTTGTTCAGTACTCGGTGGAAAGAAAGTCGACGAAACGGCGTTTAAACCGGCTGTGGGACACAGAGTGGCTATGAACTAAAGGTAAGGGAGCTTTTTGAATCAATATTTCGCGTGATCATGATTTTTTTTTCTTAGCGTTGTAGATTCGAGTACATGCGACAAGACTCGAACAGCAAGGCCGCGAACGAGATGTAATAACGCAAGAAATATCGACCTTCGTTAGCTTAAAGGCCACTAGTACAAACAGACAGACAAGAAGACTTCATATCTTTAAGATCTTTGCATTTATTTAGCATCAGATAATACAGTAATAATTCTAGTATATTCCGACCAAATTCGAGCAAATGACCTCTGAAGTCCGAACCCACACATAGTGCGCTTGGGTTTAAACCTGAGAATGTTTTTCTTGTTGGTGTTATCCCTGGACCCCACGAACCTAAGCTTAATATAAATTCATACTTGCAGCCCCTAGTTGCTGAACTTAATGTCTTGTGGAAGGATGGCATTAGTGTTGACAGTCACAGTTGCATTGAAAAGGAAAAATTTCATGCTGCTCTACTTTGTGTTGGCTGTGATGTTCCAGCAGCAAGAAAGGTTTGTGGATTTACTGGCCATGGCTCCAGTAAAGGCTGTTCAAAGTGTAAAAAATTCTTCCCAGGGTCAGTTGGTACTAAAATTGATTTTTCTGGATTTGAGCCATGTCATCCAAGGAGTAACATTGAACATCGACAGGAAGCACAGGAGATTTTAAACCAAACATCTGCTGGTGATTGTTCAAGCCTGGAGCAGCATTATGGAACAAGGTATACAGAATTGATGCTGTTGCCCTATTTTGACTGTGTTCGCTTCCATGTTATTGATCCCATGCACAACTTATTTACTGGGACAGCAAAGCACGTTATGAAGAATGTTTGGTTGGATTCAGAAAAGCCAGTTCTTGAGAAGAAGGACTTAGAGAAGGTCCAAGATAAAATGGACAAGCTGAAAGTTCCAGCCAGTGTATGGAGGATGCCCAAAAAAATTGAGAACAGTTATGGAGGCTTTACAGCAGACCAGTGGAAGTCATTTACTGTTCTATTCTCCATATACGCCTTGTGGGATATATTACCAAGGAATGACCTAGAACTTTGGCGAGATTTTGTGATGGCTTGTTCTTACCTTTGTTGTCCAGTTATCACCGAAACGAAGGCACATTTGGCTCACTTGTATCTTTTAAAGTTTTGTAAGAATTTTGAACAGCTCTATGGGAAGCATCGAGTTACACCAAATATGCATCTCCATTCTCATCTTGTAGATTGTGTCTTGGATTATGGACCTGTTTATTCATTTTGGCTGTTTAGCTTTGAACGCTATAACGGTATTCTCGGTGAGTTTGGAACAAATCAACGTGCGGTTGAAATTCAGTTAATGCGAAAGTTCACTTCAAGTCAATATGTGAATGATCTACACTGGCCAGTTGCATTCCAAAGTGTATTCAAACCTTTGTTTACCCGACTTGTGTCAAAACAATCTGGAAGTCTTCACGAGCAGTCATTATCAGAGCATGACCATTTGTCTCGAGATGTTATCCAGTGTAGTCTTCTGTCTATAGGTCCTGTACGAACAAGTGGAGAGATTGCCAATAGTGTCTTCATGTACACATGCTGTGGGCCTTCCTCAAGAGATACCATTGACCCAGATGTTCTTCCTCATCTAAAGAAGTGCTATAAAACAATTTTTGATAATCTGGATGAAACATCTGTTACGTGTCACTTTCAAAGATATGCTTGTTGCAAATTCAATGGGGATCTCTTTGGGTCACAAATGTCAAGAGGAGATTGGTCAGCATTTGTTTTGGCAAGGTGGTGTAAACTTGGTGGCGCAATTGACACCTCTGGATCTGATTTAAGGCCAGGAGCCATTGATTACTTTATAAAACAGAATGTGTCTGTCAGTGGTCACTATGAGACCTGTATTTTAGCTGCAGTGCGTTGGTTTCAAGAACATCCCTCAAGACACACCCTGGGAGCTCCAGTCGAGGTCTGGTGTAAAGACCTCTTTGAACGTGAGGGGGATGCCACCTTTATACCAGTACAGAGAATCCATGGGAAGTTTATTCCAGCAATATATCTTATCAATGGTGAGCATGTTGTTGTAGTGTGCCCTCTTGCCCGCAAACTGCAATGTTGACTTTGATGATTGTCAAATCTCCTCCTTTATAGTACCCTGCGAGCAGAGGCTACATTTTTGTTGTGTGAGTTGTTGTGCAAAAAGTAACCTCTGCTGACAGCCATTCAAATCAATCAAGAAATCTGGATGAATAAGTTAAGACAGTTTTTTTCCCTGTTCTTAACCAGTTTAGAGCACTGTGTGTCTTGTGTAGCAGATCAGGGTTGTTGCAATTTTTTTAATTCCAGCAAAACTCGGGCTATTTCACAACAGGCCGTGACGATTAATTTTGCTTATGAACCATGTGACAAATTTCGCACATGCACGATAAAAAATTGAACAGTTGTTGCCAGCTCACTCATCGAAAATGAAGCCTCTGCTTGCAGGGTACCTCCATTGTATCTGTAAAACAACGACTTTGAAATATTTAATATTTCCAAGTTTTCCCTTTCATAGGGGGGTTTCAAAGAAATACTTAATGCGATAATTTTTTACACATTTACATTATGTACATCATCCAGTTGCTCTCAGTGTGGACATTACCTGCTGGGCCGGGTTGTTCAAAGCTAGGTTAAGATAACCCAGGGTTGGTGTGAAATTTGAATTCACATATGAATGTTTAAAAAGTAAATTCAGTTTAATTCTTTTTGTCAACAAGTTGATGATTGTATGCTCTTAAAAATAACAAAGAAAAGTATCTGAGGAAATGTTTTGAACAAAAGAAAAAAATCGGCTTTCGAACAACTGGGCACTGGTACACAATGTATTGTGGCTGTTCATTTACACACATTTAGTCAAAATTATGGGCAAACAGAGAGTTTGTGTGGACAAAATGTTCATTTTAGCTGGACTTTGTCTGTTTACTGTCCAATATAATTAAGCCTTGTACAAACTGTATACAGTCTGTAAGTACATAATTTAAGTAAGATAGTTGACAAGCAACTGTAGCTAAAATTCCAGTTTTTCTTTCTGCATTAAAGATAAACAATAATAAAGGAAAGTCTGATGTTGACTAACTATGTACAGTGTTGAGACTATGAACAGGCAGTTCCTTTGGTGAAAATGGCTCTTAAATAAACTAAATTTGTTTTCCAGTATTAATTTATAATTATTCACTACAACAGTTTTACCAGTAATTAAATTTATTTAGTGGAACAGAACTACGCCTGTAACTGTAAAATGGGCTTTTTTGGAATGGAATTAATGTAATATCTAGGTTTTTGTTTTTAGAACAATTAGCACCGCATGTACAGTCTCTCACTAAAATACCCAAGTTGAGGTTATCATTGGTCAGATGTTATTGACCACTCCAGAAAATACCGTAACATATCACAATACTCTTTGTTTGTCACCCCAAAAGTTTGCATAAGCATTGTTTTCAGTTTCTCTTGGGGCCTTTTTAACTCCCAAGAGACACTGAAGACAATGCTAATGCAAAATTTTGGGGTGACAAACAAAGAGTATTATGGTGTGTTATGGTATTTTCTGGAGTGGTCAGTTAATGATGTGGTTTATCTTTAATGGTTTAGGTTAGGGTCAAGCACCCATTTTGGTCAACTCAAAGAACTGCCTTGGTATTAATGGAAAGTCTAGGGTTAATTACTTGCTTTATTGTAAATTTTGGTGGACTGAAATTAAAATGATATGTTACTATCCTGTATTCCTTTGGTCTTGTTGTGTATTAATCTAACATTGGGGCTGAATTTTGGTTAATGCTAGTCATTTCAGTAGACGAAAGTTTCGTTTTTTGTCAATGTCCTTCTTCAACTTTTGTCTATAAAAAAGGGTCATGTTTTGGCAGTCCAAAGGTCGCACTTTGATGTGGGCACATTATGTCCCATACACTACGTGCCTATCTCACTTTGGCGCACATTTCGGCGGGAATTTGTTGTCGTGTTTCGATCATGGAAGACGAACTAAAGAAACGAACCCCGTTTAAATGGAGAGAGAATACCGCTACCGAGCGTCGTCGCATGAGAAAGCAAGGCAAGAAAAGGAAACGACTTCAAAGAAGAAAAGAATATGATAAATGTAAGTTTAAGGCAAACGCAGTCATCGAGGGTCTCACCGACCGATTGCGAATAGAAACTAAGCAACGCGAACGACTCCTTTTTCTTGCGTGGAAGTATTATTTAAAGTGGAAGGAAAACAAAGATTTGTTGCTCAGAAGGAATGGCGGAAACCTACCAAACGCCTTCAGATTTGGTACGCGGGCAAAGGTAAGCAAATAGTGGGCGGACTAATTGCGAGCGATGCAACTCGCGCGTGTACTTTTCCCAATTGTTGCCTAAATGGAGAGCTTGTTCACAGGCTAATCATGGCCGTAGCCAGGTTTTTTTCTTTGCTGGGTGGTACAATCCGATGAGGAAACGAATCGAACGTGGCCGAAGGCGCAGTTGTGTGTGTGTGTGTGTCTGTGTGCGTGTCATTAGATGCAGCCAAGTACTCCCGGTCAGCCTTAATTCAGGAGATTTTCGTACTGACTTAATAATATACAAGTCATATGCTGGATACTAATTAGGTTTACAGGTTCAGAGCACTGGGCTCCCTTCAGTTGTCCTTATACCCTTGAGTATTTGCTCTTAATATTAAGATTGCAACCTTAAAAAAGTAAAAGGCAAGAAATTGTTGAGTTATTTATGTGTATGTTGTAGTTAATTTTTTATTTCAGTTAATTTTTATTTTTCCATTGTTTTTGGGTTTGGTGATGTATGCTGATGAATTTTAAACAAAGGAAAAATAAAAATTAACTGAAATAAAAAATTAACTACAACATGTACATTGCTCTGTTAAGTGTGCACTACAGCCAGTTGCAAGAATGTTGAGATACTCCCATGAAAAAACAACCTTTCTAACTTCTAACAAATCTCGGGGGTAGTTGTACTTTTTGAGATATGATGCTCACCTCCCCCTGTCCTCCATTCAAAATTTTTCCTTCAAGTTTTGATTATAATCTTGAGTATTTGCTATAAACTTTGATAAGGGGAGAAGGGGGGTGGGGTGGTCACAAACACAAAATCATATTAAGAAGTCCATCTGTTACAGAAACAATGCTTTTACTGACTTGTCGTCAACATTTCTCCCAGGGTATGAAAGGGTATTGCTGGTATCCAGGGACTAAAATACAATACAGGATTCTGGAAACAGTCAGGATATGGGTGTTGACTTTTATCTGCAAAGTGGGATTCTCCAAAATAAAGTGGGAATTGGGAAAGTAAACAATATTCAAGATAGTGATCAAAATAAAGAGACGAATAATTGACTTCGAACCCCATGTTGTTTAAAAAGCTGTCAGAAACCTTAGGCCTGTTAAAGAGATTTTTTTGTATTTTGATGTCTCCTTAAGCTTTGCAGAGTGACTCATACTTTATGTTCTTGCAAAGTGACTTGGACTTCTTAAGTTCAAAGTAGGGTTCAGATATACAATGCTGTCAAGTAAATAAGGTGCTACATGTGTTTATAATAATGCCCATTAAGACAATAGCCTATACAAGTTAAACACAATGGATTTAATTTCACAACATTATCAAAGAAAGGTTGAATTACTGGTTATTTTTAGTGGGTTTAGTGATTTTGTTTCACTTTTGTTTCAGATTTTTTGCTTGATTGGCACAGACGTAAATGAAATGCCCAATGTTCCTGAAATTGAGTGGCATAAATTGAACTCTTTAAAAGAGAAAGAGGGAAATGCAGTACAGGATCAACTTGGGGAGGGTGTTTTTGGTTGGTGTGTTAAGAAATATTACAAGGGCATTCCAGTGGCTGTCAAGGTATTAAATCAGTTGTCCTCTGCACAAGATGTCAGAAATGAAGCTTATACTATGGCACAGTGCTCCCATCCATCAATACCCCATCTGTTTGGGGTAAATGTGACAAAAAAACCTTACTTCATTGTGTCATATTTTTATCATCTTCACAATTCTTCTTGTACTTTGTACCATGCTCTCCAGAGTAAATTGATGTCGCTTTCACAGCACTCTGCGGAGAACATTTTACTGAAATTGTGTGAAGCAATAGATTATTTACACTTAAAAAGATTTCTCCACAGAGATATAAAGAGTGACAACATTATTCTTACAGAGGTAAACAATATGTACCATCCAATGCTGATTGATTTTGGAAAGGCTATTCGGCTATCAGATGCCCCTTCAAAACAGAAGTCGATGACTGCACAGGAACAAGAAGAGTACAGAAAACGACATCGCCATATAGCACCAGAATTAGTTGTTGGTCAGCCACCATCTTTTGCCTCAGATATGTTTTCACTTGGGTTAGTCATGAAAGATGTTAGTGGCAAAGTGAAAATGGGAAGTAATTTTGTGGCTGGACAAAGAAAATGCCTGCAACCAAATCCAAAGTTAAGATGTACTATTTCATATCTTCTATCACTGCTCAAAACAAATCATTAATCATGAATCTTTTTTTAATATCCTATTCCTATTTAAAAACCAACATCAAAAATTTATCTCACTGTGTGAATATTCCTATTCTAAAAAAATCTATTAAAACTCAACTCATGTACCTATAAATTCGTAAACATTAGTTCATATTTTAACATTGATGAGATGATTTTACAGTTTTGAATAAAACCGGCCATTAACTTGGCCATGTTTTTTAATCCCAGACCACAGTCTCGGTTTTCTTTGTTTCCTAAGTTAGGCGCTCTAGCAAACAAAGCTCGGCTGTTGGCAGTAAAGGGGGGTTTATTGTTAGTGGTTTAGTAAACCAGGGAGGAGACATAAAAAAAATAATAAACTTGAGCCTGCAATCATTTGAAAACCAGTAACTTGTCAATGGATAACTTCAAAAAACTACTCGACCTCGATGGGTCGACACCTGAGCCCGCAATACGGTCAGGTGAATACTGGTCAGCGGATACCTTGTTTTGACAGCTGTCAATTGATCACAACATTGATGTGCAATTGGTTTCCTCTGGGCTCCCAAATGGAAAGTAGTTAGAAAGTGTGAAAGTAAACATTGGTTGTCCTGTGGTGCAGACGGACGGCGGGTGGGCGGGCAGGCGGTTGGTCGGTGTGCAGTCACGTGATTACCAAATTTTCTGGGATGGGTAGATTTACTAAGCTATGGGGCTACGCCCACCCGCGCGCGGGTGGGAGCTCCGCTATCAATTAATTAGAATGAAATGTTTTTGATAACATGAGAAGTATCACTGTACTGAAGTGTAAAGTTACTTGAATAGGTTTGTGTAGATCTTCTTCTGCGGACTTGATTGAGATGGTTTTTGGGGCATTGTCAAGTATTTCCTCTAGGGTTTGGTTGAAAGCTGTTAGCCAAATAGGTTGTTGCTTTTCGTCTTGTTTAACAACGATCCGCAGAGAGGCAGCCATTGTGCATGAAGAGAGTGGTTGAGTTGCTTCACAGTTTGTGCACTTGACAACATATATTTGTGAGGATGTGAGTTTTGGTAATTGTCATGCGCATTTGGAGCAGGAAAGCCAGGATTTGAAGTTTTCAGCGAGGGTTATTTTGTCAACATAGATGGTAGTTATTTTAAACAAACTGTCAAAGTACTCTTCTGTCGGTGGAGGAAAGGTTTCTTCTATTGCCTGGATGGTAGTTGTTGGAGTGGTAGTTAAGTATTTCGTAGCGTCAAAGGATTTGATGCGAAGATTTGTTATCATGTACGAATTGTTGTTGGTGATCTCCTTGATAGTGCTTCCCCATAGCGTTAGGTGAATGGTGCCTGTGCGGTCAGTGACAACACAGTGGTCTAACATAGGTATAGTTTCAGCTGTTTTGGTGGCAACTTCTTTGATGTTTTCAAGAGACATTGTGACGACTCCTTGTATTGACGTGATGGTGTTTTCAGATAGAGGGAATGTTGGCAATCAAGGTGATGGTATTAGAATCATTGACTTCAGAGTTTTGGAGATACTCGAAGTCGATGTCAGTGTTGGATGTGTCTTGTATGCGAGATCGTTTGTTGACGATGACATCGTCTTGGGAAGGGTCGAGAAGACTACGTTTTTGTGTAACATTAGTGAGAATGGCAGGTTGTCTCGATTCTTCATATGCTTTAAAGAGTGGCTGTTTCTTGTTATCGTAGCAGACTGCACGGTGAATTGTGTTATCACTCACTTGTAAGGAGAAGGTGAAATATGGAAAGGATCTTAGTTTGCTCTTTTTGGTGGGTGAGACATTGTGAACGAAGCCCGATAGCTGTAGTTGATTTGTCATTGTAGGAAGTGTTATCAGCCGTTAATTCAATGATGTGGTCTACATAGGTATATAAAATCGTGTGGTGCAATTAATTTGAAGATGGAGAATTTATACGTTTAGTGTAGGATCGAAATGCACCAATGAGAAGAAAATATGTGTTTGTATAGTTACAGTAACCAATAGGAAAATAAGAAAAGTAACCAATCATTAAGTAACCATTGCGCTATTTAGGGAGAGTAAATTCCATCACGTAGATATATGCCAGAGGGTAAAGTCTATTATGTTTTTAATGGAAGAAAACAGGTTTTCACGTGACAAAGACGTGCAAGAGCATAAGAGATAAATTGTGGAAGGTTTAAAACTATTTTGGAATTTAATTTTGAAGGTTGAAATATATATAATTTAAAATGTATTATTTATAGTGGAGTATCATAATCGCTGATGTGTGTTTCATACGAAAGTAAGAGTAGCTTATCGCTGTTAGGAGGCAAAGTCCATTATGTTAATTAGGAAACGAGCGCTATTTAAAGATATTCTCATGGGAAAAACATTGGGCTAAATTTAGATATGGAAGTTACTATTTTTAGTTTGAGTAGGAGATTGCACGTGATAAGGTTGTGCTCGTTTTGTGTTTTGGGGATACAGTGGAACCCCGATACAACGATCCTCTATAACGATATCCCCGGTATAATTAACAATTATTCTTTGAAATCGAGGTGAATAGTGGCCAAATATTTACCGAGCTGCGAAAGCGGCAAGGTAAATATTTCCAAAGCCACTATTCACCGAGATTGAAAAGAATAATTGTTTTAGTATATAAACACGAAGTGATCTCAACAAAATCAGAGACGAAACCAAAAAAGTACGATTTGATTGACAGATCAAATCACGCGTAAGTTTAAAAATAGATCTTTGCAGAATTTTCAAAAAAATATCGAGACAAAACAACTTAAACCAGTTAAAAAATCCTTATTTTGCCGCCAACAAGTCAGCGCTTTTTGCTACTAGTAGGCTATAACCTATAGCTCAACTAATCAGAACGCAGCATTAATAATAGACCACTAGTGGGATTTTATTAAATCCTTATATTCTGAATGTTATGCAACAATGCCGATGCTCATCGATGGTGATATTTTGAGCTTAGGCTACCTATGGTTGAATGTATAAGGATCTAGATTTCATAGCTTTAACAATGAACCTTAAGAGTAACTTACTCTTTGGTGTTCCTATTTAATTTTTGTTTTTGAATTTGTTTATTATCGATACAGGACATCATAGAGCTCGAGTGCGATTTTCTTATAGTTACATGTTGTTGTTTTCATCACATACTTTTCTTCATACAGCATCTGAGTTGTTGATTTTTTTTCTATATAGCAACTCACAGTACAATGAAAGTGAAGAATGAATTATTTCATTACTTCACATCATCACAGTACAATGTTCAATTAGTTGGAGTCATAGTTTGCTCATCATTTATGGTGACAAGTGGTTCATAAAGTTTGCTCATTTTATTAGAAGTCCTACATTTTTCTTTGAGTTCACGGATGGCTGCGGTCGGTCGAAAAAACGGTGATAATCATCTTACTGTGTGTATGTGTTTGCGGAGTGAGCATTGGTGTGGTCCAGTTACCAAATATGATTTCCTTCTTCAATTGATTCAAAGGCGACCTATTGTCCGGAGTCTTTTACGGTAACGACAATATCAAAAGATTAGCAACAGTGCAGGGAAGGGGTTGGGAAACATGATCGGTCTACCATTTTGTCCTTTTTTGCACAGATTAGAGGCGGTCTTTATTTTTTGATTGGGCTTTGTCAGAAGGTTAGCGTAATGATAAGGGAAATCGAGGATCCGGTAAAACCTATTGACGAAGGTTATACATACATTTGGAGGATTTACGCATGAGCTAAATGATAAATTGGGAGATTGTTTTCAGAATGCAAGATTAAGATTGTTTAAAACAAGGTAACAACAATTATTTTTATTTGTTCTGGTAATTAAAAGTAACAATTGGAGGTGTTTTTTCAAGGGTTCGAATGCTTAATCACGAAACCTACACGAGTGGAAATGCAGGGAACAAAAGTCACGAAAACTTTAATTGATGTAATACTCAGCAACAAACCCGAACTTTTTAAATACTCTGGAAACTACTATCCATCGCTAAGTGATCATGCTTTAATTTACGGAGTTCTAAAAGAGAGGGTAAATTCAAACAAGCCCAAAGTAATTACTTTCAGGAGCTTCAAAAATTTTGAACCTGATGTATTCAAACAACACCTGTCAACGGCCCCCTGGCATATTGTGCAATTGTTTGTTGAAGTTGATGATCACGCCCATGCCTGGAATTTACTAACGAATGATATATTGGATGAAGTAGCACCTGTTAAAAGCATGAGAGTGCGGGACAAAGACGTTCCTTACATGACTTCCAAATGGAAGAGCGCAATTAGAGGGAAGCGAAAGGCAAGAAATGAAGCAACAAAGCAGAGAAGGATTGCGATAAAGGACTATTGGAGAAAAAAGGTGGAAGACCTCAAGACTAAACCAAGAGACTTTTTCAAAACTTTTAAGCCTTTTCTAAGTGCAAAGGACTACTCAAAAACTGAGGAGATTCAGCTAAGTGTTCACGGAACCATTGTTAAAGATAAAAAACAAGTGGCCGAAGTTCTGATAGTCTACTTTGCCACAATAGCAGATGGGATTGGTGGAAACAGTGCACAGCTCAAATCAATGGACGATTTTAAAAACCATCCTAGTGTCCAGAGAATTAAACAAGAAAGTGAGAACTTGTCCCTGACCCCTAATGTGAAACCTGTTACGCAAGGACAAGTCCTAGCTGCTTTAGAGTCGCTCAACAGTAAAAAGGCTACTGGCTGCGACGGTATCCTGGCAAAAGTCATGAAAATCGGAGCTAAAGAACTATCTCAACCACTTACTGATCTCTTTAATTCATGCATACATAACAGTGTATGGCCAAGTGACTGGAAGCGTGGGGATTGGACTCCTGTTTACAAAAAGGATGATAAGTATTCTAAAGAAAATTACCGGCCCATAACTGTTCTACCATGTGTGAACAAAGTATTTGAGCAGCTAGTTGGCACGCAACTCACTGCTGGTTTTGACAGTCACATGTATGAATACTCGTCTGCTTACCGTAAAGTACACAGCTGCGAAACAACTCTGATTGACTTAGTGGAGGGATTGAGAAAGGCGAGAGACAATAAACTGGCTGTGAGCATTCTATCGACTGACATGTCAAAGGCTTTCGACTTGCTACATCCGCCATTGCTTCTGAGCAAGCTCAAAGCATATGGTTTCCAGGACAACACAATACAGCTTCTAAACAGCTATCTGTCTAACCGGAGGTACCGTGTGAAATTAGGAAATCATGTCAGCTCATGCAGGACCATCAGCTGTGGTTGCCCCCAGGGCTCTGCCCTAGGCCCATTGCTATGGAACAAGTTCCAGAACGACCTGTCATACTGTGTAACGACAAACTTATCAATGTACGCAGACGACCATCAAATCTACCATACTGGTTGTAACCAATCCAGTGTAACATCTAAGCTAAGGGACAGTGCACGCACTGCTACCAAGTGGTATGATCACAATCTTGCTAGAAATCTTAAAAAATATCAAACTATGAACATTGACTACAGTCAGGATAACAGTGTGGCACATGCAATTTATGTGAACAATGAGGAAATTAAAACAGTAGAAATTCTCAATCTCCTTGGTGTTACAATTGACTCCAAACTTAACTTCACTGATCATATTACCTCAATTTGTAAGAAGGCAAGTCAAAGGATCGGCATTATCATGAGACTCAGAAACTTAATTCCAACAAAGGCTAAGCTAGTTCTATTTAAATCAGCAGTCTTACCGTACCTTGCGTACTGTCATTTAGTTTGGCATTTTTGTAGATCTAGAAAGGTTGCAAGAAAGAGGATTGAGGGCTATTTATAGAGACAAGCTTTCCAGCTATTCACAATTACTCAATAGAGCTCAGATACCAACACTCATGAACAGGCACTTGCAGGATATTTGCATCCTAATGTACAGAGTGAAGCACAAGCTATGTCCTACTTATATTTGTAATATTTTTAATAATCATAACTCTTCTTACTTTTTAAGACAGTCAGACGAGTTTTAAGGTTACATATGGTAACACATGTATAAGGTACTACAAGCTAAAATTGTTTGTAATATAAATATTTGATATACCTCTTAAGGGTAAGAACTTTTGTTTCTTTTCACCATTGTCTTACATCTTCTGCAGTTGGTGTGCTCTAGTTAATCATATATGTAGAGAGAAAAACAACGAGTTTTTGATTTTCATTCAAATCACAGTTCTAATTATGAAAAGATTAGTTTAATTGAGTAGCATTTAATATTAGGTTGGCTTAATTGAATGAAGGTATTTTAAGTGTAATACAACTTCATCTTGGATTTAATAATCTCATTTTATTGTCGGAGTTTGATAGAAATTTTGTGAGTTAGCTCGCCTAATGTGGACTTGTAGATGTGACAAAAAGATTACAGAGAAGTGTTTTTTGCTAAATTTAGTGAAACATGTGTCACATTCAGTTAAGATTAATGCATTTTTTCCTTTGGTTTCACAAAGGAAAAAATCTTTGCTTTGTGTATTGTATTTTAGTTTGTAAAAATAATGTATTTAGTAAATAATTTCTGTGTTCAGTATTGACAGCGGTTGACATATTTTAAACTTTTGGCCCTGTTTACACGTATTAAGATATTTTTGAATCTTCAACTTTTTCTATATAGATTTTGGTGTTGCCTGTACATATTTAGTTAATCTGACATATGAATCCACAAGCGTTTGAATTCTGTAGTAAGATTGAACTCAATTGTTTACAATCTCATCATGATGGTAGAGCAAGAAGCAAATTTCACATGTTTTACAACATGTACTCTATTGCCAATATGTCCAGAAAAGTCCTGGGTATTAGAGTAAATGTAAATACGTGTGAGATACCAATGAATGGATAAACTCAATTTCAGTATAAATATGCATGGATGTGGGAATATTTTAACCAAGAAAAAAAAGAGCTGCAGATTCAAAAATATGTGGATACAACTAGACTGGACTTGTAATGAAAGCTACAATACACAGTTGTTCAGTTTTTTACGCTAAGAGTAGCAAGCAAAAACATGTTTGTACTCACGACTTGAAAATGCCATTAAATTTAGTAACTCTTTCTGCAATGCTGTAGGGTAAAAAAAAGATAAACATCAGTATAAAATCAATACAATCAATTTTTTCTAAGATGAAAACTATTGTGGGCTTTAACTGTTTGTGTGAGATGTTGAAGTGACTTTTTGAGCTTAAAGAAAGTTTTAGTACTGAAAATTAGTAAAAATGAGGAATTGTTGCGGCAACTGTCTTTGTAACAGGTATAATTATTTTGTAGAAATATTTATTAAAGGGAGTTGATAGTATTCATTCACTTATTCATTTTTGTCTTTAATTATTTTGTAGGAATGGTTTAGGATATGAATATTTATGGTACTATAAGATTATAAAGAAGAACACAAATGAGGTATGTTGTTGTACTAGTGATTTACCAGCTATGTCTTATCAATATTGAGTTTTTATTTCCTGTGGTTTTATGTTTCTTTAAGTGTGCGTGACTGGGTTTGATCTCAGACACCATTTATATTAGAATTGATTTTTGTTGAAGCTTAAAGCTTTTTAGTACAACTAAAGAATCTTTCAATGAAGATTTCAAATTTTGTTCTTTTCTCTGAAATCTCTGGAGCTGAAAAGCTACATGTATGTAGTTGTTCGTGAATGTGATGATTTTTTTGTTTTTTGCTATGTTTTGATGATAGGTTCTAAAGGTAATCAAAATGGTTAATTTACATGATCTAGTGGGCTATGACTAACAGTCAATCAAATTATTTGTTTCTATACATTTTGGGAATGATCACATGCTTTCAATACATTATTGGCAATGGTGAATCACAAACGCCTCTTCTAGAAATTTTCCTGAGGGGAGAGGGGATTTGTACACAGGTTATCTCGCAGAGCACCAAAATTGAAAAAAATTTAGTACGTCATTTGCAAGTCAAAGTCAAAATATTGAATTAACTTAAAATGACAAAAGGCATAGCAGAGAGTAGTCATAAATATATTGTAGATGATTAATATAAATAGATCACATGTTAACTTTTATTGTTGTACCTCTTTTTTCTTGTTGTCTTCTTTTGGCAACTGAAAAATAAATTAATAAATTTGTTGTAATACACAGAGATGCCAACCTCTGGAGACTGTCTTTTTTTTACTTTCCCCCCGGAATTTCAACGACCTCCCCAAAAAATTGACCCAGCCCCCAATGGGAATGACTTAGGACATTATATGACGTCTTACATGATGTACATACTATCAAAATTCGAATGCTAGAAATAATCTTTAAGTCTGTTTTATTTTTTGCTAAGTATTCAATATTTATAGTGGATGTAAAAAGCGGGAGATTTATGTACCAAAGGGGGAGAGCTGGAGATGAGGCAAAAAAGCTTAAGTCTCCCGCCAAAAGCGGGAGTGTTGGCATCACTGAATACATGTAATGTATTTCCACAAATAATAGCTAGGGACAATTATTGTTATTTTTTGTACAAAAAGGGAGCAATTATTTGAGGGAAATAATTATCGCAAAATTTGCTCATTGAAAGTTGTCTTAATTGATTTGTTTTATTTTTCCATTAAATAAAACAATATTATCATAAGTGTTCCAAATTTGATTACTTAATTAATTGTCAATGTTAATATTTTCAGCGTTTTCTTATTTTGTTTTTGAACACGGCCTTTTTGTATAGATTTGTATTCTTGAAAATGTATTTTTAAGAGTGATTTTTTTAAGAATACAGAACTTTTTCTCTTAGGGCAAGATGGAAGATTGTCATCTTTTGTGCTGAGAAGTATGGTTGATTTCTAGAAGTTACTTAGTAACATGTTTTACCATCACAGTATATCATTTGCAAATGCAAATGAGGTATTTAGGTTAGTTATCTTAGTTATTATTTTTTTAATAATATTTATAAATGATGCAGCAAAAACTCATAGATAAGACTATTAATATAACTGGATCACAAGTTTACTTCATTTTATTTACCTTTAGCTTTGTTTTTTCTTCTTCCTACTGCAAAATAAAATAAGAAGACTGTTGTAATAGATGTATTGATAAAATTAACACTTATTCCTCCGAAAATTTATTGTGATAGAAGAATTAATCAGTTAAAGCTGAATAGGATAATAACAACTTTTAACAACAACAACAACAACAATAATTTTATTATAATGTCTGGGGCTTTAAAGACTCGAGTTAATATATTATATTTATATACAAGGGTATGTTTACAGTTTGCTAAGGGCACACAACTAAATAATGCAGATACGCTAAATAAGACAACAATAAATTATTACAGTATAGCATAATAAGCAGAGGAGGGAGAGCTCTCTGGTAGGTTATAGCGACTACAGGTAATGTGCACAAAACAAGACGCTGTGGTAGCGTATATTTGGGCATGGTTGTACTGCACGTGCGTGAAGTTTGTTATGTGTATGAGGGATATGTGGGTAGTGCGGTGGTATTGTATATTTGAGGGGTTAGTTGAGATGTTTTTGATTGTTTATTGTTTATTGTCATTTTTGCCATACGCAAAATAGAAAACTTAAAAGAATAAAAAGATAAGGCAAGGAAGCCCAAGAAAGCCAATAAGACACACACACTATACTTTATTTCATGCACATCATTTTGCCATCTCCACCCTCAAATAGCAAAAGCTAGACGAGGCAGGCGGAGAGGAAAGGTTACAGCAGTGATAACAGATAATAAAGTAATTGTAAAGTAACTAAATAAGGCTTATGAATAGGACCACCTTTTAAGATTATAACGTTGTTCCCTATCTCAACGTTTGGATTATTCCCCATTTGATTTTTGATCGGTCCATGAGTAGTATTTTTCCGTAGGTGTGAAGTGTTGGAGAAGACGAATGTTTGGTTTTTAGAATTTAAAAAGTCGTAAACGGGGATTATAAGTGCGGGAAATAGCAGGTTGTCATTACTCAATCTGGTGGTGTTTTAACAAGAAAATAAATAGAAGAACGGACAAATGTTCGTTTGACATTCATTGAACATTACAATACAGTCATTTTCTTTCTTTTTTTTATTTAGAAACAGCCAATTTTTTTCCTCTTGGCATACTTCAACATTGATTTAAAACATGGGTTCTTGCTTCATTTTGGCGTTTTATCATTTTTTCTTGTATTGTTTACCATGTCCTTTCATTTTTACTTAAAGATATGTGCTCAAGATTGGGACCATTTTTGGAGCTCACATTGTTCTCTTAAAGTCAGAAAATTACCCATGCATATAATTATGTCAAATTTAGTATTTTTTTTTTCAGATTACGCCATGAAAATAAGTATTGAAAGTAAAGGGAAAGTAAAGAAAAAAGCTAAAGGAAAACAGGAACTCATCCCGTTGATGGTGGTTATCCCAATTTCTTGTTTTCCTTTGTTTTTTTTAGGTTGGATGAGGAGTATTAGCAGCCAAAATAGCCGTATCTTGTATTGCACAAGAGTTATTGTACACAGACGTTGAAATTGACTTTTTTTATCAATAGAAAGGAGTATTATATTTCATGAAAACGAACTTGTGAATATCGAATTTGTCAATGAATAGCAGAGTATTGAAATTTTGCGACGTTAGTCTGATAAATTTTAAAAAAAGAGAAATTTAAGTGAAGAAGACTTTAGACTTGCAAAATTAATGTTTATTTATGTATTTGTTGTGTAATTGATTCATGTGATTTATGTGGTTTTATTTTATAATTAATTAATGTATTTAAAAGATGTTATATATTGTGAGTGTGAATAAAGTCCTTTGCATTTATTGTTTTCGCATGTTAAGGCTATGATTTCGTTAATTCTCAAGGAAGTGTAGGTTTGCTTTGTTTATGTCAGGCCAATTTTGATATGGTAGAGCAACGCACCGGCAACGCGGAGGTCACGGGTTCGAATCCCGTTGAAGCCCTGATTTTTTCAGACTTCTTCTTTCCAATTGCTTAAATTGGAAAATTCACTGCGATGATCATTCTTCACTTTCATCTATAACCGCAGTTCAAAAATGAATTATTTCATATATTTCTCATCATTTGTTATGTTAGTTAAAGGTATGCGTCTTGTTTTTCTTTTGAAAGAAAGAGTGTATTGTAGAATAAGCAGCAAAAGACTTTATTGACAAGGAAAGCGCCATCCAAAAATTTGTTAAGAGCTAACTTGTTGTATGCATACCTTAAACTACCGCTTATAAGCTCTTGGCTTATAGAAGTTGGTAAGGGGTTTTCGGTAGGCTTATAAACCCGGGGGGGGGGGGTTATATCCCTGTGGGCTTGTAAGTGGAGGGAAAAAACGCTTCGAAATCAGCAACAGGAGTGTTAATGGACGTATAATTTAAATTTATTACTCTTACAATTGAAGCTTTAAAAAGGCGGCAATAAATCGAATTCAGTTAAATTTCCCAACAAAATGAAAACTGTAAGAGGTGGGTCTATACCCTGGGGGCTTATAAGCGGATGGGTTTATAAGCGGCAGTTTAGTGTATAATCAGTTTATAAACACAACGACATAAATTTTAATGACATCATTCATCTTCTTATGGGCTCCTGTCCTCTGGTTGTTCCAGGACTTTGCATATATTGATCAGCGCTAAGGAGAAAATGGGGAACTTTATGTTAAGCATGCTTTTCCTTTCCTCTCCTTCAAAACTCACTGAGAATTAAGGTGAAGTGTAAATATGGTAAATTAAATATTTACTAGGCAATACCTTTTTCTACAATAAAAAATTGGTAAATAAACCTAAATATAACTGTTATAGTTAAGCTAAGGAAGCCAGAAAAATGAAAAAAAAGGTTTTAACTATCATAATCCTGTCCATTTTAAAGTCACAATGATTTTAAAAGTCATGGTCATGTAAAGGATGGGATGACAGCCATGAGACTAAAAAACCTACAGTGTAGTAAGGATTCTGGACATGGAGGCAGGTTAATGACCAGAGCCGAGTTGTTCGAAGCTGAATTAAGATAACCCAGGGTTAGTGCGAGATTTGAATTCAGATTTGAATGCTTAAAAAGCATTTCAGTTTTAATTCTTTTTGTCTGAAGTTCATGATTGGAAGCTGTAAAATGAGAAAATTATACGAGAGAAAGCT
The DNA here is from genome assembly GCA_038088405.1 of Porites divaricata. NCBI lineage: Eukaryota > Metazoa > Cnidaria > Anthozoa > Scleractinia > Poritidae > Porites > Porites divaricata. Next base: position 17,365,627 of record JBBMOI010000004.1, on the reverse strand, counting down.
TTTGAACACTAGAAAAAGAAACTCGGGTTAAATTTAACCCTGGGTTAAGCGCTAATCGGCTTTTGAAAAACTGGGCCCAGTTGTCTGCATTGATACCATTCGTGGGTCGATGTTAAATTGAAAGCGGCCGAGTGGAAACCATTATTTCAACAAGCAAGAGAATAAGTAAGAGTTCTGCAATGTCTGCATTTACACTCTTCACAACCCAATGTACAATGCCAAACAGTAGGATACCTCTTACCCAACCACTATCCCCCTTCCCCTTTTGCCCTTTAAACCCCTTTTCCCCTCTTGTATCTTGAAAAACCTTTTACTAAAATGTTATGGATATTCAGCAACCAATTATAATTGTTGTCTGAGCTTATTGAACTGTTGTATTTTTGAACTCGAAAAATAATGTTTGAACTACCTTTAATTATTATATTCATTCAAAAAGCACAAAAAGTATGCACACAAAAAAATTCCAAATTAGAATAGTAGAAGTATACATTTTGTCATTGAATTTCGATTCTTTAATGAACTCAAGTTGTGGTCACTGAATTGTTTCTCTTAATACTTAATTATACACGCATAGGAAAAGCCGAGTGGTTGTCTTGAAAAGGTTCAGAGCAGCGACTGTTTTGTCACTCGATCATTCGGTCCATGTCTCATGCAAACTGTTGTGTGGTTCGGCATGTTAGCAGCTCTCGTTAAAAGGCTGGTGGTAAGGGCTTAGTATCGTTGTAACAAGCCTCTTTGGCATTCCTGGCTTTACCAGTAAACCAACATCCAAGAATAGGCGGCAAAATGGTCAGAAAAAGCCAACACAGTGTTGTAAACATTGCCGATATAAGTTTAAATTAACCCTGTTTGCAACTCCTCTTAGGCGAAAAGCCGTTTTCGGCACAAAAGCAATTTTTTCACAATTTGTACACCCTCCAGATTTGTAGAGAATTGTTTTTTCTTTTCAAAATGTTGGTTGAAATTCTTATCTTTTTTTTAATTTAAATGCCGCGTGTTTATTTCCTGCAAAACGGCAGTCATTTTGAATGGGCGCACGCTTAAGCCTGCATTCTTTGCCGCAGATCAAAGCACATGCGAAGTCGTTTTTCAGCCCTGCTGTATCAGGTTTGATGTGAAGAGGAACTTTTGGTTATGGTTGTGATCTTACGAGAAAAATTTTGCTTCACGTGGATAGAGTACGTATTTGGCTTTGTAGAAATGAGTATTTTGCTGTGTAAATATCCTAATAGTGGTAAGTTTAGACATTTAATAGATACTGATAGCGTACTCAAAATAGAGAAAGTGAAGTTTGTGACGATACGGGCTTGGAGGCAGAGGCAGAGTCTCTCTGGATAAAAATTTGTTGTGTTTAGAATAATGCTTGTCTTTCAAATATAGGGAAACAATTTGCTAGTGATCTGATCAGTTTTCCAATGAAAAATATCAATAGTAAAAGCTGGAAGTGTAGGAAAAAGTTAACTTCAAACTCTCCGCTATGTCTTAGGGGTTGGGGAGGCTGTGTTTTGAATTGAGTGGTCGTGGATGAGGAGGATATTACTTAGTATTACCTTGTTTGTACACCGTCCACAACAGCGTTTGTTGTCTGTATAGTAGTAGAAATAGGAAATACTTTATTATTTCGGTTAACAACGTGAAAAGTGACATTTGTTTCTTTGGGGGGAGGAGGACTTGGGTTAATGTTTGCTAGATATGTGCCGCTGTTTTCTCAGAGCCTCCACCTTATTTTAGTCTATTTTTCAGCCTCATCTTAGTCAGTTTTTGAAAAATGTAAGTTTCGCGATCCCGACTTACTCACTTTTTATTTATGTTAATGGAGATTGGAAGATATAGTGAATAGGAAATACCATACATTGTCTATCTGTGATGGTTTGTTTAGAAATTACAAGTTTGGATGTAATAGTGATTCTTGCATTGCGTGTCCTCCAATCTTCTTGTACTTGAGCATTTCCACTTTGTATCGTAGTTGTTTATAGACAAGTGATGTGATTGCCTTTTCAAAATGAAATAAGCCCCCCCTCTCAAAAAAGCCCTCCTGTCATCAAATGCCAGGCTTGAAATAATAACACCGCCAAAAGGGCCTTAAGAAGCAACCAAACGCTGCTATTGATGAGTGGATTTTTCAACATTTAATAGCTAGAAGAAACAGGAAAACTTTCCTTGTTTTGTTTCTTTTTTTAAGTTAGCAGGATTTTTATCAGCGAATTTTTGCCAACTTTAGTGTGCATTAGTCGAGGTTCGAGGTTTCTGAAACGTCTTTCTTACGAGATTTGGTAGGAAAGCTTCGTTGCTTATCTTTGTTTCTAATTGAACTGCACATACTTTGAAGAGAAGTTACGCAAAGCCAAAAATTGTGGCACAGTATTTTTGGTATACTTACAGGGGGCTGTGTCAAATTGCTTTGTGTTGATGATCGGCTTGAGGGCTATAAGTGGGAAATGTATATTATCAATACCACTGAAAATGTATTTACAGTTATGAGTGTTTTTTTTTTCTATTTTGTAAGGCAATTTTGAAGATGTAATTTTGGAGAACATTCTTACATGCGAGTATGAGTTATTTTTGTGTATATAAGAATTATTTTACCTATTTACTCTCTTTTTGATTTCTGTTAGAAGCAAAGACACATCTTGAAGGCTAGAGTTGTGAATGTTTTTGGTTCTCTCAAGTTACAGTTACCTTATTTTAGCACTATTATTGTACTCAAATAGAATACCTTTAACTTGAGCCCAAAAAAGAATTTATCTGTATCTTCTTTGCAGCTACTCCTTTCGTTGTTAGAAACTCGCCTAACCCTTTGCTCATTAAGGAGACTCTGTGATGACAATCGACATAAGCTGGCATTCCCGCAAGTAACAGAAATGAAGTAAGGCATTTGATAACAGTTGTTCTTGAACAAGTACAACTTGCAAAGATCACTGGAATAGCTGAGTACTCATCAACCACCAACGGCACGGACTTGTTTCCATTATTTGTTGGTACACGCCCCTTGAACAAAACATTAATTCTCTCAAATTGCTCAGTAGGCTTGAAGAACTCTGGGGAACGATCTCATGGATATTATACTTGCCTTTCCACAAATTAACAAACGGGACATTAACTTCAAATTGTGTTTATCTTCTCAATAGAATAAGCTACACGCAAGTTCTTTGTTTCCACAAAAACGTTTTGTTTGGATACTGATTCATAGTAGAGCGATTGCTGGAGCTTATAAAGTGACTCTTTAGTTGCAGTTGGACACATCACTGTATTGCCTCAAAAATATAGCAAGAGAGTTTACCAAGTCTCCAACACAAGAATTTTTCATTGTTATTTTTCATCTCTGATAGTTGTCTGACGTGTAGAGTACTTATTTCTGATTAGTTTTTTTAGAATGAAGTACTCCTTTCCAGTTAACAATATGTCCTTTTAACACACTCATATGACCTGTGCTTCTTTCTCTATTTGCACGTCCTTAATCTCATTACCTTCATTGGCTCTTCTTCCATATTTCTTGTTTAGCATTGCTGCTACCACTACCGGGTACTTTTGATGTATGCATCCCAAGTTCAAATCTAATACTCTCATAAAGTGCAGTAACTACGGCAGTTTCAATTTTCCTCTTAAGTCATAGTACACTTGTTATAAGTCTTTTGTTATAATTATAAAAATATATGTTCAGTCTTGGTTGTCGCCCAATATGCTGTAATCCAAGTGTAGCTTTCAAACTGGAAAACTTTGGGAAGATGATCCAATACATTATTGTCTGATTGTTTTTTAATAGCTGTTTCTTCCTCATCATCTCTAAAACAAAACAACAAGAAAAAATAAGATACCCTGTTGCAGATATTAATCAAATAATACAACGCAGGCAAAAAATTCAAAACACATTTCAATAACAAGGGGTCTCGCTTTATTTCCCCCACAAACACCTCAATTTGCTTCCCACTATCCCAACTCTATTTTCTACTACAATCAAACCTCCATGTGCAACCACCTCCATAACAAACTCCGATCACGTTTTCAGCCTCAATTATTTTCTATTCCTTTTTAACCTCGTACACTCCTTCTGTAAGTGACAACTAATAAAATAAACAGTTTTTTAACTATTTCCACTGTTGGCACTCAACTACTTAGAGTATATGAACAACTCTAGCAATAACATGGAACTACACATGGCATATAGCTCTTTGCATTTAGCATGGTCGCTTATGAAAGGTTCCACTCTATTTTAGTCTTTTGAAAATACTAATAAAAAAGATATACACATTTTAATTTTATTACCCAATGACTTTATACTGTACTTCTAATGTAACTTACCTTGAATGACAGGAAAAAAACTCCATTACGAACAATCCCACTAACTGTGGGATAGTCTAATGGAACATTTTCTATAACTAACTAGCCTATCTTACTGAAACAGGCACATGTTTATAACTTAAGATTTCTCACAATTTGTTAAAGAATCAAGTCAATTATCTAATATTAGTATTTTGAACACTTTCTCTGAAAACCATTACTGACTATTTTATCTTGATACATGCATGTACAAAAACAATATTATTACTTACACTTCATCTAATGAGTGTATATTTATTCTCACTTTAACAGCCTCATGATCAGAATAATAACATGAAATTACTGAGTGTTCAACCACTGGCAATGCAATTGATTTCACATAAACATGGTCTAATAAACTTCCAGAAGAAATAAATGTAGGACTCTGAACAACTTGTGCATAGTTGAGAGAATTTGTCAATAACTGTAGTCCTTTCATGTCATCATTACTGAAGTAGTTTATGTTAAAATCACCAAGAAGTATGTCAACGTTATAACTAAGAAGATATCGAATGCCCTCTATAAAATCGGAGATAGTACTCCTCTGCTTTCTATATAGTAGAACAATTATTTGATTAAACTCAGTGTTTATGTCAACAGCAACAAACTTAACAGCATTTAGAGCTGGAAAATATTCATATTGTCTAATTTCAACATTGCTTTTTGTACAAAGAGCTAAACTACAAAATTTGTCACAAGGATGATCTTCCCTATGTAATGTATACGGTAAATTGTCTCGTATTTCCTTGTCATCAGTTTCTGGAAGAAGTTGTGTTTCAGTTAGTAATAGTAAATCACTGTCATTTATATTTCCATCAAACTTTGTCTACACTGTGTTTTACAAGAGACCTGATATTTAAAAGACTTATTATATTTCCCTCATCCTTCCTAACAATCGCTGGTTTGTCAATATAACTAGTTTTTCTTAGTCTTTCATATTCTTCATGTACCTTCGACTTTACCCTGATATGTTTGCCTTCTATTTCTCCAAGTATATGTGTACCTTCTAATGTTTTACATCGACTAATTGCAACATATATGTGCCCATAGTTAAAATATTTCTGACCATTCAGACTCAAACTAACAACAATTTTGTCTAATGTTAATCCTTGAACTTTATGTACAGTACAGGCCCATGCTAGTGTTATAGGAAACTGTACTCTGTATTTCTGGAGATGATGGCTTTTCGGGTCTTACTTTAAATCTTGCTAATATTGGCTCAATTGGTACAAAGTTTTTTTTTAGCCAAGTTATTGGATTTGTTAATAAGATTTTTTCCAGCTTTACTATCATCAAATTTTATGTAGATAAAGTTGGCTTTTGAGTCCTTGGATTGACATTGATTCTCATTATCGTACCAAGTTGTCCATTTATTAATCTGTCTCCAATATCAATATTCGTTGTTAGCATTACTCTCGCTGATTCTTTAATGCTGATTTCGAAATCAAGACCCCCAGTCTCAGATCTTTGTCTTCCAAGTAAATTCTCAATTTCTTGTTCTGAAACATTTGCTGGATATTGATCTGTTGCTCTCAAGTAAAATAAAGGTTTATTAATTTCTTGTAATTTCATCTTGTTATATTGATTGACAGGATTGTTCTCAGCCCATATGTGTAGCACATCATGTGGATAATTAGGATCTGATGAATTTATTGATCGAGACTGAATAGGCTGAATGTCTTCATCACTCTGTGATCCAAGTCTGAGCCTGTTTAAAAATCTCTTGTCATCTTTTTGTCTCAATTTTTCTCAGCTCAATTATTTGAAAAACATGCCAAGGGTGACAAATATTTAAAGTATTGTCCTTATATTTTTCAAAAACAGGTTTACTGTGTATTGGCTCCAATTGAAATAAGTCACCAAGTGTAATTATACTTTTCCCACCAAACAAAAGTGATCCACAAGTACCAAATATTTCTCGTAGCCGTTGATGAATATGAAGCAAAGTAACATTTGATACCATTGACATCTCATCTATTATCAACAACTTCAGCTCAGATAGTAATAGTCTCATTAGCATCTTTTTTACGTCTGACATAGCAAGTAGTTTATAACCTGCATTTTTGGGAATTGCAAGAGCACTATTTATAGTTGTTCCTTCAATGTTTATTGCAGCTACCCCAGTTGGTGCCATAAGCAATACTGTTGGTCTTTCTAGACTTGTAGGAGCATACCTAAACGTTTTTGTTACGGTATGATATATAGTTTTAATCAAAAAACTTTTGCGACAACCTCCACTTCCACTTAGGAAAAGATAAATTGGTTTCACTGCTTTTGGCCTCAAACTGTTCAAATTTTTCATACTGTTTCTACACCACGAAACTACAATATCAAATGCTTCACATTGTTCACAAGTTAACGATCTAACCGATTCATGTAATTCATCATCAGAAAGTTCACTTGGCTGATTATGAATTATTAATGACATCCCATTTTTATTTTTAGTACTTTGGCACTGTACATCAAAATGTGAAGGCAACTGTTCATTAAAACAATCTTCTGATTGTTCTTCTACTGTATCTAACTGTATATCTTCATTTTCTTGATCATTAATGCAATCAAATGAGTGAATGACATTGCCATTGTTATTTCTAAGCCACTGCAATGCATCTGAAACTGCTTCTACATTTGGTTCAAACATTGCCCTATTACGTTCAACTATAGCTTGAACATCTCCTTCATAAAACTTGGATATATAAGTTCCTTCTTTACCACACAGACCTCCTTCATCCCGCTATGGGTAATATAACATTAGTAAATGATGAAAAAATATCTCAGGTTCCTTTCTTTTATTTGGTGTATGATATCTGATAACTGCCTTAATTTTTCTGCATTTCATAGTTTCACCAGAATTTAGTAATTTTATTTTGCGTGGCAATGACAAATCGCTGTTTGTGGAGCTATGTTGAATTTCCATTGTATCATCAGTAAGCACTTCTGGTTGAGCATCACCTGCTTCATCACAACTCTTTTTTCAGTATTCCTTGTAGTAATATGCTGCAAATTCAGCAAGGCAAAGATCATTCACAGCAGCTATTGAAGTTGGTCTAAGCTTAAAGCGCTCAATAATGTTGGACTTAAAAATATCTGTACTCTCATCTTCAAGTTCTTCAAGTTCCTGTTGTGTCTTTGCAACTCTAACTCTTTTATCTGGTAAATCTGTATTAACAAATACAGTTCTTGGGAAAATTTTCCTCAACCAAAGTTCAGGCATACATCTGTAAACACATCCTGCGAACTCGCTTCTCGAGAAGACAAAAAAGCTGCACCAATTTTCCTTAGCCCCTCTCTAATCTCTATGTTACCAGCTTTCGCTTCTTTTGCTGCATTCATAATTGCCTGTGAACATTGAGTTTCATCCCTGGTGAAATATGAGCATACATAAGTTATACATTTGTAATGATCAAATACAGGCTGCAAGTCAACATTTGCTCCAAATCCTTTTAAACCAGCAATGAAATAGTTATTTATGAAACAACTGTCAACAGACCTCTTCAAGTGCAGTTCATAATTGGAGTCTGAAGAAATTGATAGAGCTGACAAATACTGTCCTTTACTAATACCAATAGATGTAAAAATGTCATCTTCAGTTAGTGATGAATTGTATGTTGACAGACTTGGATTTAAAACCTCATCTATTTTTTGTTTTACTAAACTAAGAATTTCTTTTCTATTTTGGAGCATTTTTGATTTAATACTTTCATCTAGCTCTTCAGAAAGTGGTTCAGCAACAATTGTTCTATCTGTGAAAAATTTTCCAAAGTGAAACCTACATTGAACATTCTTATACTTTCTACAGCTCTTGGAATGACTGTGTCTTTGATACATATTTACTAATTCATTTAATTCCCCATCTATTTCTTTACTAGGGACAAATGCCTGAACATGTTTATCTATGTAATCAATATATGCACCTTTGTTATCACAATCCAATTTTGGACGATCTGAAGTTCATATTAATGCATGTAAATGAGGTGAACCTCTCATTTGAAATTCTATACGGAGAGCATGGTAGACTATTTTACCAATAGGGTTTGCAGGAGACAGTAGAATTTCAGTAAAAAACGTTTCAACCCGATACTGAAAATGTTTCACATTTATAACAGGATTCATATTAAGCATATGACATTTCTCATTGTAAGATAAACCTTCAACCTCTTCATTACACATACTTCTCCCTTGCATTCTTGCAATAATTTGAAACAATTCAGGCCATCTCAGATCAGCACATGACAATGTCATAAACCAGGTTGGAATGAGTGTGTATAATATGCGAGCCAGCGAGTCATGCGAGTCAACAAGCGAGCCATGCGAGTCAGTATAAAATTTTTTTTTTTTAATGTAAACTACAAAACTAGCCTCGGTAAAATTCAGCTTCAGAAAAATTCGCCAACATTTAACAAAGGTTTGGGAATTCGCTAAACAAAGGTTTAACAAGGTGGTTGTTATGGAAGTGTGTTCCAAACGTCATATTACGGGTTTCTTATCTTCCTTGGTCACGTTTAATGAGTCAGACAACGATAACATTTTCCATGAATAACATGTAAATAATATGTATGAATTTTTAATCGTTTGTGACTACACTCATAAATAAAACATCAAATCTCAAAATTTATTGACAACAAAACAATACAAAACATACCTTAACAAACGTTGAAAAAGATGAAAGCAGATAACAAAACGATATTGAAAGGAGATAAGAGCGAGGATACCGAAAACTCGTGCCAAATACAAAAGCCGAAGAAAGGAAAATGGACTGGGAACTAACATCTGTCTCGCATGGCTCACATGATGACTCGCATGGCTCACATGATGACTCGCATGACTCGCTGGCTCGCTGTTTGTCAAGACCCGGTTGGAATCCCAAGTTGTTTTACCATTCCAAGTATTTCATACATAAATTTTTGCCAGTATGGTGGACTTCTCGGATTTGTTGCAAAAACAGATATGCTTGTTCTTGACAAATAAGATTCTGTAACATTTGTGGATTTGATTTTAGTTGTGATGCAGTTACACGTTGGCCACAAACTTTTTTCAGAGCAATATTAATTTGTTCTGATATTTTTCTCTGCTCTATAATAAACTGTGCAAAGAAAAGATGTTCAGCATTACTTGCAAACCGACCACTGTAATGCAACAGTCGTGCATTAAAATATTTTCCAACTGATAACCAAATCTCCCTTTAGGAAACAAAACCGGAAATGCAAGTTCTTCACTTTGTTTGTCACTAAAGAATGAAATTGGTTGCTTATCATCACCAGGTGCAATACTATACACTTCTTTTCCTGTAGATTGTTTATCATTACCATCACCAACAGGATAATTAGGTATTCTGGATTGTAAGCACGTCTCACTTACTGAAGATTGATATTCACTTTGTGGATCATCATTTTCTTCATTATCGCTGCTACCATCAGTTTCCATGTTATTATCAACCAATCTACTATTACTGTTAACATTCTCCAAGCAAACTAATTCTCCAGCATTTATATTTCCTTCCTCCTCATTGTTGTTCTCTTCTTCCAAACATGTCAAACTTTGATCAATATTGTTAACATCTATTTTTATGTCCTTATACAACACATTATGAAACTTTAACCACATTAAAGCTTCTACTATTAATTGAGGTCTCACAGCTTCAAAGTAAACATGCCCTTTAAATTCTAGTTTTCTTTTCAGTTTCAACATTATTATACCAGACCTTTCAAAAGGACGAGGCAAAATGCTGCATGTCTGATCACATTCAACTGGAACATTGCAGATAGCACCTTTAATTTTTCGCTGTTGACCCTTAGGCATAACTATTATCTTTTCAAATACTATTCGCTGAGCTATCAAAATTTCCTCCAATTTTTCAAGTGTGGCAAGTTGTCTTGGTATTTCATCAACAAACATGTTATTCACTACACTCTGGAGTTTTCCATCTTTAACTTTAGAGTGACATGTCTTACAAATATACTCTTTTCCATCAAATGATGACTGTACACTGAAAATATTTTGACACGAATGTTTACTTTTGCAAAAAATGATAACTGATCTCTTATAAAGACATCGGTTGCAAACACAACATATATAACAGGGACCTTGCCTTATTTTATTTCGAAACTGTTCAATGCAAAAATCTATATCAGAATGTTCTTTCTTTCTTTTGTCCTTGTAACTAAATGTTACTTTCTTTTTAACAGGTTCCATCTCACAGTAATCAAATGAACTGCACCTGTGTTTCGTCGCAAGCTTTTTCCTTTCACTGTTTTCAATGTTGCATGAGCATAATATAAATAGTATCTCATATCGTACTCTTTGACAATTTAACTTACTTTCCGTAAGTTTACAAATTTCTTCAACTAATGACTGTATTCCTTTGATACTTTTAACATGTCTTATTTCATCTACACAACTCTGATCATATCCCACAAGGGAAAAGAAATCCTTTACTCTAATTCTTTGCTGTACCACACAGCTTATACAATATGTTCCAATCCACAACAAAAATCCAGTTACTTCATGACAATGCTTTAAAATACACATCTTCAACAGAGATGTGCTCTCAGCCAAATTACTGCATAAGACACCATTGCTTACAGCACAAACAGTAACTTTTACCTCCGCTCCACTGATACTCACACTTGCAGGAAGATCAGCTGGCATAAGATGTCTTTTTACACCCATCACATTGTACAATGTATTGCCATTACTAAGAAGAGCAAGTAAAGTTCGTGAAGTCCAGTATCCACATGGGTTAATAACAGAGTAACACATTGCATAAACTGCAATAGCGCAGCACTGTTTACAAGAACATTGCCAACTATTAACATTTGATATGCTACAATATTCAACACTGTTTGAACAAACATCAACTTCAAAGTTGGCAATATGTACACCTTTAAGCTCAAATATATCCTCACTCCTATATAGACTCTGAAAATATTGTACTAATTTATGTATAGATGGTATTTCCAACAATACACATGTGCCTTCACTATGACTGTTACCATACATGTCTCTAGCACGAGAATCGAATACTTTATATCCCCCACCGTCAATGCAGTAGATACCAACACCAATAATTCCCACAGTTAAAATAAATGAGTTATAGCTCATAGCCAAGAGTGTTTCTATTGCTGTACCTAGTGGCATACAGTAGTTATACCCCTCAATTCTCGCATCACCGTTCAAGTTACACGTATAACTTTCACTGTATTGAAGATGGAAAATCGCTCAAAAACAGTAACCCTGCCTGGTAGTTCTGTGAACATTAACATAGGTTGTCTTGTAACTAATGACAGGCTAGAATATAATTCGTTACCAACAGTCATTATCTGAATCACATCATCTACTGAAGTAATCCTTCTTATCTTACTGTAAATTAAAGCACACAGACTCATTGCAACACATTGTTGTCCAGCATTTCCCCAAATACTAACACGTTTCCTTGACAATAAGGAGCATGAATTGTTTTTGTAGCATCTACAAAAACCGAAGGTCCTCGGTTCTTCTCGATATCAGTGGAAAGCTTGACTTGCTCAAAATTAACTAAGTGATTCAAACTCTTGTAAGCACTATAGAATGGATAGTTGCATGTACAAAAGCACAAATACTTACTTAAAACCCTACTTGGACATCTCATCCAACTTAAATCACCTCTTCTTTGATGCTTAGACGACAGATACACCTTCCCTCGTTTTCGAACTAATTTTGGACTTGTACTTCTGTACCGCTTTAAGTCTAAACCATTTCGATTATTAACATAACAATGGATTTTAGACGACAATGGTGTATTTTTCCGAATACCCTTCCATACAAAAACCCTCACTTTCCGTGTTTTCTTTAACAAAGATTTCAATTTCTTTACAGGTAGTCTGCTAGGTGCACGACCGCGTCGAGAAAAATGACTAACCTTATTTAAATCAACGGAACTGTAACTTCTCTTATAAATAAATTTTCCACGATGAGGTCTCAATTCAACTTCTTTTATTTCCTCCACAACACAATTTTCATTTTGCACAACTAGCTCATTACTATTTCTTGTTGCCACCTCACTGCCATCAAAACATTCTAACACAAAACTTGCTGACAATGCGAAATCGCAACGCACACCATCATAGATGTACCGCGTAACAATATACACAATTACATGAAAAAATACAGCACGCAATACAAAAACAAGTACATAAACCGTCACTCTGTTAAACAAAATTGAAATAACAAAAAGAATTGTCATAGTTATCACGGTAGTTCCAAAAGAACTCTCAGTCCTTTGTGGTTTTAATTGTTGACAACCAGCAACAGACACAGGAAACTCGTTGTGTTCCGCATTGCAAAAATCAAAATCGCTATTGTCACTCTGATAACCAGCTTCACAAATCTTGCTACTCACAAACGTCTTAAACATTCCTCTGTTGAAACTTTTATCCATTTCACACGTACACTCCTGATATTTCGATTTGTCATTGCGTCTATGGGCTCCATAAGTCTTTGATGTCATTGAATGTCTTGATAATTTCCTTTGTTTTTCTTTGAGTTCGTGGACTAGCCCATTCCGAAAACACTCTGTGCTATTTTTTAGTGTGGGCCTACCGCGAACAGTGTGTGCATTTGTAAGTTTAACCGAGGATAACATAATTAAACAATATATTAACACGTTCCTTAAAATGCCGCATCCAAATGTTATCCTAACTGCTTGTTACTGCTGGTTCGAAAAATTTTGATCAAACGATATGCAAAGCGTCCCTCGTTGGATTGTCCACTCAACCTAACAAAATTGACCAATCACAAAATAAGGAAAAGACAATGGACACTAAACAAAGAAATAGGAAATTCGAGGAGCTATGTCAGCTGCAGAGCATACGCGCTGAGGTTATGCAAATTACTTTCAACTGTCAAAATTCTATTGTTTTTAACGCGTGACTTTCTCCATGCTCTCTGTCACGAGAAAAAGAGAGGTTAACAACCGAATTCGGTTTGGATAGGGGATATTTTGATGATCTATTTCGATATCATTTACGGAACGTATCTTCTCTGGTTATGCTAGATCAAGAATAAAAGTGTTATGACAATTTTACTCGTAGTTTGAAGTAAAAACGCATGCCATTCAAAAACATAGAGCACAAACAAAAATTCAACAACAACATATTCTCTTAGGCAACAAAATAAATCAAAGTTTTCTTTTATAAACGACCTACAAAAGACGCTAGACCAAAGATAAAAACAAAGACCATTTCAAATCATTAACAATTAGACTTGTCTGTAGCTGCTGATTTTATAATTTAGATGCAGACAGAACAAGAGACATCAAGTCTTTGTTTTGATCTTAGCAAGCATCGATAGTGCCGAATCACTGCGACGTCAAGAAAAACAGAACCAAGCATAATTGGTACACTACTTTATTGTAAGCAGTCCGTTGATAAAAAGGGAAAGTAAACTCTATTTCCCAAAAATATGCTCCAACACAAACATAAACAAGGCATTTACAGGATCTTGAGAACAATCTGAATGAACAAACAGTCGTGTTTATCGTTGCCGTGAATCAAGATAAATACAAGAAGGAATCTAGCCGAATTTTATAAAATTTCTTTCGCCAGAAGTTCAGTTTCATCACAAAACTCGCAGCCATGCTCTTGTAATCGTTTTAAAAAACGGCGGCCGCCAACTCCATAGCAGCTTCATTATATGTCCACATACTTTGAATGCAAAAAACTCCAAGAGCCAGCAGCCTCAAAAATAACTCAACAGAAAGGTTCTGTTAACTAGAGCGAAGATTCCATCACAGATTCCACCACCACTCATTGTGGGGTGGCCGTTGTTAAGTCTCTGCCATTACAATGGCCGCTGATAAAAGGACACTGTAAATCCACATAAAAAATTCCACGGGCAAACAATTTCAAAATAGCACAAACAAATTCTTCTGTAATCACCATAGAATGATCCTTAATACAAAACTTCGCTAACTATCAAACGAAGGCTGAGATTTAGACAGATAAAACCAGCCTTCCAAAATCTCCGACTGATTGGTTCGCGCATGCGTCAGTGGTAACATAACCCCTTTCAGATGACCTCTTAGGAAACGTCCTATTTCTATGATTGGTGCATTTTGATCCTCTCCTCAAAAAAAGGTCACACGCCAATCATCTTAGTGGACCAATTAGGAAACAAAAGTTTACATCAACAGGTTCAAAAGGTCATTGTTTGTGATTTGTGATTGGTGGATTTCGATCCGTTTTCTGAGTTTCTCTGTTTCAAGGTTCCTTGCTTGTGATATTATTGTCACCACAATTTCAAATATTTTTAATACATTTCATCCCTGGATTTCAGACTTCCAAGTCTCGATGAGGCAAAAATATTGAACATTCACATTAACTTTTGAGATCGTAAAAGTACGATAAAGTGCCATGTACGAGCAGACCTTTCTGTCCCACACGCCTCTTACCTTGTACAAGACGTTCGCATCGCGGACAACTCGCCTCGCCTAGCTTGTTTACTTACCTTGTTTACCTTAGCACGTATTGTGTGCCTATTGCACATTTGTGGCAAAATAAACAAGTTTGCATTACTCTATTTGGGGCCCCGCCCAAATAATAACATAAGTCCAACTTATTACTCCAATATAGAGCAATAGGAAAAGAGTATTGGCAGAGGTTTTCTTATTTCCTTAGTGCTGCATGGGGTAGATCAGACAAGATTAAGGCAAAGAAATAAGTTGGGAAGATACCGCAAAAGCTTTGGGAAAGTTGCAATGCAGAGTTAACTGTACTACAAAGGGTGCCCACCAAAATGTATTGATAGATAACACAACAAGAGTCTTCCAAGGGAGGGACAGTGAGTAATAAAATTACTCTATTTGCTTTCGTACTTATGAGTCAAATAATGACCAAGTATTGCATAATGGCAGAGTTTATAAAGTTAGACAGTGTTTCAAAGTTTGACAAATAGATACAGTTGTACCATAAGTTGGATAATTTTATCATGATAAAAGTCTAGCCATGAATAACGTGTAGAAAACAAGGATCAATTAATGTGATGCTAAGATATATACAATGAAAAACATTTAACGAGTTATTAAGGTTCTAGTCATGAGCAGCTTTTATTCGTAGCTCAAAGAATAGTATGCTTTTATTGAGCTATAATCTTTCAAGATATAATTTTAGGGGATGTTTATATGAGAAAACTCGCACCAGCACAAGTTTCATACTAGGATGACTTTTTTTATTTCATATCATGTTTGTATTATGATTGGGTCATTTCATATCTTGTTATTTGAAGGTACACTTCATGTTGATAAAATACACGTAAGATTCAAATTGTAAACATCACGCATGCACTACCCATTCAAGTCTACTTGCAGACTTTTTTACACTGAAATGTGTGGTCGTTTCGCATTTACATGATACCGTTGTGAAATTTTGTACTGGCATGAAATTTTTGCCCTGGTACAACAATCCAGGTGAACTCATGCTGGGGTGACTTGTGCCGGGGTTACATTTTGTGGTGGTATTATGTAAATAAACGTGGAGCCATGAGAGGGAACCAGAGTGAATTCACTCCGGTGTCATGAAACAGCCTCGTAGTATACATCAGGGGAGTCTTCCTCAGTCTACCTACCTAAGCCATTACGTTTCATTTACTGCATTTACTATTTGGTAAATGTCTTATCAAATTAAAGAAATATTTAAAAAAATTGATTTTTGATAACCTTACTGATATTGAAATCAACTACAGTCAATTTATAGAGTGTTTTTATAAAATAGTTGTAGACTGTACAACTATTAAGACCTAGATTCGTATTTGGTCATCAATATTCATTGTACAAAAAGAAATTACGATAATTGTATTATTGTAAGTGATGTTTTATTTAAATGGCAACAATTTGACATACATACTATCCATTTCGTAATCCAACCACATTTGTTCTTCTTCTCCTTGGTCTATTTCATTATCTGGATTTTGTTGAAAGAGAGTTTACATATTCAGTTTACAGTGCAGAATTTTGTCAATGGACACTCTTAAAATACAAAAAAGGGTTTTAAACTGGAGTTCTACTTACATTATAAAATTAATTACAATATGTTGACAGACTGTTTTATAAATGAAACAGTTGCAGATCGTACAATTGTTAGGACCTAAGTTTCTATTTTGTCATCAGTATTCATTGTACATAAAGAAACTATTATAATTGTATTATTGAAGTGTGCAGAAATCAAAGTTTTTAATAGTATTATTCTACAGATTTTAAAGTGCAGCAATTTGTTTACATAAAACAAGACAAAGTTTACATATTATTCAGATTACAGTGGAGAACTGCATGCGTGAACACTCTCTAGATACAAAAAAAGTGTCCATAAGTAGAACTGTACTCACATTAGGATATTAATTACAGTGAGTTGACAGACTATTTTATAAATATTATAGTTGCAGATCGTAGAACCGTTATGACCAAAGTTTGTATTTGGTCATTAGTATTCAGAATCTGTGATGATTGTATTATTAAAGTATGTAGAAATTAAACTTTAAAATAGTATTATTCTACATATTTCAAAATGCAGCGATTTGTTTTTACAAAATAAGAAAAATAATTTTGCGTTATATGTATTACATCAATTAAGTGTGGTCTACATTAATTAGTATTTTATTTAAATTGCAAGAAACTGACATACAGACCATCGATTTCTTCTAATTCTTCCTCTTCTTGATAACAAGCAATTTCTTGAAAGAGAGTTTACATATTCAGTTTACAGTGCAGAGTTTTGTCAATGGACACTCTCGAAACACAAAAAAAGGTCTTAAACTAGAGGTGTACTTACATTGGAAAATTAATTACAATATGTTGACAGACCGTTTTATGAAAAAAACAGTTGCCGATCGTGCAATTGTTAGGACCTAAGTTTGTATTTTGTCATTAGTACTCATTGTACAAAAAGAAACTATTATAATTGTAATATTAAAGTATGCAGAAATAAAAATTTTTAACACTGTAGTATTATTCTACAGATTTTAAAGTGTGGCAATTTGTTTATATAAAACAAAAAAAATAACTGCGTTATATGTATTACGTCAATTAACTGATGTTTTATTTAAATGGCAAGAAATTTACATACATACCATTCATTTCCTCTAAATCTTCACCTTCTTGATCACAAGAAGCAATTTCTTGAAAGAAAGTTTACATATTTAGATTACAGTGGAGAATTTCGTCATAGACACCCTCTAGAAAAAAAAGTGTCTATAACTGGAGCTGTACTTACATTAGAAAATTAATTACATTTAGTTGACAGACTGTTTTATAAATAGAACAGTTGCAGATCGTACAACTGTTAGGACCTAAGTTTGTATTTGATCATCAGTGTTCATTATACAAAAAGAATCTATGACAATTGTATTACCAGTCCGGAAGATTAGCGACAGAAAATTGCGGAATTGTTTAAATTAGTGATACAAGTGGGAAATTTTCAGGATAAGTGCTTTTTAGCATGTAGATTCATATTCCAATGAAATTTTTTTTGGATCCTGATCATGAACGTACGTTTTAAGTCGTTTTAAAGGTGGTCAGCGGTTCGGTATCGCAGGCTCAAAGCTTGCCGTATTTTTCAACTATCTTAACAAAATTAAGGCTAATATAATAACATATAATCAAAAGACCCATATTTTCTTTCGAAAAAAATTCGAAGTCATCTTTATCCCGGCTTATTGGAAAAACTTCGGAAGTAAAGCAGGAAAGGTAGCATGTAACGCCTGACTGATTTTTTCCCATGCATAAACAGACTGTTTTAAGATGGAATAACTTATCAGTTACATTCTGTGGATCGTACAACGAATCAAACACCGTTTCGGGTTAACTGGTATTTGTGTGCTTTATGTCCAGGGGAAAATAAAAATGACAAGCTTGTTTCACCAGTTAATTTTACTAGAACAGATAGCGGATCAGGCCATATAACGTTAGCTGTTAATCTACCAAAGTTCGCCGACGTGGGCCAATTGCCGATTCAGGTGCCCTTGTCCCATTTAGACGAAGGGAAGGGAATTGAAGAAACTCTCAGATCTCATAAAACATCGTGGCACAAGTCATCTTTTAACAAATGCAGCAATGCAAAGCTCACCAGTGCTCAAAAGAGGAGGCATGCAGAGGTCAATCTGGACTCTGACGAGGATACGTCCACACAATCGAGTCCATTCAAAACTAGACATGCCTCACTTGAAACAGCAGTCAAACTTTTGACCAGTGATGACAGAAAGCGATGCTTCTTTTGCGAGCAAGAAGGGAGGAAAATCAGGATGATCAGGGTAAAATCCGGTCTGGGAAGTAGTGACACAACAGTAAGTTAGCGATCTTCGACCTGAATATGTTCAGACTATTTTAGGTCGCGAAAAAGAGTTCTCTTTTTGTCCACATAATAAATTCAATAAATCCCTTTACTGACCAAGGTTGTGCCATCTTGATCTCGCGCTTAATCAATAATGCATATTTGACATGAATTCAAACATGATTTTAAAAATATTGCCAACAAAGAATTACAAAAAGCTGACAACACATATTCATTAAACGTCCCTTAATTAAACTTTACTTTGATTGTAAACAAATGTGAGTTGATTTCGGTGGCGGAACCAGGGGAGGGGCCCGCGGGGGCCCGGCACCCCCTTATTTTTAGACCAAACTGAGGCCCAAAGGGAAAAAATAATATTTTTTGGAGAACCCCCCCCCCCTCCCTTATCTCAAGGTATGGATCCGGCACTGGATTTACGGAAATTTAAGTCAGTTTAAAAATAACAACATCTATCATGAGCTGAAGAACAACAATTTGAGGATGAGATCATAAAAAGAAGCACGATCTTATCTCTGTCAAGCAAAAGAAGGAAACCTCGAGGAATTTTTCAAGCACGAAAACAGTCATCCTCGGAGACCCAGGGGCAGTCAGTCGGGTCGGGAGAAAAGGCGGGACGAAAGTTTTCAAGTACGGGCCAAAGAGCCCCTGGGTACCGACTCTCACCAAACTATTTCCAACAATTCAAGCGAACGCTGGCTCCTGATTGGGCACAAAAAATGCTTTGTATTATTGTACCCAATCGGCGAACAGTTTCTCTTGAGTTCTTTTCGTGAGTTCGTACACGATGGCTATCGTCTCGCCACACTTGCCAGGTTCGTTCACCAAGCTGTGCGTGCAAGGGAAACTTTTATTTTCTACTTTCCTAAGCAGAAACGAAGGAACTATCAATGTGTATAAAAAACGTTTGGGATGCTATAAGCAGGAGCAATTCAGTTGGCCCCGAGAACATTCTGTTTTTGACGCATAATAATGTATCGTTAATATTAGGAAGTTTGAGATGTGGCGGCGACGAGAAAGTCATATAAGCAATAGCTTGACAAGGCAAAACCCCGGGAAAAAACAAGAACTTTGCACGTGCATCACGCTTTTTTGGACATTTCTTTGCCGTCAACTGGACGACTAGCCTTGAAAATGCCTAATTTCACGTTTTGTGAAGGACGTAAACAAGCAGTGACAAAATTCATTCTCTTCATGAACTTTAATATGGTTGATAGCTAGAAATTCAGCTCCAGAAGAGTTCACTTGCATTTGACAAAGTAAGCGAGTTGGAATAATCACGATAGAGACTGAAAAAATGTGAATTCACTTTTCCACGCGACGTTTTTGTGGCTGTCAGCCGCGGTGGTGTCTTTTAAAACTCCCTAATAGTTACGCAAGACGTGACTTACCAAAGAAATGCATGCAGTCACGCTTGCATGCATGATCCAGACAAGCCGTGATCGAGACAAAATTTAGTCGTCATGTATGAACTCACGAAAAGAACTCAGGAGAGACTGTTCGCCGATTGGGCACAATAACACAAAGCATTTTTTGTGCCCAATCAGGAGCAAGCATTCGCTTGAATTTTTGGAAATAGTTTGGTGAGAGTCGGTACCCAAGGGCTCTTTCGCCCGTACTTGAAAACTTTCGTCCCGCCTTTTCTCCCGACCCGACTGACTGCCCCTGGGTCTCCGAGGATGGAAAACAGTTCAAGTCCGCCTGCCGTTTCGTGTAATGAGAAGATGTGTACAGGACAGAAATCGGACCTTATGCATTGAGGTCAACCCAAGGTTTGAGCTTCCTTCGGTTAACATGCTTCCACCTGGTAAGTGCAAGACCTTTAAGCACTACGCAGAAGCAGTGTTTCTCCCGTACGTCATCAACTATCGCACTCAAAATGTAAAGAGAATCGATTTAGTGTGGGATTGTTACTTGGAGAACAGCCTCAACCAAGGTACTCATGAAGCCAGAGGTACAGGAACCCGCAGACGTGTGTGCGTATGTGTAAGCGAAGAACCCCACATCAGGATGTCAACAAGGCACATATTTCATGTTTTCGCAAGGTACCAGAAACATTGAGAGTATCCTGCCGAGCCAAGCTGCAGTTGAACAGCACATCAAGAGGACAGCATTCATATGAAACGTGTCAATTTTGGGGTCAAACATTAGTTTCTATTCAGGAACCTCCTAATGCAGCAGACTGGGGATGACATCTATCTTCAGGCGGATAAACACCGAATTGGACAACCCTACCTAAGGCTTCAAAAGCATGCAGTGGGCTCATCAGCTGTGGCTGTGAGCGGGCATACCACATACCAGGAACTTTGCAAGTGCACCAAGGCAAACTTCTCTTGCACTGCGCTGTGCGCTTGCAATGGTAATTGCTATCAAGATTACATTGTTAAAAAAAACCTTACAAGTAAGATTTTGTCAGGTAAATCTTATAATTGGTTAGCGTTTACCGCGAGAAAAAAAGTACCTCGTAAAACCAGTGGGATAAATAGCTCAAATAGCTCTTTTTTAACGTTTTCCCCTTTTTTTGACATTGGGTGCCCTGTGGTTTCCTATATAAAATATATTGGAATTTTTCGTTGGGCAATAACTGGTGAAGAGATCAGGATCTCAAGTGAATCTTGATTTCTTATCATTACCTACTTGAGAAGGACCAAGAATATGAAATTTGGTACTTGTATCACCAATTTGAACAATTTTACGCTAATCTTCTGGACTATACTCGAGTGTGTAGAAAGCAAACTTTTTAATAGTATTATTCTATAACTTTGCTAATATGTATTACATGTATTAGCTGTAGTCTACATTAATTAGTGTTTATTTAAATTACAATAAATCGACATAAATACCATCCATATGTTCTTCTTTGATGTTACAAAAAGAAACTGATTTATTGTGAAAAAATATTTTGTGATATATATTATTTTAATAGTTATTATTGTTTTGAAATAATAATAATTATTCATTTATCAATCAGATAATCGTTTTTTGCTAATATGTATTACATGTATTAACTGTAGTCTACATTAATTAGTGTTTATTTAAATTACAATAAATCGACATACATACCATCCATAGGTTCTTCTTTGATGTTACAAAAAGAAACTGTGTGATCTATTGTGAAAAAATATTTTGTGATATATATTATTTTAATAGTTATTGTTTTGAAATAATAATAATTATTCGTTTATCAATCAGATAATCATTTTTTACATGTGTAACTGCTGTAGTGTCTAAAAAATGATAAGATAATTAGTTTAACGTCTGTAAAGCACCGTGCAAATGGACGCAACATCGTTGGCTAACAACTCCCAGCTTTGTTGGATGTTACATGTTGCGTTCGTTTGTACACCCTGTTGCATGTTGTTGGATGTTGTTGTGCAAAGTTTGAAATCTGTCAAACTTTTAGCTACGTTACAAACAGATGCAACAACTTCCACCAATGTTGGGAGTTGCTGGCCAACGGTGTTACATCCGTTTGCACATGGCTTAAGATTCTTGAGCTAAAACAACTGACCCCACAATAGAATAGTAAATAACCAAAAAAACGAGGGAAGAGAGAAGGAAAGACCCTGTTAGGATATTTTTTTAATATTTTAATCTCACTAATTGTTTATTTCTTGAAAAACAACTTGTGGCGTCCAAATGTTGTTGTGATGTTGGAGGGTTTCATACATTAAGAAATTTTTGTTGAAGTTTGTGCACATGAAGTTAAATAATTCACATGTGTTTAAGTGTTGATTTAGACGAAAATTGTCTCAAATTATTGCAAACAAATTAATATACATACTGTTAGATTGTTTCCATTCTTTAGGCGATTCAAATCCTTGAAAACAAAAATGGGTACAGTAGGATGACTTGGTGTTTTTTTGTCTGTGTTAGTATATTTTATACCTTTTTGCACTACTCTACGCAACATTTCTACTAATAAAATTAAAACAGCTTTTGTTGTTGAAGGAAGTTAAGGAAATTTGGATTTTGAGAGCATTAGTAAAATAAAAGGCATCTTTTCCCATTGAAATTATGTATTATATTGTTATTAAGTAACAAAAAGTAAATTATTTAGATTATTTTGTAGTAAAAAAGGCGTGTAATGTCACATCTCGATTCCAGAGAAATTACATCATTGCCAGATATCGAAAAAGTGATTTACATAGCACGTCATTTCAATCATTGCCGAAAATAAATCGTATGTTGATCACAAGACTCATTTGCATACAGTGAAACTTTACAACACCCGAGCATCGCAATTTTGTTAATTTTTTTTCGACTACTCAGTAGTGTTCACTTGCTCTAAAGTAATCAACGCTTTCAAGCGATAGAATTTGTGGACGGACACGTTTTGGAAAAGCTCTAAAAGCTTTGCAAAAGACGCGTGGCTTCGATCACACAACGATTCTTAGTCCCAGATTCCATGGTCTTTGCAAGCAACGCCTGGCACAATGCCCTGCATTTTGTGTCCTAAATTACGACCAAAAATTCTGGGGTTACGTCCAGAAAAATTGGGAGGGGGTGTGCAGCTTCCTGAAAACCCTACCCTATTTCAGACCAAAATCTGTGATTTTCCTTACCCTGTTTGAGACCTGATAAAAAATGTGATATCCTATTTCAAACCTGAAGGCTTGGAGTCTGGCGCGTGACAGGAGCGCATAAGAGGTCAATACACTATATGTCCACATGCAGACGTGCAGGTCAAAATGGACTGATCTGAATGAGTATGCTGGCTGTATGATTGCGTAGTTGGGCGGTAACTTTCAGTTAGCATTTTCCTTTTTTTTTAGGGGACACCAGGCGTAGTTAAACGATACAAATCGATTGTTATCGATTGATATCAGAAATCGATATAAATCGAAGTCACAGAAAAAGTAATTTAAGAGGTTCCCCAAGTAAGTCTTCATAAATTAATAAAGTCATAGTCATCCCCACAGGTCAAAACTAGAAGTGGTCAGTGTAAAACACAGACTGCGGACTGCAGTCTGCCGAGTGCTTCGGGGGGGGGGGGGGGGAGGGTACTCCTTATCTGGTAGGATTTTTGTGTTCCTCTGGGTCAACAGCTGCGTATATTCAAGTGAAATGATGAGAAGCAGTTGAAGTTAGAGGAGTCAGAGAACAGATTATTGAACTGTCTACTGTTCATATAAGTACATCTAGATAGTAAGTTAGAAGTTGATGAAAGCATATTGATGTCTGGATCAAGGTCAGAGTTGTGAAGAAGTTGATAAGTATCAGGGTCTTCTGAGAACGGATTAAAATATTTAGTTCCCAAAAGAGAGGCATCAAAATTGGCAGAAGATTGAAGATCTAACAAGGCAAAATAGAAATCGATATCACTATCAAAATGATTAAAAGAAAACGTGTCAGAGAGGCAGCTAGGACAATACCAGTCATCACGAGAATGCATTAAGTCATTATTTTCTGAAAGAGAAAGTGGGGTACATTTCAGGTGTGTCCATAAGTGACAAATATTGCAAAAAATAGCTTTGTGGTTATCATGAACTCGAAATTTGCATAAAGAACACGGATTTTTTACACACTTTGGCATACAAATAAATAAATTTAATTAATTAACCTTAAGTGTTAAGTGTTAAGCAGGTTGACTTAACTAATAACGAATTCAAATATTATTTGCCGGTAAGTACAAAAACTATATATAATATTATCATTAAGCAATAAGGAAATATATACAATGACTCAAGAAATCAGTTCTTGGGTGCCATAAAGGTAAATACAGATGTGCAAAAGAAAAAAAAACGATTATTAATAGTAGTGTAGTGCAATTCAGTTACTGCAAGGAAAAAGTTAGATTGACAGCGTTCAATGACAGAGTTGTCAGTCACTACAAGTAAATAAACGTAAGTTCAGACTATTCGCAATATTTAGCTATGATCTCCTGACAATCGTCTAAAGAAGTAGACCGCAACTTTAGTATCATGCTTAGTAAACCGCACAATAACAGGTCTTGGTTTGGCTCCAGATTTCTTGCCTACACGATGAGATCTACTTATGTCTTTTGAAGCAACATCCACGTTGAGTTCAGATTTGAAAAAGTCGACTGCGAGATTATCAGTGTTCTCCTCTGGCTGTTCTGCAACACCATAGATGCGAACATTGGTTATTCTTGTGTATTGCTCCAAGTCGTCTACTTCTTGTGATAGTCCATAATTGTCATCTTCAAGACCTGCTATGGCTTTGTCTTTCAGCGCTAGATTATTCTTAAGTTTGGTTAACTGTTCATCCAGTTTGGCTATCTTTGCTTGATTTGAATTTATTAGATCATTTAACTTTTTTTCCGATGAGCCAAGTTGAGTTTCGAAACCGGCGGCATTGAAGTTGATATTATCAGCCAGAGATCTTAGAAACTCAGTCAATGAGATATGGTCGTCGGCGATTTTAGTGACATGAGATTGCATAATGCTCGTAACGAGGCCCAGGAGTGAGGTTTTAACCCACTAGTTAAGTTTGATCTCTAATTTTCCCAGTGATCCTCAAAAGTCGAATCAGTTGAATCGATAGCATCATTAGCCATAGGAGGTTTCCTTACTTGTAATTACTCAAGATTCCTTTTAAACAACAGTTTTGTTACAGTACATTCATCGGAATCATTCACTCTTTCTGTCTTTCTTTTTTCTCCTTGTTCTGGCATGGCACGTAACTGTCTTGGATGACCCATGTTCTCTTTCAGCCGCAACTTGACGCTCAGTGATGTGACCACTGTATACAGTCACAGGGCTGTGACTTATATGGCTCAATTCTTCGATGGTGTTGACGATCACCGGATATTTCACAGCCACAATCCTTTCCTCTTCATCACTTTTTGAGGCCGAAGGTGAAGTTTTTTCACGAACTGGAGTCTCTTTCTCCAAGCCTGATAAAATCCTGGTGGCGATATGCACCTTTACATAAGCCACTTTCTCTGGCTTCTTCCAATCAAGTACAAATTAAGTTGAACATTCTTTTCATTTGAGCTCGGGGTTGGAATTTCAATATATGTTGCTTATGCTGACTGATAGTGCTAGATAATGGGAATCAGGAAGCTTGCTGTAGACAGAGAAGGGTAGTAGTTGCCGATTGTGTCAAACCGATATACATGCAGTGGAAGGATAAGAATGTGGGAGGGTCACGTGTTTACCAGGTAAGGAAAAGGGAAGGGCCACGAAAAAAAAGGTGAAAAATACCCAAGTCCCCCCTCCCAAATTTAAAAAAAAGTGAACGTACCTTCCTTTACTTATTTATGTACTTTATTTACTGTATGATGTGTGATATAGCTGATTCATGTTTGGTGGTTACCCGAAGTAAATCATTGCACTCCCCAAATGCGTAATGTCCAATTACCAATGATCAATTTACCACAGCAGCCTTTTTTCATTTAGCTGTACACGTATTAAGATAGTTGGTATGGGAGCATGCAAAATCCTGTTTTCTGATAGAATGGCTACCATGAGGGCACACACCGACAGAAAGTTTCCTCCTAAATGCCTTGAAAATACTTTTTGGGCTATCCAGAGAACCTGCTAGAAATGCGCTCTAAGCAGCGCTATAAAATTGTACCTGTTTGGTCATCCTAAGGCAACTTAGTCACCTTGTAGGTACAATTAAGGGTTTCAGTAGGCCTGGTTTGGGAGCCAGGCCAGGCTACTCGGTTGAGGTGAACATGAGGGAACTTTGAGACAGATTTTTCTTTCTTGTAGTGTTAACAAAAACTTTTTGTTTGTATTCGCATCCTTGCCAACATGTGGTAGCAGAGCTAGGTTGTAAACCTTTTAAACGTGGAAAATGAGCGGATGTATTCATCAGCGTTTAGGTCCGACGAAGAAGCGACTGAAGGATTGAATTAAACAAACTCAAGGTGGCTTATAACTCCTTATAGGGACAATGGTCATTTGACTGCCCAACAGAGAAGGTTTAATACAGTCCTTTCATCACTGAGACAGAAAGTTGAGTGTGCAATAGGTCTTTTGAAGGGTAGATGGAGAAGACTACTTTTTCTGGATTTTTTGGATCTAAAACTGGCTGTTCATTTTATTATTGCTACTTGTGTACTTCACAACTTTTGCATACTCTGTGATGATTTCTATGATGGCTACCTTATGGATGATGACGCTGACGATCATCATGATGACAGTCACCACTGCCCTGGAGGGACAGCTGAACAAAAGCAAACCCACCTGATGAACATTGTTTGTGCATAATTTACAGTGAAAATAATACTGTGTATCACACACTATTATGGTAAAGGGATAGGGTAATGGCCTCCCAAGAGCCCATTACAAAATCAGATAGTGGTTTATCAAAATATAATTGTACTGTTACTAAATAGTATGTATCAATTTGGAGAGGCAGTATTGTATGAATGAATAGCCAAAACCAAAACATGTAATGCAAGCAGTAACCAATTGCTAAAAACTCAAACCAAATAAAACAGCCAAACTCTTTAGTTCAATAACCCATCAGCATCCGGTCTTTGTTATTGTCACTAATGAATTTCTGCATTCCTTATACACTAATTCCTGACAAAATTGTTAGCAGTTGTTTCGTGAAAAACACCATTCCTTGTTTTTGAAAAATGATCACCCAGATTATTGGCTGCCTCCAGATAACTTATTTACACACTGTAACCCCAGTTCCTCCTTTTCCATTTTACTTAACCGCACTCCTTTCTTCATCAATCAATGTGATACCGACTTTGAGGCTTAACTGGTGGACGAATTTTAGAAGATGTCATTGTAAGCAAACATGTTCACTCCCTTTCACAGCCTTATAAATATACTTTCACATCTAAACTTCAACCCAACAATATAACTTATTTTAATATAGTTTAACAAGTGGTGTTAATAACATTTTTGGACCTCATCAAAGTTAATGGTATCTGTTCCCTATTTTTAAATAACTAAGTGCATTATTAAGGTATTGTTAACTTTCTCAATAATAAAAAAAAGAAAAGAAATTTCAAGTGAGATATTCTTTCATGAATTTTTTTGTCATCATTTTGTTGTACCAAACCATAGTACAAATATTTTGAAAGAACAACATGGACAACATGGAACATAGAAACACAACCAAAACCTAATCAAGATCATGAGTTATAAATAATGACGTAAGGATGAACATTTTCAATCAACCAGTAAGTTAACCAATCTACATACAATTTCAACTGATGTCCCTGTCAGTGTTAAGCCCCAGGGTGGAGAGGTAGTGTTGGGCACATATGTTTTGAATTAAGAAAAGCCAAAGTCAAGCTACTTTGCCTAAGGGATAACCCATAACAATGGAAGAATTTTGCAAAAGATAATGCCAAACTACTGAACATCCATCCATCTCTCTCTTAATTTCTTTGGGGTGACACACCCTAGGGATTAATATTGAAAGGCACATAACCCCAAAATATTCCGACCAATACTGTTCCTCAGGAGATACTCCTTTTTGGAATTTTTGAGAAAAGAAAAAAAACTGACTAAAGAACTCTTTTTTTTCTCCCTGCATTGCTTTTAGAATGTTTAATTTTTCCTCTTCAACTTTTTCCCTTTTGGCTGTATAGTCCTTCAAAAAATCAAGCATTTCAGATGCAGACGACTTCGGCTTTCTTTTCCTTTTTGGCCTCTCTGAGGAACTGCATCCGGCTTCTGTCTCCTGGGAATCACTATCCGAATTCAGTCCTTCATCCAAATTAGAAGTTGAAGACCGTGTCGAGGATGAAGGGGAACTACCTCGAGAAGTGTCAAATGTAAAGACAGGCTTTACAGTTGGGTTGTCTCCCATGCAGTCTTCCATCTCTTTGTGGAACTTCCAGGTTTTTTTCTCCCTTCCGGTCTTACTGTTGTTGTCTTCAATTTTCTTTTGCTTCGCCTCTAGTTTCTTAAATTTCCGAAAGCACTGATCTCCAGTAACAACAACATCGGAGGTGCGATTGAATTCTTCAGCTATTTTATCGAACACCTTCTTCTTGCTCAGCTGAGGCTTACCAAATAGATCTTTATATTTCAAGTAACTCTCAATGAGTAGGCGAACATGCTTGTTCTCCCACTTCTCAAGGATTCTGCGCTTATTACTTGTGTCAGAGGAAGGAGCTGGTGATATTACTGACATTACTAAGCTTTCTTCAAATGAGTTCGGTAACGAATCGGTTCCAGCATCTGAAAACAAAGTTGATTGAGAAAAGCGCACAAAATTATTTTGGAAGCAAATAGCTCACGTAAAGAAATTTTAAAAGGTAACGAGACATTTATCAAATCATTATAAAGTAACCCACCCGTTATTGATGAGCAACTGTGCATCAATAGTACTTGTAAATCTGTGGATCTGTTTCCACAGATGGAGCACTCGTACATTGAATCACTGCATTACGCCATTTTTCTTTGAAAGCAAGGTACAGAAGAGTGGTACTGGGAACAACAAATTTGTCAAATGGAAAGGGACATTTCGGTTTGACTGGTCCGACCAGTCAAAGAGGACCACCTTTCAAGCTGGTCCCGAATATTCCAGTCTGACCAAACCAAAATGGTCTGTTCCATTTGATATACCAACCGAAATTACCAGAATTTTGGGTTGAATGGAAAGCGCCCCTGGCCTCTTTTCTTAGACTGTCGTTGCGGGATTGAAGCTCTTGACGCCTAATGTTAAGTAGATTATTTTCCTCCCGAAGAGATGCTATAGTTTCATCTGAATATGATGTTATTGCCTCTTGCTTAAGTTTTTCGATTTCAAGACGACAAACCTCTTTTACCTTGATCTCGATAAAGGAATATATATCATTCCCTCTCGGATTATCTTGGCCATTGTCAGGACTTTCAATTTGAGAAAACGTTGTGTCAGTTTCAATTGTTTGCGAGCCTAGCTTTTCCGATACAATGGTGTTGCAAAGTCGCTGCACTAGAATACATTTGTTGGCGCTTTTCTTAAGTCCTTACTTATCCAGTTCAGCTTTCAGTTCTTCAATTGTCAATGATGAAATCACTTTGTCGGGGAGCACCCAGTGAAGATCTGATTTACTTGTCTCTGCCATTGTTAGGTTTTCATTTGGTTCGGTGTCAGCTGTTTTGTCTTCGCTCACATCTCGGTCAATTGATTCAAGAACTTCTAAACTTTAATCTGCATCAGTTCCGCTCAATTCCTGAAGCAGCAAAAACTTATTAAAGCGGGGTCGTGATTTTGAAGCTCCTGCTTTAGAACGGGGTATCCATTTCAGAGGCGTTTTCTAGAACGGGGTATAAAAAATTGTGGATCATGGCTTTATCTTCTGCTTAAAATTGTTGCTGATTATGAAGAAGCATTTACTTGATGTATAAGTCGAACAAATAAAGAAATATCTTTAAAAAAAAACAGAGCTATTTCAATTTACAAACTTTCTAGAACGGAGTATAAAAAGTGGACCCATTTCTAGAACGGGGTATAAATTTTAGGGGAATTTTTTTTACAACAGGGTACCAATTTGGAGTCCCGGGCGGCAAATACCCACCCAAAAAATACCCATGTGCCCCCCTCCCCCCAGGCAAGGCAGCAACGTAATTTTCAAGCGGTAAACTTGTGACTCAGAATTTTTGACAAATTTATCGCAAAACTTAGTATTGTGCTTTTTTATCCACAGAAAATTTACCTCTGTCAATTGTATGGAAAGAACCAACCATCCAATAAGAAGGTCTACGTATGTAATGAACTGAAAGCCGGGAAGGACTTCCAACAGTTGTCCAAAGAGCTCGCTATTGCTAAAGCGACTGCCGAGGTATATGGCATTGACTGCTTTGCCGCAGGGATGGATATTGATCACGAAATGGTTGTAAGATATATCCGTGTAACCCCGGAAGACTTCCAGCAAATAAAGTTTACTAGTTTATCAAATAAAGACAAAAAGCTTCATACAATACGCGATTCACTAAATGAAGAATTTGAATATGACCAAATTCGCTTTCTATTAGCTTGTTTAATCCAGGAACTAGACATCTAAACGCTTCAAAGTAGAAATTCCTTTTGTTTGTTTGTGTGTTTTGTTTCATTTTTTCATATAATTTGCAATGAGCAGAGGCTTTGCATGATTATCGCACAATCAATTGGGTGCATGGGTGGAACTCTTGTGTCATGAGCAACTTTCACGAAGAAACCAATGTATAATCACGGAGGAAACTTAAGTGTTCCTCAAACCAGAAAAATTCATTTAGTTTTGTTGGAGGTTTTCAATATTTAGTGATTTTAGTGTCAAGTTACATTACGAATGATAAACGTGCAAGAGACTAAACATGCGCGGTGAACTCGTGTCGCCCGCTATTTGTCCAATCAAATCGATGTTCAATACAACCAATCATTCCTAGAAAATTTAACATTGTAACTTATCAAAACCTTAAAACGTTCCTGACAGTTTGCAAGCATAGAATGTGATGATATTTAGAAGAAAAAACAGGTAACAACGTAGGACACTTCTTGGGAATGTAACTGAGAATCATGATAATTATATTCACATAATAAAAATACATTAGCAAATCACATTAATTTATATATCTTCTCTGAGTTTCAGCTAATAGGATGGATATCTTTTTACAGTAGAAGGGATAACAAGACCGAAACTCTAATGTCTATGAAAAGTTACTGTGGAGTTCCAAAACTCTCGTGAATCACTCTTTTGCAATCTATGTTATGTTATGGAGCTACAAGATGTCGACTAGAAAAGAACCACTTTTTGGGAGTAACATTCTTTCTCGTGGTATGTATAACATGGGACTAACAAGGCCAAAACCCAGTCCAGAAAAAAATCCTAAAAAAAAAGTTCAACACTCCCTCTACTTTCCTATCAAGACAGATCCTTCCCACAGGACAGACTGCAATACCAGTTCTCAAAATTATATAGACTTTGTTTTGTAAAATATAGACCCTGCTTTCACTGCAATCAGGCAGCACAATAATTCTTAACAACTAGTCTTAAAAAGATAAATATTCCTAACCCATTTCTACAGTGTAGTCCTTTCTAAAAAGTGCTCCTTTAAGAGAAAAAGAACAACAAGCAAAAAAATAAATAAACAAATGAAGATGGATTGGATAGTCTTAAGGCACAGTGTGCAAAGAAAGTGTTGTCTGATAGCCCGGGGCTGATGAATTTTGCTGTGATGCTACTGAGTACTGTTCTTAACAAGCAAGTGAAAGTTTTTGGTGGGAATTAAAATATATTAGAATAGCAACTGTAATCAGTCCGGCTGATCAAAATTTTTTTATGGCTTGTAAAAATAACTGAAGGACTAAAACTACGGCTTGACCAAATCACAAGCTGTAAAACAGACTTTCTTTGCACCCTGCAAGGTGTTTTTTTTTTTACTAAGTTATTTCCAGCAAGAAATAGAAAAATGATATTTTCTGTCATACGAAAGCCATTACGAATAAGAAGTTGATGAAATAGAACAAATTGATACACCCAGCCCTCTTGATTGCGTCAACATTGCATTGAGCCACAGTGAAAATCTCCGAACACATGAGAGTCAATAAAAATCAGTGTACCCTGACTGTCCACAATAATCAGCATTGCCATTGCATTAACAACCAAAACATGAAATGAAAGCTTTTGCAGCAACAGGGAACTGATGACAGTTTCCAACTGGCTTAAGGGGTTAGTACCAAACACATTGTACTCTTGATAAATCTGCCTAACTTGGCATGGTCTCCTGCCAACTCAAAGCCGTCCTCAACAGTCACAATCACGCCTTCCTGGTAAAAGAACTTATCATGTACCTGATTTCCATCTCTAATGGCTTTTTCAAGAACAGCCTGCCACTGAATGTTCATAGATTGTCCCATCAAAGAATTATCAAGTCCGCATCTTTTATAAAGCAAACCAAAATTCATGGCGATAAACACACACGCACTTCTTCCATTTCAATTATCAATTGTTGACTCTGCCATGTCGAGGGGAAAATACCACTCAGTTACTCCAGGAACGACATCATTTCCCACCATACAATTTGGTACTGGAACCACTACTGGCACTGCATTGACCACTGATATAGAGGCAGCTGTGACAAAGTTCATGGTGGAAGCAGTTAGACTTGTGCTCATGGTTGAACTGACCGTTGCAGTGGAGACTGGGAAAGTCTCCACGGTTGAACTTACACTCTCAGTAGCTGCTGGGTGAGTACTTGCGGATGAACTGACCATCACAGTGGCAGAAGGTATTTTAATTGCAATAATGCTCGTGGTAGCTGGCATTGGGCTAACAGCAGAACTGACAGTTGCTGTAATAGTTGAGGAAGCAGTTGAACCAGTTGTGGGTGTAGTGGTTGCAGGTGTTTGTTGAAGGTCTGCAGCTACACGTTCAGTTCCTCTCCTGTTCTGATGATCACTGCTCCACCAGCTTGTTATTTGGGGTTTTTGTAAGGGATTTAACCCTCTTGCTTTCATTTCTGCAATACAGTCATCAGCATCCGCTTGAATCCCATACTGTGACGATTGTAGAACTCAATCATTACTTCCTTTTGCTCTAATGTAAACAGCACTCTCTTTGCTCCACCAACCTTCAGGGCATAACCAGGGTTTACAGCATAAGTGACAATGCCCTGTTCCTCCACAGGTTAACCACAGTCAGTGGGAGTAACTGCTCAGCAGCTGCATGTTGCACAAACCGAGCACTGTAAGGCTCTTCAGATGTTGTGGTACTTGGGGTTGCTGAAACTGCTTCACAGCAAATCTCTTCTGAGGTACTCGCACCGGTTGTCCCTGCAATGGGATGGGTGCGGTTGAAAAGGCCTTGGATCTGAACTTTTGTTTTCGTCATTTCCTTCCCCATTCCAGCAAGGGATCTGGCTATGAGACCTCCACTGTTTGGCCCAGACATGGCAAATTGAAAGTTTCCATATAGTGAAATGTCTTTCAATGTTCCAACTGTATCGGGAGCCTTGCTTCTGTCAATCAACAACTTTCTACATTGACTGCAAAAAAAAAACAAAATATTCTATAGATTCCAAAAAAACTTAGAAGAATGAAATATCTCCTTACTTGTTACCATTTTTCCATAACAGGTTAAGGTGATTAAGGTTATTTTCCACCAAAGCAGTAATCTTGAGAAATGGTTTACAGTATTTCATTCCCAAGGCAAAAGAAATACAAAACAGAGAATCATTTGTTCTGTTGCGAACCATAGAATATATGCCACAACAGCTGTGTATATGCTACAGTCGGTCAAAGTAAAATTCAGGTAAGTTTTTTTAACCTAGTTTAAAAAAATAGCTTCCTTTGTCTCCTAATCCTAATTATCCATAAAGTAGGTCCATAAAGTAGGGATAGGAGACGAAGAAAATTGAGAATCAACCTAGGTTAAAAAATTCTAACCTGAACAGAATTGGGACCTTGCCTATGTACATGTTAACTAATTTCTATGGCAAAAAGTACCTCCTCCCTCAACAAAATCACCTACACATCAATTAAAATCTGGAAATGAATTACACTTCTAGTTTTACCTGCTTCTCTTTTAATCAAGACAAAAATCTAGTGATTTAAAAGGATAGCAACATTTAAAAGAAATAAAATCAATTTGCATACCCCAATTAATTCCCGAAGCTGGCTTCCAGACTCCAAGTTGTTCCCCACTCTCACCCAATGCACTATTTTGTGACTAATGTGAGCGAAGTGTGTATCCAGCTTTGATTTTCCTTCCCCAGCTTCAAAATTGTTGTACTTTATCAACTGGAGGTTGAATGCTGCATTCACTTCGGCAAGATAAAGCCGGAAGCCAGATTTGTGATAATGAGGGACATTATCTATATAGACAAAACAAAACATTCAAAGTACTGAGAATATAAACTTAAGTACATGTACTTGAGACAACTATTACCATTAATTAAGGACTGCATGGTAAACTTGAATATTTTGTCAGCTAAAATGGTTTTTAACGAAAATTGCAGGTGGTTGTCTTACTTGTACAAGATAACTGATTTTCCCACGTAAGTGCAGCAATAATTCTTGAGGGTGAGGTTGGCACGCATTGGACACCTAAATAATATCAATCACATGGTATGATTAAGGTGACTGATACGTTGGGGAGAATCTTCATTTCAACATGTTCATTTTAGACTTGTTTTTGCTGCTTATGCAACCACAGCAAGGCTATAGTGTACATGATGGGTACCTGTTGGTGTCAAAGTTATAACCACTTTGCCCTATTAAGTAACTGTTTAGTACATTATGAAGCTGCATTTAACTACTTACACACTCCGCTTGCCTGAAAACAAATATACTCTGAAGCCAGGGAAGGTTTTTTCCAGCCATCTGAACCCCGAATCCATTGCACTCTGGCTGAACCAGGAATCCTCCTTTGTGTCCTCGCTCCATAAATCTAGCACCTCGCTGGGCTATGACAAGAAGGCCATGGAGCAATATGCCTCTCTTGCCATACCAATCCCGCTGACATTCATGTAAACAGACACCATCAGGCAGAATCACGCGACATATCCGGGAACTTTAAGCGCACTCCGAACGCCAAATTTGGAACGATTAATAATAATAATAATAAATAAAAACTTATATAGCACACTTATATGCTAAAGTTCTAAGGCACTTTACAATTAATTAAAATAAAATTAAAAACTTAAAAATTAACAAGACGAAGAAAAACATTTTCTAAATAAATAAGTCTTAAGATCACGCTTAAAAGTATCTAAGTCCACTGCCAGTCTCAGATTGTCAGGTTGGCCGTTCCAGAGTGTCGGCGCACAGACAGAAAAGGATCGATCGCCATACTTTGAATTGGACTGAGGAACCTTCAAGAGACCCCTACATGAAGATCGCAATGGCCGTGTTGGCACATATCTGTCCAGAAGATCTGTTATGTAACTGGGTGACAGTCCATTAAGCGCCTTGAATGTTAATAATAGGATCTTAAACACAATGCGTTGACTAACAGGGAGCCAATGAAGCTCGATCAACAAAGGGGTTACATGATCATACTTCTGTTTACGCAAAATTAGACGTGCAGCACAATTCATGACAGCTTGAATTCTTTCAATAAGATATTTTGGAAGTCCGTACAGTAATGCATTCCCATTATCCAACCTACACGTGACGAACGCATGAACTAAAATCTTGGTACTGTCCACGCTTAAATACTTTCTAATGCGAGATACATTACGAATATGAAAGAACGATGCTTTACATACACTAGACACTTGACACTCAAAATTCATATAAGAATCGAAAATTACACCAATATTTCTAGCTGAAACAGAAGCTCTGATCTGATCACCACAAATATTCAACGGCGGAAAGTGGGGCCTGGGATGAAATCTAGATGCAATCAATAATAACTCAGTCTTGTCAGAGTTAAGTTTTTACGATTACTTAGCAAACCAACACCAAAACAAAGAAAAAACGGCTAGAACTGTTCAGAGTGGCTCACGTTTTACACTTTCTCGCCTTAATTATATAGAAATTATTAGTGTCAGCATATGGATTTTGTAGAAGAGACGTTAATAAAAAATACAAGTCCACTGGTAACGTTGTAGACCTTGTAGAAGTTCTGGCTTTAATTAAACAACTCATTAACTCATTAACTACAACTCATTTGCTATAGTTATACTTGTTCCAGAAAATATCCATAGTCCTCTTCTGTTGTTGTTGTTCTTTTTGGGGCTATTTGATAAAAAAAACACCCATGTGCTAATTGTCTGTAAAATAAGCCTAATTCGATCTTTTGGGAACACAACAGCTATCTTATTTTTAAGGTGATCAAGGAACTAAACAATTGTTATTTCTTTTTTGGACTGATAAGAAAATTTGATCATTAACTTATGTCAGGTAATTAATTTAAGATAAAATAATACCTTGCCGAGGAAAGACTCCAATAGTTCCCTCTGGAAAGAGCTGTCTCTTGCGTGGCAGTGAATCTGAGAAAAATTTTAAGATAGAACCAACAAAGTCATTCTAATTTACTGGGGAGGGTAAACATGTTGAGGGATGCAGGGGAATAGCATGATAGGAAACGAAAAAGAGACCAAAACATTGTATTGAAGCTCAAAAAACTGATTTATTTTAGTCTTTTTTCCACAGCCGCTGGGGTTAGGAAGGTTAAAAATGTTGAGAAGAATATGAGCAGAGGAATTGGATATTACATTGCTCTGTTATTGAAGGTAGTTAATTAATGTTTCAGCCCACACTCCTTGTTAGAATCAAAGTCGACACCAACTTTTCAGACATCGAATAACACTTTGTTGTCTTGTGCCCTCCCAGTGATAGTTTACAAGAATTGGCGAGTTGATAACTGCAATAAACCACATTGGGGGGGGGGGGGGGGGGGACAAGGAGACCGGCCAGGAGAGGAAAAAAACAGTGTTGGCCGTGGAAGTGTCCCAACTATTTTGTCTAAGACTGTAGGTTGGTTGTATGGCTGCCACCTTTTACTTTGAATACAAACCTCCTGAGGGTTTGCTAGAACTTGGTGTTGCTGCGGTATTGTCAGCTCCCTTCTCTCTATCCTGTTTTTGCAGCATACGACTAGCTAGTGCAAAACCCTGAGAAAAAAAATGACAATTTCTGCCCATAAGAGTTATGGCCCATATAGGCACCACACTATTAGTTGTTTTTTTCAAGAATAAATTCAACTGTTTACCATGAGGGGCCAGACTTAACTGATATGTTAGATAACTAGAACTTTAAACTAGAAATTCAACCATAGCTGAGTGCTAATGGTGATTATTGATTTATCTTTATATTTTAATTTAATTTCCTCTGACAGCATTGATTGTAAAATGTTGCCGGCCAAGAGATTTTTGGAGGAAATATTTTCACTGTTAGTTGTCATATCATGTGACTTGAAATGAACTATCAATTATGGACACAATGATAACTACCTTCTTAAAAGTTGTCTTGCTATGAGGACTAAATTCATCATACTCCTTTCTGCTTCCTGGCGACAGACCCTTAGGAAATAATTAGTATAAACAGCCACAGTTAATAATAAATTTATTTAGAATTCTTTTATTAATGTGCAAAATAGTTGCTTGAATGGAAGTCTACAAAATAATACAAACAAACAAAAAACAACAACAACAAAATGCATTTGGATAACCCATACAGGTAGATCTATGAGCTAAAGGGGCAATTTGCATCGGCTTCCCAACTTTGGAGAACATTATTATAGTTATTATTAATAGTTTTCTTTCGTGATTAGCTATAGCATTGATGAAATAGAAATTATTATAGTTTAAGAATTAAATATCTTGACAATATTAATTTAGTATAGTATTAAGAAAATTAATAGCAACATCCAAATAATTGTCAACTGTCAAAATAATTCCTTCAAAATAATCATGTACTAATGGAAATATAAAAAAAAAATATTTCTTACAAGTGAGAAGTGATCCGGTGATGCTTGTTTGTCCTGACTGCAGGCGGTTTCCTGATAATCTACATGAAAACAGGGTAATTTTTCAATTAAACTTAGACAAATCTTTTGACATGTATGTTAACTTTGGATATAGGCAGGTTTTCCATTGACTGGCCATGTGAACTAAATGTTTTAATATCAATTTTCACGGTTTTAGTCAAATTTTGATTCCAACAATTTCACGCATGAATAAAATATGAAAAAAAAAAAGATCAAGGCAACTTGATTATTTCCGTTACCTTTAAAATAACTTAAAATAGATTCGTCCATTGCTTTAATTTTGGTGGCAACTGAGTCCATTTCTTCAGTGTTACTCGAGTTGACTTCATGAGTACCAGTACTGGAGCTAGTACTTGGCTGTGTCTCGTCCTTTTTTGACGACGTCGTTTTGGAAACTCCACAATGTTCTAAATTTAAAATTAGAGGAAAAATAAATAGATATATTAAATGGTGAAATACATTTTGTTTTGTAAGTTTACTTGTTTTTGTTTGTCACTTTAGCCTTGAACATTGGCTGCATGTGCATTCCACTCCCACAGATCTTTATAGCTCAAAAGTAATGTAATCCGTGCCCTATTTTCAAGCGAATTTCGATTATTTAGCAGCTATTCAGCTATTCAGAGTCAATGTTTTTTATTCTCATTGACAGTAAATTTTACTGAATCTTATATATTTTCGCATTTTGGAGGCGACAGTAAATCCTCATGTTACGCAAGCGAAATTAAATAGTTAAATAATTTAATAGGAAATTCAAATCACGTGATATGATTTAAAAATACAATAAGAGTACTTTAATCTGAATACCTTCAATTCTTGCCAGGACAGCTTTGTTAAGGTTTCTTTTGGGGACTTTCAGACCTTTAAAAGACCTTACTTTACCATTTGTCTGACTCTGTATGTCTTTAAGTGTACACGACTCGTTGATGGCGAAAACCATAGGAATCGATTTGGACGTATCTGTGGATTGTGCCAAGTAGCGAAGGACCTCCTGTGAAAAACGCAGACATAACTTTTAAACAGCTTTCAGTTTTATAAAAACTACAAAATTAATAAATTTAGAATATCAAGGAGAACGGCAAAAAAGTATGTTTATATTAGCAAACAACCAGTTGTGTAATGCTATTTTGTACATTTCTCCATTGCCGCCGTTGCACACCTGACGCCTGCGACATGAAACTTCCTAATTTCACACTTTATGGAGTAGATAAAGATAGATACGGAAAGAAAATTTGGCCAAGATTTGCCAAATGAAATGAAATGGAATAAGTTTGATGAAGTTTGAAATAGTGCGAATAGGCATCTAAGTGACTTTATCGGTTTGTTCTCATTCAAAACTGTTGCTATCATGGCAAATTGACGTAATATAACCGTTTTCAATTAAATAAGTATGTGTAATCAAATGGTGACGAGTGAAATTAGGAATAATTTCACGCGCGTTTTGTCCAAATCCTAATAATTTCGTGCCAAAATTAAGGAGTAATTCATCACCTATGATATTGATTAAACAATTAACACTGCATTACCCCTTTTTTAAATTAAATTACCAACTGTTATTCCATACAGAGTTTGGAGGTTTCCTCGAATAAACAAATGTGGTTATAAATAAGCAATGATGATGATGATAGGCACATAAGCTTACCCTAGAGGATACTTGTGCAAAATCATCCACCACGGATGTCCTTATACCCACTGCAGGAACAA
Source organism: Porites divaricata (assembly GCA_038088405.1). Taxonomy (NCBI): domain Eukaryota; kingdom Metazoa; phylum Cnidaria; class Anthozoa; order Scleractinia; family Poritidae; genus Porites; species Porites divaricata. The sequence continues at coordinate 17,325,958 of JBBMOI010000004.1, read as the reverse complement.
ATTTGTCATTCACGGAAACATTAACTGATGGGTTTAACCACCCAAGGGCCTGTAATTTAAGTGAAAAAATGGCTTAGTATTATTAAATGTACACCATGAGTCACGTAAGTCAAGTCAGATTTATAGACGACTCGATCCAAAAACTTTTGGAAGAATTTCGAGGTATGTAAAGTAGCTGAGGTCATTCACGAGTTCTCCCGGACCTCTGATTTGACTTAGAAAAGAAAAGAATTTTCATTTTCTTATTTATTTATTTATTCAATCAATCAAATTTCAGATTTACATATAGAATGACAACTACATCAATCGATCGATCAATCTGAGGTAGGCTTAAAACAGAATACAGTGAATTCGTGCAGATAAAGCTCATTTTCACAGGAAATGCCACAGGAAATGCAATGGTGTGCCCTTGGCCTCATTTTGAAAGTGAGGGTTCAAAAATGAAAATACTTGGGGACAAGGTTGAGTTAAAAATGACCCAACGTTTCACTCGTTTTGCGAGTGACAAATAAACAGTTAACGTCGGCAGACTATTGGGTAAAAAAATACAGGAACAGCAGGGAAACAACTTGACGGACAGCATCTGTTATTTGGAGAATATTTGCGGAACTGATCAACTCTTTATCAGGTAACATATTCTAAGATGACCATCCCAGTAAAATGAAAACAATAAGGCAATATTTGGGTATTCTAATGCAATCAAACTTCCATTTCACTTCGCACCACAGCAGATTCAAGAATAATATGACTGTTGAAGTGTTCGGAGGGAACAGTAATATATAGATTTAGCCAGGGCTAAAAGCGAAGCTCCTATTAACTCGAATTTATGATTTAAATCAAACAATAAACTTGTATTCCACAATTCAGTTAACTTTAGAACACATTCATGTGACTAATTTGAGGGAAAGGTTAAGTGATTTTAGAGAACAGTAATTTGCAAACAGTCAAAGCTAAGAGTGAACTTAATCTTACATCGAGTTGATAGCCTTATATACACCTAATTGCAATAACGTTGTCATAGAAAAAAGCAAAAAGCAAAAAGCCAAATAGGAATTAATTAGCCATGTGATTTACATTTGCGTATTTTAATAATTTAACAATATTTAAGAAGTCATTCACAATAACAAGAGATAATTCTGTAATTCCGCGCTATAAGATAGACAGGCGCCAATGTCATTTTAGAGCTAACATTCTCCATCAAAAGAAGTCGCACAATTCGAAAAAGAAAAAGGTAAATTGACGCGAGCAATGTAATGTCTGAGTTGTCGCACTTTCAGTCGCCAATCTATGATGTCCTGACAAACGAAGCTTGGTTTGTGGCGCGGGTGAGGAAGTGGCGGAGGACTCCTAACCCTCTCCGCCCCTGATTTGTTGCTTGAAAATTGTGATCAGATTGTGTTGTGCACTGCAAACCATGCGCAGACTGGCTTTTCTATTTAGCACTAAACTAAAAGACGCGTCGCGTTTGTAGAATTTACCCCAGGCCATATTTATTGAAAAAAAAATGGAGCCATTATAATTTCTTTAATAGTTATTCGATGTACGTTTGTAATTCGAGCACTTTTGAAATTCACTAGATGAATCAGCCTCGAATTGCATTAGAATGACACCAAGAAACTGATGTAAATGATTTCTCTCATATTACGTGATTAATATTCAGCTATATGCGTTTGTGTTGTGAATGTTGCAAGCTATGATAATTACATGCTAATTTATTCTTATTTGACTTTTTGCTTTTTGCTTTTTTGCTTTTTTCTATGACAACCTTACTGCAATTAGGTGTATGTACACCCAAAAATAGCAATCATCTTCGATCACATTTAAGAGCACGGACTCTTGATCACAGTAGATTAGGCCTGGAAAACAAATCAGGGGGAATTTTTTGCGTTCGACAAGTTTACTTTACAAAATCTTGCCAACAAGTCTGGGGACGTGTAAACCAACCTTTTATACTTTTTATACATCACATCTGAGGTGAAACAGTACCAAGAGGCGCTGTTTTTATCATACAGACCTCGGACAGAATGCAGTATTTCACAATTTTGCAATACAAATTGCACTCACTCAATATTCAGGACGATCGAAGCACGTGTGGGCTTTTAGCAAAACGTTAAAAAAATTTCCAAAATCACCTCTACGGCTAGCCAGTTCTCACTTTTGACAAGCGCCAAAGTCGACTGTTTAAATTATGATTAATAGAGTTATATGCTTCAACATAATAAAGAGTTTATTATGTTCATTTTTTATTTAATGTTTTTATAACGATGTGTAATCTTCAAAAGCGTTTGATACGCGCGGCATTTTGACTACTCCTGCATGCAAGCGATGTTCATGAGCGACTGAAAACAAACGGCACAGCGATAAAAATTGCAAAAGAGACTACCAACAATCAATAAAAGGACAATAATTTGGTGAAACATATAAAGAGACAACAATTTTCATTCACGAACTCAAGACAAGTATTAAAGTGTCTCAGAAAATCCTTGTTTATGTTTTTCATTTTGTAAGCCGGCTTCCCGGTGTTTGCTTTTTCAAAGATGAACTCGAGGCAAGAAAATCGCTCAAAGCTTTCTTTTACAGCCAGAATTATAACGAAATATTCCTTTGGAACGTTTTCTTTTTATTCACGGTAAGAAAATGACTAAAGGCTTTTTAAAGTTTTATAAGCTTATAATCAAACCTGATACTCGGTCAGATCATTGTCTCAAATCTTACAATTAAAAACGTGCACAAACTAAATAGCCGCATGAACTACACTCGACTTCATCAAATTCGATATAAAGAACAAATGTCAAATAAATAATTACTCAGGCTTACCATTCGAGATGCACTGAAAACTATCAAGTAAGGCCAGACTCGCTTCAGACTTTTTAACCCTCTCACGCATCAAGCAAGGTGAAAAAGGAAAACGATGCCATCCGAAATCGGATTTCCAACTTTAACAAGCGACGTATTTCTCAACCAAAAACCCAATAAACAAACTAGCCATGAACACCAGAAGACTCTTGATAGCAGCTGAATTTCATTTTGTTCATTCAGTGGAAAAAGACAGTTAAAAACAACACAAGCTGACACAAAACTCTGTCAGCTTCAGCTGTCAAAGTAAACAGGTTTCAAGATGCTGCATAAATTTTTCACATGAACTCACCTGTCAAATTTTGACCAATCACAGCATAAAAATTGGACGTAGAGCATGACCAACGCGTGGCCTTGGTGAGAAAAGTAAAAAAGCAACTGGCATGTATTCCCTGCCTGTAAAAACTTGCTGAATTTTAGCTTCCGAGGTCAGTTTGAAATCAAAATTTTAGTCGTGCGGCACATAAAAAACACATATTTCATAGCGGAGCTCTTCGCGCGCGCGAAGCGCGCGCGTGGGCGTAGCCCCATAGCTAAGGTAATCTACCCATCCCAGAAAATTTGGTAATCACGTGACCGACCGACCGACCGTTCGTCCGCACCACAGGGAAACCAATGTTCAATCTCACACTTTCTAGCTAGTTTGGGAGCCCAGGGAGCCTAGGAGAAAAGTATCAATGTTGTGATCAATTGACAGCTGTCAAGACAAGGTATCCGCTGACCAGTATCACCTGGCCGTATCGCGGGCTCAGGTGTCGATCCATCCAGGGCGAGTATTTTTTTGAAGTTATCCGCTGACAAGTTACTAGTTTTCAGATGATCGCAGGCTAAATTTTTTTTACAAAATTCATATGAAATATGTTGTGTTTATGTCATTATGGCCCAGCACTATTAACATTTTGATTTCAAACTGACCTCGGAAGCGAAAATTCAGCCAGTTATTTAAAAATGCAAGAAGGGAAAACAGATGGTTTTGGTCACGCTTTGGTCACGCTCCACGTCCAATTTTTATGCCCTGATTGGTCAAAATTTGACAGGTGAGTTCATGCGGAAAATTCATACAACACCTTGAAACTTGTTTGCTTCAACAGCTGACGGAAGCTGGCAGAGTTTTGTGTCAACTTGTGATGTTTTTAATAACTGTCTTTATTCACTGGATCTACAAAATGAAATACAGCTGCTACCAAGAGTCTTCTGTTAACGTTATTCATGGCTGGTTTGTTTATTGAATTTTTGGTTTAGAAATGCGCTGCTTGTCAATGTCGGGAATCCTATTTCGGATGGCATCGTTTTTGTTTCTCACCTTGCTGGATTCTTAAGCGATTCAGGCCTTACTTGATAGCTTTCAGGAGTTGCATCTCGAAATATGGTAAGCCTGAGTTATCATTGTATTTATATCTGTTTTCATGAAGTCGAGCGCAGTTTATGAGGCTAGTTTATGCACGTTTGTATTTAGATTTGAGACACTGATCTGACCTAGTATGAGGTTTGACATAAGCTTACAGAACTTTGAAAAGCCTTTAGTCGATATTTCACCGCACATAACAAGAAAAACCGTTCCGAAGAATATTTAGATATTATTTTGGCTGTAGAAAGAAAACTTTGAGCGATTTACTTGTCGCGAGTTCATCGAGGAAAACAGCAAACACCGGGAAGCCGGCGGCTTAAAATTAAACTTAATTTTTAAGCTTAAAGACTCTAGGATTCTTATAGACACTTAAATACTTGTTTTCATGAATGAAACTTGTTGTCTCTGTAAATGTTCTACCGAATTATATTTCTGATCTTTTATTTATTGTTAGTTGTCTTTTGCAATTTTCATTGCTTTGCCGTTATTTGCTTACAGTCGTTCATAAACATCGCTTCCAGGAGTACTCAACTACCGCGCGTATTACACATCGCCGTGACGGTCATAAAACTATCAATAAAAACTAAACACAATAAATTCTTTATTATGTTGAAGCGTAACTCTGTTAAAATTTCTTTGCAAACTTGGTAGGTGATTTTGGAATTTTTTTTGAACGGTTTCGCTAAAAGCCCACGCGTGCCTCGATGGTCCTAAATATTGAATGAATGGAATTAGTCTTGAAAAATTGTGAAACTGACTGCTAATTGTCTGAGGGCAGGCGGTCTGTATATAAAAACAGCGCCTCATAGTACTCTTTCACCTCAGATGTGATGTATAAAAAGTATAAAAGGTTGATTTGCACGCACCCAGATTTGTTGGCAAGATAAAGTAAACTTGTCGAACGTAAAAATTCGGCCTGATTTGTTTTCCAAGGATTTGTTTTCCACGCCTAATCTACCATGATCAAGAGCCATTATTGCTCTAAAATGTGACCGAAGATGATTGCCAGTGCTATTTTTTGCGTGTAGATATAAGGCTATCAACTCGATGCAAGATTTGTTTCACTCTAAAATCACTTAGCCTGTCCCTCAAAAGTCACACGAATGTGCCCTTAATTTAACTGATTTGTGGATTACAAGTTTATTGTTTGTTTTAAATTGCAAATTTATTAATGGGGCTTCGCTTTTAGCCCTGGCTAAATCTATATATTATGAATTAAAAAAAAACTAAACTTGAGCCTGCGATCATTTGAAAACTAGTAACTTGTCAGCGGATAACTTCAAAAAGATACTCGACCTCGATGGGTCGACACCTGAGCCCGCGATACGGTTGGTGATACTGGTCAGTGGATACCCTGTTTTGACAGCTGTCAATTGATCACAACATTGATGTGCAATATATGTTTGCAATATCAGTCTTCCTGTGCTCCCAAACTAGATAGAAAGTATGAGGATTAAACACTGGTTACCCTGTGGTGCGGACGGACGGGCGGGCGGTGTACGGTCACGTGATTACCAAATTTTCTGGGATGGGTAGATTTACTTACCCATGGTGCTCCGCAGGCGGGCTTCGCCCGCCAGAGCTCCACTATAAACTAGACTCAGTAAGGAAATCGGTAAAGCTTGGCGTTAGAGTATTACACGCGCAAAAGCGCGCGAGCCTCACACGCCCGTAGCGTCTCTCCCCAGTCTCACTCTCCGTTTTCAGCCTCGTTACAGACCTTTCGTTGGAGTGCTCGCTCTTACTTAAATAGAAAAACCTACTTTTATTTTTTTTCTGGCTTACGTTCGACTTGGCATCTTCTAGTTTTGCAGCAAGGCTCTCCTGCAACCTGATCATAACAGGCAACTTTTTGACCGTTTTGTTTTCCCTCACTACCTCCTTTATTAGATCCACAGACTGCGGAGATATCCCAACTGAAGCATGGAACTACAATGTACAAAGTAAAATTTTCTTGCATTTAATATAAATGGCCAGGAATAAACTGAAAATGCGGCAGTGAAAATATGAATTATCCATGATTGCGTCACTTCAAGGCTACATTTTCAAGACTAGGTTGTGGTTTCATGTTATCGTTGCTGCAAATTTTATTTTCCTTTCTTTTAATCATATGCCAGCAAACCAAAAAAAAAAAAATGGAACAATTTTAACCAACGATGAAATTGAAGCACAACCTTATTACCCATATGTTGTTATATTTTATTATTTTGAACAACAATGTGTATCGTGTCTAGATGTCTGGCCCTGTTGTTGTTCAAAAGATGGACAAAGGTTTGTGTAAATTAAAAAGTCAACTAGGTAGTGTTATTGGTTTCCCTCACTTATTCACTGATTTATAGGTTGGATAGCAGTATCACACAGGATCTGGGGCCATGTTGTCTATTTATAGTGTTTCAAGAGTGAGCATTATAAAGAGGGAGCCACAGATTTATAGTGGCCAACAATTTAAGACTGCATGGACCCTAATTCAGGCAAAATTGTCAGAATAAAGAAAAAAAACAGAGAAGTTATATATATCGTGACTATCATTAAAAGAGAAAATTATTGCAGTCAAACAGACTTACTATTGCATAAGTAAGTATGACAGTTGCCATACCCTTCAACCATCTTGGCTGCATTTCTGGTAACATTTCTGTCAAGGCATCCTTTACAGTAGCGAAGAACATTGTAATATTGTCTTTCCAAGCCTCCTTGTATATTACAGCCCAGGCAAGCAAAAAACCCTATTTAGTACAAGAAAAACATTAAATGGAGAATGCATATTAGGAGAAAACTGATACTAATAACACCCATGTGATTACAGTGGGTACCACCAAACTCCCTCACCGTCTTATATCAAACAGTAGCAATGATCCTTGGAAGACTACATGACTTGTTGTAGAATGATTCACCCTAAAACAATTATTTGAATGTTCACTTACAACATTTTCATTTACAAGAGCTTTTAGGTCTTTATCAAGACTGTAGTCATCGTTGGATGAGAAAGGACCCCTCACGTAATTGAAAATAAGGACACGTCCTTCAGCTCTGCAACTCACGAAAAAATTAATCCCTAAGCAGTGATCTTGCAAGTGAATGGCAGTAATTTGGGTGATTTTGACAAATTAATTAAGCCAGTTAAACGACGCCTAACTTAATCACAGCACGTAGCTGGTCTCTCCAAGTTTGCTGAGACTTAAACAAGCACTATTAACTTCTGTAATCAAAGAAAACAGTGATGGCAAATTTATAACAGTTCCTCATTTAAGAGCCACTGTTAGTGGTTGTCCTATGTTCTTGTAAACCTTGAAAATTAATGTAAGAAGTGCATAGTGATTGTTTTAAGTGTGATAAGTGTGTCTTGCAGCTTTAAATACTCCAATGAACTATTTATAACAATCTTATAGAATTACCGGTATCTTTCATCAATAAACAAAATAATATTAATCCATGGAATGCTGTCTTTGCCTTGGCAAAACATTGTCATTGGACGTCAGAAGTAAACTTCCTCCTGGTGTTGTGACTCCGGCTGATTTGGAGCCCATTGTGAGCCCACTCTGAAGATTAACAATGAATTCTCCCAAATGGGCAGAAAACACAGGGTCATCAACCATGACCACAAGGTTGGTACAACTTAGCGCCTCCCTTAACACTGGTCTGCAAATATAACAAAATATTGCTTGTGTTAAGAAGAGCATTTATATCTAATGAAATGTAGACATGCCGTACACATTGTGTCAAAGATAATTGATCAACCTTGACTGGTTGCTCTCCATTATTAAGCAACTGCATGTAGGTAGTAATCTGGGCACAGACAATGACTCACACCTTAATCTTTTAGATCTGCTTAAATGATAAAGTTATAACCTCTGCTGATATTTTCTCGTAAAACATATTCAGTAAAGTTTAGCAGAGCCAGTTGTCAATGTTATAAGAATGAACATCTCAGCTAATTTAGAAGCCAGTTCGTAGAACACCCTGGGCATCTGTTGTTTATATAAAAACAAAGAAAAGTCACATTGAGTCCATTTTTAGTAAACCTTTTACCCCACGCATACTCTCACAGAAAACATGTCCACACATGATTTCTCTTAAGGCTGACTATCAATTAATTTGAAAGTCAGACGTAAGGGGATAATTAAGCACATCAAGGCTTTTCATGGTGTATTTTCTTCTTACTTTTGGCCACCATTTTGAAAGGCTTACAGAACTAAAATTTGGAACAAATTCATCAAAACCCGATCATTCTTGGAGTTACATTCCCTCTTAAATTCTGTTAGCTATATTAAGATTGTGTTGGGTAATCATCTAAGAAATGTAATTGACTGCACTGAACACATAACGATTGACCTTAACTGGAAACTTATACAACTCCCTACTTGAAAAACTAATTGTACTATAGAAAAACAAAAAATAAATACTACATAACAGATGTAGTAAGGAGGGAGAGGGTAATGTATGTTAATTAAAGCATTGCTACTGGCAACTCCAGCAAGCTTATGAGCTATTTCAATAATTATGATTTGGAAGTCATGTTCAGTGCCAGTCTTAGCAAATAAATCTTAACTTACACAGAAGTGCCTGACTGACTCTGGTCTCCTCCTGCTAGCATTGTGGGATGCCTTCTGGAAGGCACCCCTTGTGCTTTGGCCAAAATGTCTAATGTCAACGATTTTGCGACATTTTCTTCGGAAAGAGGAGAGTGCAGCATGGCAATAGAACTCTCATCTGTGGATCAAGAAGAAAAAATGTAAAGGTAATCAATTAAGATTTATTGCAATCTAATCACACTCAAGGGCTGTGGTAACTGACATTAAGACTTCAGTCAAATGGAAAATAATATTACATGCAGGTTGAACCACACAGTTTTGTAAGATAAACAGCAAATAGAAATATTACTCCATGACTCCTCGTTGTTGACTTGCAGGAGCCGAGATATAACGAATGCTGTGGCAAGCTTCATAGAGATGGTGTTCACCAAAAAAGCATTGCACGCCTGGAGAAACCTATAACAAAACAGAATTGATCTGTGATTGGAGATCGATGCAACTTCTAGGACAGCTAGAGGTAGGGATTGGTTAAGGATTTTCCACGGCACTGTTTGTTGGAAATACAGTACATTCATTAATTTAATTTCACTTACTTTGATGAAAAAGGAAATAGGAAGAGACATTTTTTGTCCATGAGAGTTTAACTAAATACAGGAAAAAAAATTCAATTGAACAAAGAAAACTTCTCTCTAGAAAGTTACATTATTGTACCGTTTGGAAACGCTACAGAGTTTTTCTCTGTCTTCCACCGGGTGTCGATGAAGCGTAACTTCAAACGGTTTCAAGGAGTCGTCCAGGAATAAATAACGCTGGTGCTAAACAACAACGAACAACAGATTTATTTTTTGCCCTAAATATTACAAAGTGATATAATACTAATAGCGGAGCTCCTCGCGCGCGCAAAGCGCGCACGTGGGTGCAGCCCCATTGCTAATGTAATCTACCCATCACAGAAAATTTGGTAATCACCTGACCGACCGACCGAGCGACCGTCCGTCCGCACCACAGGGAAACCAATGTTCAATCTCACACTTTCTAGCTAGTTTGGGAGCCCAGGGAGCCTAGGAGAAAACTATCAATGATCAATTGACAGCTGTCAAGACAAGGTATCCGCTAACCAGTATCATCTGGCCGTATTGCGGGCTCAGGTGTTGACCTATCCAGGGCGCGTATTTTTTTGAAGTTATCCGCTAACAAGTTACTAGTTTTCAGATGATCGCAGGCTCACTTTTTTTTTAAAATTCATATGAAATATGCTCTGTTTATGTCATTATGGTCCAGCAATATTAACATTTTGATTTCAAACTGACCTCGGAAGCCAAAATTCAGCCAGTTATTTAAAAATGCAAGAAGGGAAAACAGATGGTTTTCACTTTTCTCAGGATAGTCACGCTTTGGTCACGCTCCACGTCCAATTTTTATGCCCTGATTGGTCTAAATTTGACAGGTGAGTCCATGCGGAAAATTCATACAACATCTTGAAACTTGTTTGCTTCAACAGCTGACGGAAGCTGACAGAGTTTTGTGTCAACTTCTGATGTTTTTAATAACTGTCTTTTTTCACTGGATGTACAAAATGAAATACAGCTGCTACCAAGAGTCTTCTGTTAACGTTATTCATGGCTGGTTTGTTTATTGAATTTTTTGTTGAGAAATGCGCTGCTTGTCAAAGTCGGAAATCCGATTTCGGATGGCATCGTTTTGTTTTTCACCTTGCTGGATGCGTATTACTTGATAGCTTTCAGGAGCTGCATCTCGAAATATGGTAAGCCTGAGTTATCATTGTATTTATATCTGTTTTCATGAAGTCGAGCGCAGTTTTTGAGGCTAGTTTATGCACGTTTGTATTTAGATTTGAGACACTGATCTGACCTAGTATGAGGTTTGACATAAGCTTACAGAACTTTGAAAAGCCTTTAGTCGATATTTCACCGCACATAGCAAGAAAAACCGTTCCGAAGAATATTTAGATATTATTTTGGCTGTAGAAAGAAAACCTTGAGCGATTTACTTGTCGCGAGTTCATCGAGGAAAACAGCAAACACCGGGAAGCCGGCGGCTTAAAATTAAACTTCATTTTTAAGCTTAGAGACTCTAGGATTCTTATAGACACTTAAATACTTGTTTTCGTGAATGAAACTTGTTGTCTCTGTAAATGTTCTACCGAATTATATTTCTGATCTTTTATTTATTGTTAGTTGTCTTTTGTAATTTTCATCGCTTTGCCGCCCTTTGCCGTTATTTGTTTACAGTCGTTCATAAACATCCCTTGCAGGAGTACTCAACTTACCGCGCATATTACACATCGCCGTGACGGTCATAAAACTATCAATAAAAAATAAACACAATAAATTCTTTATTATGTTGAAGTGTAACTCTGTTAAAATTTCTTTGCAAACTTGATAGGTGATTTTGGAATTTTTTTGAACGGTTTCGCTAAAAGCCCACGCGTGCTTCGATGGTCCTGAGTATTGAATGAATGGAATTAGTATTGAAAAATTGTGGAACTGACTGCTAATTGTCTGAGGTCAGGCGGTCTGTATGATAAAAACAGCGCCTCATAGTTAGGTTTTAGGTTTTATTTAGTTTATGCACGTTTTTAATTGTAAGATTTGAGACAATGATCTGACCGAGTATCAGGTTTGATTATAAGCTTATAAAACTTTAAAAAGCCTTTAGTCATTTTCTTACCGCGAATAAAAAGAAAACGTTCCAAAGAATATTTCGTTATAATTCTGGCTGTAAAAGAAAGCTTTGAGCGATTTCCTTGCCTCGAGTTCATCTTTGAAAAAGCAAACACCGGGAAGCCGGCTTACAAAATGAAAAACATAAACAAGGATTTTCTGTCTTGAGTTCGTGAATGAAAATTGTTGTCTCTGTATATGTTTCACCGAATTATTGTCCTTTTATTGATTGTTGGTAGTCTCTTTTGCAATTTTTATCGCTGTGCCGTTTGTTTTCAGTCGCTCATGAACATCGCTTGCATACAGGATTAGTCAAAATGCCGCGCGTATCAAACGCTTTTGAAGATTACACATCGTTATAAAAACATTAAATAAAAAATAAACATAATAAATTCTTTATTATGTTCAAGCGTATAACTCTATTAATCATAATTTAAACAGTCGACTTTGGCGCTTGTCAAAAGTGAGAACTGGCCAGCCGTATAGGTGATTTTGGAAATTTTTTTAACGGTTTCGCTAAAAGCCGACACGTGCTTCGATCGTCCTGAATATTGAGCGAGTGCAATTTGTATTGCAAAATTATGAAATACTGCATTCTGTCCGAGGTCTGTATGATAAAAACAGCGCCTCATGGTACTGTTTCACCTCAGATGTGATGTATAAAAAGTATAAAAGGTTGGCTTACACATCCCCAGACTTGTTGGCAAGATTTTGTAAAGTAAACTTGTCGTCGCAAAAAATTCCGCCTGATTTGTTTTCCAGGCCTAATCTACTGTGATCAAGAGTCCGCGCTCTTAAATGTGATCAAAGATGATTGCTATTTTTGGGTGTACATATATAAGGCTATCAACTCGATGTAAGATTAAGTTCACTCTTAGCTTTGACTGTTTGCAAATTACTGTTCTCTAAAATCACTTAACCTTTCCCTCAAATTAGTCACATGAATGTGTTCTAAAGTTAACTGAATTGTGGCATACAAGTTTATTGTTTGATTTAAATCATAAATTCGAGTTAATAGGAGCTTCGCTTTTAGCCCTGGCTAAATCTATATATTATAGAAAGAATAAATAAATAGGAGTCTGGCTGCCTGAAATAACTTTAGGGTTAAAAAAGGCAGGCAGCCAGTATTAGAATTTTGCAAATACAAATTAAGGTCGGTAAAAAACTAACAAAGACAAAAAGCAAAGTCAAAACACAAACAACACAAACAACACACACAATAGTATATATATAAGGAGAAGAAAAATTGAAGAACAAATAGAATTAAAGATATATAAGTAAATAAGACAACTTATCAATTACAATAAATTAACTAATAGTCAAAAATCAGAGCAAAACAGTCTTAAAAACGTACAATAAAGGTGTTAGCTAGTATCTTTCGAGATATTGAACTTGCATTTTTTTCTTAAACATTGATATGGAGAATAACTTTATATCATCATCAATGGAATTCCAAATAGAGGGGCCCTGAAACCTAATATTAAACTTACCATAATTAGTTCTTACAAAAGGAAGATAATAAGACTGTCTTGCTGCAAGTCTAGTATTATAATTATGAATATTAGCTACTCTAGTGAAAAAAGAATAAAAGGCAATAGGAAGGAGCTCATTATGATATTTATACATGAATATAGCAATATAAAATGTGACAAGATCATAAAATTTGATTACCTGAAGAGATTTGAACAAAGGACTGGAAGGACTATCAAATTGAGAAAAAGTAATAGTGCGCATGGCTTTCTTTTGAAGTATAAATATTGATTTAAGTGTTGATTCATATGTATTGCCCCAAATGATAATTCCATAAGTCAAAAAGGGGTAAATTAAGGCATAATGTAGTTTTAATAAAATATCAAGACCTACATGATGCCTTAACTTAGATAAAATGCCTATACTTCTCCTAATTTTTTGGGCTATAAATTCAACTTGATGTTTCCAAGTTAGGTGTGAATCAATTATTATGCCAAGATACTTAATACAATACTCTCTTTTCAATTGTTTGTTGTATAAAAGGAGATTAAAATTGGAATCCTGTAATCTTTTTTGGGGTGGGTGGAAAAGTATGAAATTTGATTTTTCTATATTTAGAGAGTTTGTTGGCACTTAGCCAGGTATGAATTCAGAATTTATCCTATTTTGTAATATCTGGAGACTTTCATTCTCACAGAATAAATTTGCATCATCTGCAAATAAATGAAAGTCAGACAGTTCTGAAGAATAGTGGAAGTCATTAATATACAATAAAAACAATAAAGGACCAAGAACAGAACCCTGTGGGATTCCATATGTCAGACCGCATTTCTCTGATGTGACATTATTTACCATAACAACCTGTTGCCGATCAGTAAGATAAGATTTGAACCAATCATTTGCAATTCCTCTTATGCCATAATGTTCTAACTTGCTTAGTAGGATTTTGTGATTGACTGTATCAAATGCTTTACTAAAATGAAGGAAAATTCCACAGGAATAATTTCGTTCCTCAATTGCCTTCTGTATTTTATCTGGTATAGATAATATTGCATGATCAGTGTTATGTTTAGACCTAAATCCAAATTGCTTATCATATAATACATTATGTTTATCTAAAAACCTAATAAGTCTATTATACATAAGTTTCTCAAGTAGTTTATGGAAGGTTGAAAGCAATGAGATAGGATGATAATTTGACAAGCAAGTTTGGGACCCCTTTTTAAAAACTGGTATCACATTAGCTAATTTTAGGTCATGTGGTACAGTACCAGACAAAAATGAAGTGTTAAATAGTATTGTTAGGGGAATTGACAGGGCAGATTTTAACAATTTAAGGATGTCAACTGATATGCTGAACGGGCCTGTAGCTTTACCTGATTTTAATTTGGAAATCTCATTTTCAATCTCAACCATAGTTGTTGGGTGAATAAAGAAAGAATCACAAACTGGATTATGTAGATATTCCCTAGGAGTTTTTTCTACAATAGGTATTGATTTAGTTAGATCATTGCCTATGCTAGAAAAGTATATATTAAAAACATTTGCCACCTCAATTGGACTAGCAATTTTCCGGTCATTTACTCTAAGCTCAATATGTTTTGCACTAGTTGGAGGTTTGAAATTTACTATTTGTTTAACTCCTTTCCATATTTTCTTACTATCATGAATATTATGAAAGAAATAACTGTAAAAGTATTCCTTCTTGGATATTTTGAGAAGATGGTTTAATTTATTCCTATATAATTTAAATTTTGTATGAATATAAGTAGATCTGGTCTTAATAAATTGCTTATATAAATTATTCTTGACATATATTGATTTTCTCAATGCAGAAGTAATCCAGGGTTTTGAGAGGGATTTGCGTTCCCTCTTGGAGAGTTGCTTAACAGGAATATGATTATCAATAATAGTAGACATCACATTATAAAAGGAGCTAAACATACTTGAAGAATCTTGTTCTTGGGAAAAAAACATTTTGCCAATTGATAGACTGAAATTCATTTATCATGTCCTGTGGATTCAAATTTGAATAATCTCTTTTATATAGTTTAACATTGTTATGAAGAGATGAAAATTTATCAAAAATGAGAACATTAGGCAAATGGTCTGTGATGTCATAAATTATATTTCCACTGATTGTGAAATGCTCTAGTGAGTTAAAAAAAAATTATCTATTAGTGTTTTAGAGTGATCTGTTATTCTTGTGGGCTGCAGAATATGAGGCTGAAAACAAAATGAGCTAAGAATATTTATAAATTCATTAGTTGGATTATGATTTTCAAATTTGAGAAGATCAAGATTAAAATCACCTAGTGTTGCACAATATTTGCTTCCTCGATCAATCTTCTCAGCAGTGGAATTCACATACTCAAAAAAGCTGTCTAGGTTACCATTGGGATGTCTATATATAATGCCACAGAGGACATTTAAGCTATAGCTATTATATATTTCAATCCAGAGAGCTTCATAATCAGCAGTAGAGGTTGATAGCTCTGATATGACGGTAAAATTCAATTCATTTTTAATGTAAAAACCAACACCTCCAGCATTTGAGAGAGTTGGTTGAGAAACAAAAGAGTACCCAGGTAAATCAATATTTAACAAGGGTTGTTGATTAACCTTAATTTTAATTTCAGTTAGCCCAATAACTGAAAAGGGAAAATATAGCTCTGATAACATAGTAGTCAAATCCTCAAAATTGCTTGACAAGCTTCTAATATTAGAATTTAATATAGAAAATGCATAATTACTTGAAAGACAATCAAAGATATCAGGATTGCTATGAAAATCATGAAGGGTATAGTAGCTAAAGTTAGTATCTACTGGCACGTTCAGGTCAGCATCTAAATTAGTCAGATGGGACACATTATCAACATAGCTAATGGTTAGCGATGGTAAAGTAGAGTACTCACTGAGTATTTCTCCATCAGAAGCATTAACATTGCCATTGGGACATGTAGGACAGTTACTCGTAGGCACATTTGTAAGCTCAGTTTCCATTAAGTTTATGTTGAAAGTCAATCAGAGATTCCAACTTGTAGATTTTGCCCTTAAGCTTCTTGAGCTTCTGGTCTTGATGGTCCTGATCTTCTGTTCTGATTCCTGATTTTTTTCACAAGATCCAGGCTGTTAATGAAGACAACTGGAGATACCTCAGTGGCTCTCAAGAACACCTTTCCATTTGAAGTCCAAAGAAATTTGTAATCCAGATCTTTCTTCAATTTATAAGCTTCATTAAAGAGCTCACGATTCGTAGGAGAAAGGCTTTCAGAGATGTACATTCTGTGCTCATCCGGAAAACCCAGGTCGTTGGATGTCATTTCATTAAGTTTCAATCTTGCCCGATAGAATGCATCTTTTGTGTCACGCCTGACAAACTTGACAATAATGGGCGACGGGCCAGGTTTTTTGCTTTTATAGAATTTCGATGGGGGAAGGCGGTGGCTGACTGATATATGTATCAGTAATATTGACACCAATAGCTTTTCCCAAATCTTTCACAATTGAATTCGTCGATTCTTTCGGTTTCTGCGGAATGCCTCGTATCTCTACAGACTCCCTTCGAGTATATTGTTCCAAGTCATTATTTGCCTTGGTCACAGACCTGAACGATGTATCCAGTTTACCCAGAGTTTTCTGCAGTGTCTTGTTCTCATTTCGTAGCTTCTTGTTCTCCTCCTCGCACACTGTGATTCTTTTAAGTAGAGCATCATATTGTTTGCTAGTGAATGATAAGAGCTCTTTGGCCTCCTCAACAGATTTCTTTAACTCATTGCACCTTCTTCTTGTGAATGTGAATCTGTGGAGTATGAAAAGCGAGACTATTATTTACAAGGAAGTCTAGCACAAAATACGAGAACATATCAATCATCCGAAGATGAACATAGGCAGCAAATATAATATTATCCCATAACAAAATTTAGGACAAACCACATACACAAAACAAAAATAAAATTCTGCATAATATATCAAGTATATGTGACCAAGAGAGTTCAATAAACTTAGTATGTCATTAACGGAGAAGGCGAATTGCTTGGTTGACACAGTTGTTCTTCAGGTGAAATTATATTCTTTAATTTTTCAGGAATACATACAGGGTTCAGGAGGCAGTTTTATGCATATGTCCATGTTGGGATGGGGTGTATAGACTAGAGTATATGAAGCTGCAGTCAAATTATCAAGTTTTTTGGTGCATTACCTCACTAGAAAGGCACTAGTAACCTTTTCCAAGAGGTTGGTAACCAACACAGGTAGCGGCATAGTACCGTCGGACAACTCCACTGTAGTACTCTTCCTTCAAGGAAGAGTGGTACCTCTCCAGGAGTCCACCATCAGATACATTAAAAGCGCCGCCACCAAAACTTTTCCTTGCCTTCTCCAGAAATTTGACCCTTGAGTCAAAGGCACTGGGGTGCAGGACAATTCGCCTGTGGAGAATGATAACAGCAACGACAAAAAAGATTATGATGTATGTAGACTCATAAAAACAGGAAATAATATGCCTTCAGTATTTTTTGGCAAGGAGTCAGTCTGGCCAGGAGCATAATAATTTGTAAAGATTTTTTAAAAAAGACATATCAATACAGTGTAAAGTACGTGTTCTGCTGTACTGAATAAGGCACTTTCAGCTAAAAAATAATGTTGAATATACTGCTAATTCATGCATTCAGTTTGACGTTGGGCTTCTATTACAAATATTTAATCATGTTTAGTACCTCATACTGATAGGTGCCCATTAGGAACAAAGTGCGGACAACTATTTAAAATGACTTTTTTGGTCCTTAGTTTGCGTTGAACTAGGAATTTCTTTAGGTTGCTGTTATTTCCATTGTAAATGTTCTTTTCTTTTCTTCCTTTATTTTAATGTCTTTCATTATGGGCCTAAATAGCTTCTATTTAATTAAAGCAAATTCGAATCAGGCTAAGGCACATGGGTTATTCCATAAAACAAACACAAACACACCCACCCGCATGACACAAGGCACATTTTCTGACCTTCGACCTAGAATTCAAGAACTGCTTTAGCCTCCCCTACCATCAGGATTTCCTAGTTTAAAGACCCCCACGCACAAATACGGATTTCACTGAAATCGTTGGACACCATAAAAATTTTAATGCAAATTAAAAGGTTCTTATAGGCAATTAGATGATTTTTTTTTCTAATTTGAGCTTTGAATTTTTTGAAACTCTTTGTTTGGGAAAGTTAAGATTATATTTCCAAATAAGCTTTCATCTGACTGAATTTCCCTTTTATTCTAGACAAGGGAAATATACACCAATATATATAATACAAGTCAAAACTAACTCACATTAATTTGCATGTACTCGAATGAAAGGTTTTTTTGTTGGGAAGGAAAGGAAAAGACACTTCGTGGTATATTACATGACCCGCTATACAGCTGGACACAGCCTTTCAAAATGGCCCCAAACGATCGCGAACGGTTCCAGCGTTTTGTAAGGGAAATGTTTAGTTCAAGGTATAAATCATTGCTTACTTTACTAGAATTGAGCGATTACTCATGAAATTATGCTATTTTATTCGACTAAAGAGGTCTGTGGTTAAAAAGGATAATAAAATTTAAAAATGCAGTTCAATTTTTGAAAACTTGTCGATTGAAGGGATGGAAGGATCGATCCTTGTCATAAATCCAGAGGATGTAGTAAAAAAGGTCAAAAACCCACGGGTGTGGACAAAACCTGGGCCCGGGCCCATGAGCTAGCCCATGGGCCACCCTATGGGCCACCCTATGGGCCACCCTATGGGCCACCCTATGGGCTAACCCCAGAAAAACGTAAAAAAAAAATTAACAACTTTAAAAATAATAATTAAATAATTAAATTAAAATAAATTCTCTACGTAGTGGTTTATCTTGAATTAAGTGACATTTGCTCATTGAAATAGGTTTGGCAAAGCAGGGTGGTACGTGGTCACGAAAGGCAGAATTTTTTTTCACACTTCATTGTTCTTGTAAAGCCAACTTCCATTCGGTAAACATGCTTCAAACTATGCCATTTGCCACGAAGGCAGAACTATTAAAATTACGACGATAGAATACATAACTGCTGAAAACGGAGCGAAGAAAGTCTGTAAAAAGACTCCCGTATGAATAGCAAATACAAGTCGGTGTACGAATAGCCACTGGGTAAAAATAAATGTTTCATTGCTTCTCCCAGTTTAATAATGAATGACTGTGGTAGGTTGACCACATACGGTGCTTTTACGTCTCCAGTTTGTGTTAATCACTCCTTGCATTCTGCTCTTTATCAGAAGTACCATGCTTGGGTGACATATATTGCAACACTGCGCTCATATGTAATAGTTCTTATTGCTGAAAATTCCTCAAAAAACATGGTTTTTTGTTGTTTTCTTGGTGTCCCGTGAACTCAAAGCCATAATCAAGCAAAAAATCAAGAATTTACCAGAAAGGTGCTTTTAGACATCACACCAGATAGGGCGCTCTACGTGCTCAAATTTGCCGTGATCTGGTTTTTGTTCATGGTACCCATGAGTGAGAAATAAATCTGACAGAGCTCATGTAGTAATAATCCAACCCAACTATAGCTCATCCCACATCCTACATGTAGTAGTGACACAGTGTTTTGCATTCTGCACACTCTGGACTGTTTGGAAAATCTATTTTTATCATATAATGGAATCACCACGCTCGCCCGAGATTTCTTATGCGAGTGTCGTAAAAGGGTACTCTTCTCCCGAAGAAGTATGGAAAAAGTACCAGACGCAAGGAGAACAGGAGGCCACGGAAATTGCCTTATCGGAATCGTTAATCGATGCCCATCAGGTATGTTTGCTGATCTTTTATATAGGAACAGAAGGGAAAACTGAGGATAATGTCATTCCGTACTTTTCCTATCTCAGGACCGTGAAATGAATGACTCAGACGAGGGAGTAGAGTTGGTACCAACCCCAGGATTCGGAAACTATCCACGTGCAAAGGTACAAACTGTAGGTTACGTAGTTATGATGAGGTAATGTCTGCATGAACAGTCTGTAAAAGTAAAGACTGATTTATGGACTGTGATCACCTTCGACCATATGACTGAAATGAAAGGTTTTTGCGTTGACCACAGTAGCTATAATTTGTTAAAAAATTCAGAATTAGGAGCACATTTTCCAATAAAAGTTTGAAGTTTTAAGCGCAATTTTGCGAGATCAATATTTGACCTCGGCGGTTTAATAGAACTATCTTCAGGATCGCTTCTCGGGAAAATTTAAAAGGATTGAGCTCTCAATCGGATGGATCGGGAGCCTGTATTTTAGAGGTAAGAAATTAAATAGTTTGGCGTAGGGCTTTTGCGGCGTTTTGGTCTGAAAACTGATATTCACGTTGGGCATTTCGGTCTGGAATAGGGTGTGGCTTTAGAGTGAACTATGGAGTGTATGAACGTATTTATCGCTTCAATTCCAAATGAGTACGAAAGAAAGGGACATATGCGAATTCGAAATAGATTTGAACAATTTTTGGGTTGTAACCCTAATCTAATTAGTGATAACATAATTCCTGTCTAAAGGCAAATTTAGATGGCATGGATTTTAGAGGCCAAGTCCGAAAACGGGTGAGGAAAGTGACATTTTTGAGTCTGACATTGGCTCAGGAATTGAAGAACCGGGCGGCATACCCCCACCTAGAATTTGTAGGAGTACCCCCACCCCCAGGCTTTATTCGTTTTTGGGGCCTTCCTTTTCAACTGACACAGTAACAGTCAGCGCAAAACCCTTCAAATCGATAAATTCCCCCTTTTGAGCTGCAGGGACGCCAAATTAAACAACGCTTATTTGGTAGCCTGGGCATAACCCGTTTGATATTTCATACCGGCATAATTTTCTCTATATTTCGAACATACAAACAGTCAAACCGCTTGTGTGCCCCCAGTGGCGCATACGGCAAACAATAAGATCGTTTTCGATTCGTGCAATGTATGTTACATTTTAGAAACCCGAAGTCTTCGAGTCATGGGAAGAAGAGGAGTATTCTCCTCGTGAACCGCAGATTCCACTGGGATCTTACCGGTATAAGAAGGTATATCTCGAATTCATTTCAGATATCGAATGCACGTCTTCCACATATGAATTCTATCATAACCTCAACTAGCTAAATACAAATAGTCCTTGGGCCATGGAGAGAACCCCCCCCCCCCCGGGGGAATTTTGCAGTCATATACCGTTTCAAAGCTTAGGGCAACGAGATTCCAAATCAGGTGGTTGCAGTTGTAAAGTTGCTGGACTACACCATGGCCTTTTCTTTCTGGAGATAAATACCACAGGGTTTTGTCCTATTAAAAGTTATGACATGCGCAGTTCCTCGCTTAGTGCTTATAAACGGTGCTCAGATGAAAATTTCTGTAGAGATGACAAAGTTAGGTGACAAGACACAATTCTCGTGCTTTATTTATGGCCTTTTTTTATATTTTTTCGTCCAAACCCATGGTGTGGATACCCTGTGGTACATATCGCTAATTTGATAGCAAGGGTGAGAGCTTAGGGGTTTTTTTAGAATGCAAAAATTCCACCGATTATGTGCACACAATCTCTTCAGTGTCTCTTGGAATGACAACTAGTCTGCTAATAGTCTGTACATCCAGTCAATACATATACTCGGGAAAAAGCAAAAGGATGCAGGGTAACAAATATCTGTACACCTGTATGAACACTCGACTAATTTATTTCAGCTTGATTCTCTTGTCATGATCTGCAACAACAACTCGCCAGCTAAAACTAGCAATGAGAAGAAAAGAAAAAGTAAGGGAAAAAAAAGCAAATCAGCAGCTCCCCCCCGACGTGTGCAGTATTGCATTTCATCAAGTGGGGATTCGGACAGTGATACACTGCAGGTATGCTTGATTTAAAAACTTTCGACGATTACCTTTTAGCCTGTCAATGTCCCCTCACCCCCTCCGGCTCCTCACGAAATCTTTTCATAAAAAAACGCTGATTTTGCTGATGCTGCTGAAGGGTTCACCATGTCCGATTTCCATTGCGAGACTGATTCATTTACAAGCAGTGTGGTCTTGTCCTTTCCTAGGATGCGATAAATTTCAGTCGGATATCAGCATACACGGAACGAAGAGCGAGAGGAGGAGAGAAGAGAAGCGGAGCCCCTAGCAACATCAAGGTAACTTGAGAGGAAACATATGTTTTGCTTATTTGCAAGGGAGAGTAACGTCCTTTAACCCTCACACGTACAGGCAAACATATACCCCCCTGTAACATAACCTGTTGGGGAGAGCATGGCGTTCATTAGAGATTTTTACTCATTTCATTACAGGCAAAAATCAAAGCTCCACTGACAGGCTTAATGTCATAATATACGCGTTGCAGCCAGTAATCTGAGACAATTCATGCACTTACGTGAGCTAAGCAAATGGAGGAAATTCACAATCCAACACTCATTCCACATTCTAATGATAGCATGAGTGTTGGTTGAAAAGACAGATGGAAAACACTGCGAACTTTTTTATTTTTTTTTTCAATCTCGTCCGGTAACACCCCACTGTGGTACACGGGGTGGATAGAGATATAACATCAGTGTTCAACGATTGTGCTCTTCCTATTGCTTATTTCATTTGAATTTATCTCATTTTAATTTATTTTATCGTTTTATTTCAGGAGCATGAATCTTCTGAGGCTGCAACAATGTAAGTTTTATAGAACCTTGGTGTTATACGACTTATCCATTACGATTTATTGACTTTAGCCAATCCACTGAAGTTAATTAGGTTATTTGTTTCGGCATATTTGCGATTACAATAGGTATGATGAAAATGAAATTGAGATCTACAAAATTAATTTTTCAGTATTGCCAATCCGCACAAATACGAGAGGGAACAGGAAGAGCAAACACCTCAGTTTTACACCATCCAAGATTCAGAAGATAATAATACTGCGGAGGAATGCGACGTCGAGGAGCTGTAAGCATAATTTAATATAATACAGATTTACTAGATAACATGGATATAATACAGAATTAGTAAAACATAAAACCAGAGCTCCATCCATGATAATTTCGGAAATTCACAGATTTTGACTGGTTCTATATCTATTGATCTGTGGGTAGCCAAATACAAGATACATGGCCCGAATCAATGAAATGCAATGGTTATAAACAGTTGAAAACACCAAAAATTAATATTTATCTTTTTAATTTCCAGTCAGTGACAGTCAAGCTAAGCAGTCACACCGTGGACAAAAAACTGTGGTGTGAATGAAACCTTAAGAATGAAACCTTAACTTACAGGATCATATTCACCCAAGGGGTATTGCGTGCAGGGGGTACACACCAGGATGTAGGCAATCAGATTGCAGAGGTCAAGAAAAGGACCTTTTGAAAACCAAACCAAATGCTTGCAAAGCCTATGAAAGACAATGAGCACGTACACTGTATAGATATGCGTTATTCTAGAACGGGGAACTGAAGCTGTTTACCTGAGCTCTGCAGTTTTCAATTAATTCGTCGATGGGTCTTACATATAGCGGCGTTTTTTTTTTACCAGGACAGAAACTGCCATTGACTTAAAAGAGCCTAAAAGAGAGTTGCAGGCGAGATCAATAAGTGACCAGTCGGATGAAGATTACAGCACGAAAGAGAAAAGGTAAACAGTAGAATGTCCGTCAAGGAACCCTTTTTGAAAACATAATTACTGACAGTGGGGCTATTTCCTAGCAGTCCTTAAAGCAGCTCGTGAGCTGAATAGTTTTATAAACCAACGGGTGTTATGCTCACTCATTTGTCTGGAGCTATGTTCAATGTGAGTGTAGACCATGATAACAGCTTAATATCTAATGCAAACTAAAAGAAAACCGGGAAGTTGCCATGGCTAGTTTTTAATAAAAGAGTGTAGATCATGGACCAATACGCTAGAGTAACAATAGCATGCTTCATGTATTGCTTTATGACTTGAATCTGCAAATAGCCATTGCCAAGACAGCTTTTTTTTTTAAATTCATTTCACAGGATCAAAAGTGAAGCTCCTAAAGGACAGATCAAATACTACCTGAACAGAAAATCTTTACCATGTTTACCAGGGAGTTTTCTCGATAACAGTGCTAGTAACGACTCTGTCGTTCCGCTACTTCTCAACGCTGAGCAATATTACAAAGAATATATAGCCACTTCAAATCCCGTTCGAATAAAACACATCACTCGATTTTTAGTTAATCTTGATGCACTTGAAAACTCTGAAGACTTGCTGTCGGACGACCTTGGCTCCTGGAATCAAACCAAGACCCGAAAGAAATGGTACGTCACGAGATGTGACAAAAAAGGGAAAGTTGAGAAAGTGGTTAGAGTTCGTGAGAACTCCACTGATGCCTACTTAGTGTGTCGCCGTCCATTTGTCAATGCAAGTGACAGGTCTCTGCACAAAACAATTGTTGACGTGACTCATCCAGACGGCAAACACCACAACATCGTTTTCGTCAAATATGAATTCGTTGGTGCTCCGGAGCATGAAGTGAAAGTCAAGCACCACAGCAATGCGAAATCGTGCAGTATCCCTTATTTAAGAACCTATAAGAGCACGCGTAAGACCTTAGAAAAAATTACCAAAGAAAAAGGCAAAGGCCTTAAAAGAGCTGTGCACGAAGTAGAAACAGAAGTAGGAGACATTTCAAACTGTAATTCTGTCGGGGCCTTGCCAAGAAATGAAAGACAAGCAAAATATCTCAAAGTAAAGAACAGTACAGGGTGTATTGACGATCCCATTTTTGCTATCACGGAAATGATGAAAACAGGAGAAAAAAAATTTATCAGAGGCTACAGCCTTGACGACGAATCACCCAAAGTTATCCTGTTCACTGATGAACAGGTGGAAGACATTGTGAACTTTTGTTGCAATGAGGTCGACGGACACACTTCTATGTTGTACGTAGATGTAACTTTTAAACTGGGGCCTTTCTTTGCTTTGGTCACAACATATCGAAACACTACTTTGTTCACGAAACGCAGTAATCCACCGACATGCCCAGTAATGCTTGGTCCGGTAATGCTGTGTATGTTAAAAGATAAGTCTACCTACTTGACTTTGTTTCAAAAGCTCTCTGCACAGGTACCTGGTTTGCAGATCAATTTAAAGGGTTATTGTACTGATTCAGAAGAAGCGCTGCGCCAAGCACTAGCCCAGGTTTTTCCAAATTCGACATCATTGTTGTGTAAAGTTCACGCCCAGAAAAACATTGAGGGAAAATGTCGCAAACTTCGACTTTCTCAGTACCTCACAAATGATATAGTAAATGATATTTTTGGCAGCTTGGTTTACGCAAGTTCCTACGAAGAGTACAAGTCGAGGTTAGATTTATTAACAGAGAAATGGGACAGCCAAGAATTTTCAGAATCGCCTGAGGCACCTGCATTCTCAAAGTATTTCAGACGATACAAGGCAGAGGAAATATGGAACCACGTAAGTGCTAAAGCATCGAGAGATGCGGGTTTTGAGGACGAGGTTCAGACGAACAACATCCCGGAGTCCGCAAATGCTTTACTTAAACGCTGGCAAGACTTTTAAGCCACTGACATGGCCAGTTTCATAGACGATTGCAAAGGACTTATTGCCAAACAGCACCGTGATGTTCAGCGGACATTGTTGGGGCTTTCGAGTCCGTATATCTTAAGGCCTGAATATCAAAACTCCAAGAACGAAGCTGACGATTTTTTTGACAACGAACCTGGTCATCGCGATCACGCCACCAGCAATTTGAAAGTTCTGGTTGACCCAGTGAATTTTAAGAAAGTTTACGGCCATCGTCCTGCCCCGCCACAAGCCCAACTCCACCAAAATGTTACAACTAACTTGAACGCGCTTTCTGATTTATTCACGGAGAAAGATCTACGGTTGCTGGGAGAAAAGGCACAGAGACTTTGGCAAGAGAAAAACATTCGTGCAGGGTTTGAAAAAAACGAATTTCTCGTAAAAAGCAGGTCTCAACAAACGCCCCACTTAGTTAAAACAGTTTCTAATAATGGGTACGTTTGTGACAGCCAATGCATGGGCTTCAAGTCGAGAAAAATTTGTGCCCACACGGTCGCTGTGGCCACTCATAACAGGAGCATTGCATCATATGTAAACTGGTACCGAAACAAAGAAAAAAAAGAAAACTTGACTGCATTGACAACGTTTGCGGTCAACAAAAGTGCAGGTGCCAAAAAGCCAGCAAGAAAGCGTATTAACAAGTCACCAGATGTTATGACTTCGAGTATGTTAACAGGAAGCATGACACCAAAGACCCTGGGTGAAGTTGTGGAAAGCAATCACGGTGCGTCGCAATACACCGCTGAAGCATCTTCTAACCCGCTTAGAATTACGATTAGGAAAAGCAAGCCTCCAAAACCAACGGTACAACCAACACTCAGCACCCTGTTTGAACTAGTTGAGCTCAGCAACCGGATCAAGAAGTGTGCTGCTGGATGCAAGGACGACATAAGAGATGGACCGGACAAATTCTCTCGAGGAGAAATCGACGATAAATATTGCATCCATCACAAGGAGCATGACTCCGTGTGGATCGCGAGTCACAATAAATATAAAAAAACTTTTGAGAATAAGCACTACCATTTGTATGCTAATTGTGTTAGGGAAAGGAATCCTCATTTCGAACCTAGTAAGGTGAACATTCTCTGCGCGTTAGAAGGAAACGCAATTCAAATTTTGAAAGACAGACTGTATTAGTTAAGGCTTGGTTGTGAAATTGTTTTCCTGAAAATTGTGAAGGGGGTGGTCTAACTTCTTAGCACTTATGGTTTCGTGATTTTTGTGAGCTTCATTGCCGTTCTAGGAATTTTTGAAAATAATTCTACAAAACGGCAAATTGAATAATTTGCATAATTATGTAATGACTCACAAGGAGCATTGAATATTAAAAATGCTTCTGTGTATGTGTGTGTGTGTGTGTGTGTGTGTTGCGTTATGGGTGGTGGGGAAGGGGTTATAATACACGTTATTAAAAAACAAAAGGAAAGGAAATTTGGTGCTTGCTCCGTGGTCCAAACGCTCTTTTTTGGGGTGATGGGGGTCGCCCCCCTGTTGACTCTTCAAAAAACTGGCAAGCCGTTAACTTTTTAAAACTGTAGAAAAGCGCACGCAAGTATGCTTCTAGCCCTAGAAAACAAGAGGCAGCATTTCGAAGAGGATCTTTGTTTGACTACAAAAGTAATTGCTGCGTGAGGAGACCACCATGTGCTACCCGACCATGTGCTAGTGTTGCTTGGGATCTCACACAAAAAATTGTTTTGTGAAACAACAGAACCGTAAGTTTTGATGTCTCTCTCTCATTGTCAAGGGTCGAGGGTAACATTTTTTTCCAATTTTTTTTTGGGTGGAAAGGTAACAATCGATGCAATCAATGTCATTAAGAAGAATTTAAAAAACAAATGGCGCGTGAACATCTTGTAGTTGTTGGATGGGGAGGGGAGGGGGGGTTGGAATAGAGAAAAGCTCCAGGAAATCCCAATCATCCCAATTTTTTTTTCGAAGAATTGCATTTATAACACCACGGAAATCCATACCAGAACACGTTACTTGAAAACGCTGATTTAAAAAAAAATTGTGTAAACGAAGTTTAAAGTGTCGTGAAACAAGAATGAGTGCGTTGAATTATGAAATTCTGGTCCAACCAACAAGAAAGGAACGAAAAAACTCTTATTGCGTTGTAAAATGTGCCGTAGAATGTGTCATAAACGAACGATGCTTCCCTTTGCGTGCAAAATAGGAAATAATAGCTGAAGCCGTTGTGAAGAAAGTTTTTGCGCAGACACCTCTGATTTCTGTTTGAAATAAACATGTGTACAAAATTAGTTTCACCACATGACTTCCTATTATCCCACTTCCGCCATCAACTGCGCCGATAAGTGTTGGTTTTGCGTTCCTTTTGTGTTTCAGGGTGTTTGAAATTTCTACAGTAATACATTTTTTAAGCTTCAGAACATAACGTTGGTAATTGAAGGAGTTTATTATTGCGGCGCGACTCGGGCGATAGCATCAACTATCTACTTTTATCACTCCAGCTACGCACCTACGTACCTAGGTCACGATTTCCGGCGTCGGTGTGGATCGATGAGTTGTATTTTAAAATTTCATGGCGAGTTTCTACTTCATTGAAAGCAGGACAATTATTCCTCTCTCCATCGTCGTTCGGTGCCCCTGCCTATGCTCTATGACATTTTTTTCTTCCTTCACAGGAAGGGAAGGGAGAAGGTTCTTTTCTCTTAATTCGAATGTCCACGTACTATTGAACAACAACAAGAACATCACATTTTCTTTATGGATGTTCCACCCACCCCCCCTCCCCCCTCCCAACTAAAAGATGCTCACGTGCCATTTTTTTTAATTGATTGCATCGAATATTACGTCCTCAAAAAAAAAAATTGGAAAAAAATGTTTGACCACATGTCCACAAAAAAATAATGTATTTCTATTATTTTCACTCTAATTTTAATATTTTTTTATTTTATGTTTTTCTGGGGGTAGCCCATAGGGTGGCCCATAGGGTGGCCCATGGGCTAGCCCATGGGCCCGGGCCCAGGTTTTGTCCACACCCAAAACCCACTCCCATCTGGGTTCCTCAACCTCTCGTGAGATTCCTCAGCATGCCTTATATTACCTGGAGGGGTGGATTTTTTTTCTGAAAAAATCGAAACAAGTTGAATAGCAGCGCAGTTCCAAGCTCACAGACCGGACGACGGACGATTTGGTCTTTTAATTGTTAGTTGCAAAGAATCGATTTCTTACAATTCTTCGTTCTCACTGTCACGCAATAAACACGGCACAAAAAAATACATTTGAAACCGTCCAGTGGAAGAAGCCAAGAAAATGAAATGTTATAAAAGACTAATATATAAACAATTTGTCCAAATCTCAGGTCTTTGTGGCCCACGGTTTCTGAGTTATTTGCCGAAACATTTCACACACCTTTGTAGAGTTTTGTATGGAAACGCCATATTGTCACCAATATGGCCGCAGGAAATCAACAAAAACATCTGGAGTTCACTTTTTCTATAAAAGCTCTTCATTTTCACTCGAGAGCTAGCATACGTGCGCATAAACACATCTTTTAATACTTGAAATGGTTAAACTGCTGAAAATCAAGAGGAGAGACTTTTTTCACTCTGAAAACTCATAAGTTCAAATTGCTGTATTTTCGCAATGAAACAGGCTTCGGGGCTGGAAACTTATACAAAGATTTGCTTTCTATTAATCTTCAACATAGTGTAAATAAGAATTCGTAAAACCTCGCTTTTTTGACTTTGCAATCTGATGACGTCAATGTGAAAACCATCAATATTAAAAAATGATCTTGAATCGCTTTAACACACCATATTGAACAGTTATCGGGACGGAGCCCCAGTTGGTTTTCTTAGTAAAATGCGGCAAGCTTATGAGAACAGAAAGGGACTGACCCACGGGACTTCCCTCTGCATAATTTGCCAGTCAGTTAACAACTAAGTTTACCTTTCCACCAGCCTTCCCAGAACCTTTGCGCCGAAAACACACACCCAGAATCCTCCCTCGGTTATCTCTCCGATGATTTTCAAATAGAAATCACCAAAGAGGAATGATTCCTTTCTGTTTTTTTGAAAATATGTGCCACAACCATCGATATAAAAATAGCTAACGTCGTCGTCCTGATGATCCTGAAAAATGAGGAAGAGGACATACCATAACTAACATTTTCCTAACAACTTCAAACCCGATATTGAAATGTCCAGCTAACGAACTGAACTGGACAAATACTGGACAAATAGTCTGGCAAATACGAAACTTTTAATTAATTAATTGAAAGTACATGAAATTGCTTTCTTTTTTTAAAATCTTTTCCAGGTTAATTCGCATGGCTCTTTGGCTCACGTTGTGGACCAGCTACACCCCCAAAAACGCACAAAAACCAAAAAAAAAAAATTACTGATAAATAAGGGATAACGAACGAACAAGTGGCCATCGACTTTAGAAGTAAAGAAATTGGGATATGAAATTGATAAAAACCCAGATAAGTAAAATAAGGTTACATATCCATGCCCAAAGATTACAGTGACACGTAAGCCCCGCACTACACCATAACTGCCCCTCACATACACAATCCAAACAAAAGTAAACAATTGCGACCTGATCAACTTGAAAAGTGGCTGGGGGGGGGGGGGGTGCTGTGTAGGTCAGTTCAAGTAAGCTTCAGAAGTGCCGCTAAAAGGAAAAAATTACCGATCTATATTAATATTGTAAATTATCCTTTCTGCCCCGTATTCAAAAGGAATATATTATTCAAGCAAATTCCCAGTTGTTGATGTTTTTTTCAGGGTTAATTTTTGAAATCACTAACACCCCCTCCCCCCTAAAATGTCAATGATATTCACGCTCTAAAATCGAAGTTTAGTCAGTGGCAACTGGTAAGCGAAAACACGATTAATGTGAGAGTTTTAGTTAGGAAGTAAGGTTTAATTAAAGAGTAAGTACATAAGTAAGTACATGCACAATAATGACCACCTTCGTGTACTGTCACACTCTGATGCAGAATTCAAAAACGTGACTAAAGCTTTGAGAATAAAGGAAATATTTTGCTTTTATCTGTCAACAAAATGGGTTGACTTACGAAATACAGGAAATAAACTACTTTAGTTAGTGAGCTGCATGATAGCAGCATTTGTTAATTACTTTTGTGCCGCAAACAAGGGAAGAAAAGGCAGGGGAGGGTTTTTTCCCCGAGCTGGTTAATTTTTCTTCTTTGACATTTCTCTAATATTTTAGTTAATTTTGCATTGCATTTATTATTATTACTTTTTAAATCTTCGCCCGCCCTCATAACTTTTTTAAACTTAAGCTTAAATAAAATGGTCCGTCTCGGTATGTGTTCTTTGCTTTTGTCAGTCAACAGCATTATAGCGGCATTCTACACAGGCTTTCCATCTGTAATTGTTCACCAGCCGTTGGTTGTCGCTCAATAGTGCCCGTTGTGTTCTTCTTTGCACTGCACTATGCTGTTAGCACTGTATTTAAAAAAAGTATACAACAATAGTAAGAACACTACCCTGGGTACCAGAGGTTTTTTCTCGCGTGCGTCGGGGAGCTTCGTTTCGTCGGCCGAAGGCCGAAGACACTTTTTTTAAGACTTGACAGAAACCGGAAACCGCGCATGAAAAGACTCTGGCACACCCAGGGTATAAGAACACGTGTACAACATTACAATACAACACGTACAGAATATGGGGTGAAAATCAAAGCTTCAGCTGACTAACTCTTGATCAGGGTAATTCTCTTCTGCGTTTTACATGAATGAACGCTGAAACCTCCCTCTCGATATAACCGGGTAATAAATTTGCATGCGACCTGAACGAAAAACACAAGCGGGATGCGATGACATCTAAGTGACAATCTTTATCTATATAAGCCAATCGTAAAGCACGCTACCCTCGCTACCCTTGAAATACATGTAGCCAATCAGACACAGGCTTTCGAGAGCTGCTACACAACTGTGAAAAACAGATCTGCACATGATCTGTAAAGTCTGCAGATTAATTAATTTAGTGCGCGTGTTTATCAATTCGAAATTAGACAACTAAGACTCTTCGGTTGGGTCCATCCGCTGCTTTGTCGATAAATTTAAACATAAGCTTGAATCATCCAATTATTATAAAAGCGTCGGAAAATTACCTTACTTTCATTTTATTTTATTCACTCTCAAGACTTATGTAGCTTTTCAAAGTACATTCATGAATGCTGCCGGTAAATCAGTTCCTTAAAACATGACTGAGTACTTACCAGTTTTACACAGCAACATTAAACGAAAGCCATGTGCCTCATCGTTCATTACAGTTAAACTTAACTCAAAATAAAATCTTACAGACGTGGCGCCATCTTGGAATAGTAACCGTGCAAACACCACATCGAGGCTCACGTTGAGTCGTATTTTCGCACATGGTGTATTTATGAGAACAAAGGACGCTTTCCCTTGCTTTTCTTCGCTTTTTTTTGTCGTTTCTTTGATATTTGATTGGATTATGTCGTCTTCAAAGAAAAGAGGTAAACACTGTGCCGTTTTTAGCTGTAACAACAGCTATTATAATGACAAAGGGCTCTTCAGTGGCTATCATTTCTTCAAATTCCCCATAAGCCCCAAGCGAAGAAATCGCTGGTGTAATCTCATCAAGAGGCAACATGGAAGAGATGGCTTTACCGTGACAAGTTCAACTGTCATTTGCAATGAACATTTTAAGCAGGAGGACATTGTCAGAAAGTTGTCAGGCCGCTGGGACTTGAAGAAAGGTTTGTGAAATATACGTCAACCTTATAGCAATAATGATATGCATATCACATTTCAGTGCAGGTGCCCTTACATTTAGCCCAATCTTTTTTTTCTTTTTATCTTATTTGCAAAGCTTAACATAACGATAGGGCTATTAAGCTCATGTATAATGATTATTACCGATTAAAAGTGCTTTGTTTTTTAGTGACTGTAGTATTTCGATAGCAATCGATGTTTTCCTTCTTTGTCCCATCTCTTGTTTATCAAAGATAATCCTAGTGTTGTGTGAATCAATAGCTTGCAGTCAATAATGAGTTTCACTGAGGACACTGGACCTGAGCACTGTGTCATTGTTATTGATGTCCATGTATTTTTATTATAATTATTTCATATTGTAAAAATTTACACCTTTCAATCAAAAGGTGCTGAGCCATCACAATTTCCATGGACCTCACCAAAAAAAACGCATAAAGCCCCTGTTGAACGAGTACCACGCACAGCAGTTTCTGCAGAGGAAATGGATGTAGAAGATTCATTCGAAGAGTCCTCAAATCTATCACTGCCATTGGAAACAGTTTCAGCTGCAAGTGATCAAGCTTCGCCTTCATTCACTGTTGATCAGGATCATGCTGACGCCTCTGATAATGGTGTTATCAGACAACTGCAACAAAAGATTACTTTGCTGGAACTAAAAATAGCTGATTGTGAAGAAAGTTTGAGAGAAGTGAAAAGTGAGAATGAGATTCTGCTAAGCCGTCAATTTTCCTCAGAGAAAATAAAGGATGATAACTCAGCCATCTTATTTTACACAGGGTTTCCATCGTATGAGGCACTGATAAGTTTTTTTAAATATATTGAGCCAAAATTAGAAAAGATGCAGTACTGGAAGGGAGAGCGCCTTGTGAAAGGGAGTCAGCCTTATCAAGAGGATGAAAATCGCAAAAAACCAGGACCCTCTAGGAAACTATCATTTCTAGATGAATTTCTGTTAGTACTGATGCGGCTGAAGGCTGGCTTATTTGTACAGGACCTCGCAGACAGACTTGGTGTAAGCATCAGCCTTGTCTCAAGGATTTGTATTACGTGGATTAATTTATTGTACTATGAACTCAAAGATATTTTCCCTGTCCCAACCCAAGAGTTGGTACGCAAAAATATGCCAGAAGAATTTGCTGAATTTGCAACAACCAGAATAATTTTGGACTGCACTAAGCTTTTCATTCAGCATCCATCTGCAATGCTTGCACAGTCAGAAACGTGGTCTGATTACAAGCACAACACTTGGAAGCTACTAGTGGGAGTGACACCAAATGGCCAAGTGTCTTTTCTTTCAGACCTTTGGGGTGGATGAGTGTCTGATAAACAAATAACTCGAGAAAGTGGAGTGCTGGATTTAATTGAAAGTGGAGACAATATCATGGTTGACCGTGGCTTTGACATAAAGGACATTGTGCCTCAGGGTGTCACAGTCAATATGCCACCCTTTTTAGCAGGACGCAATCAACTAACTGCAGCAGAGACAGAGGAAACAATGGCCATTGCCTCTGTACGGATCCATGTGGAAAGAGCAATTGGCCGGATAAAGACTTACCACATTTTAGATGCTAATCTGCCCAATACGCTTAGCCCCTATGCGACACAGATAGCAACAGTATGTGGACTTCTTACAAACTTCCTTCCGTCTTTGCTACCACCTGCTAATCCGAAACCATAGTTGTCACTATTGGTGACTTAACTGCCATGTTTCTTGTTGTAGGAATTATTGAGTAATATATTTTTTTTGGTTTTCACTATTGTTTACAGGTAAAAGACAGCTTGGGCAGATGATGTTTACTGTCCAATAAGCCATTTCTGACTTCCTCTAGTCTCTGTTTCAAAATGTAAATCTACATGTATTGATTAAAAAAATTATTGTTTATCTTTGAGTGAAACTTTTTTACATTTTCACAGCAGTGTTTCACATTTGGCTTGTCTTGTGCAATTTTTTAAACCCAGAAATGGCTTATTTAATGTGCATAAACTGTCTTCCTATTACTCAAATCAGGATTGCTGATAGTGGACTTTATTCTGGAATTTTATGTGAATTTCATTGTAGTCCATTCATGGCTTAGTTTGAATCACTCTCTTGCTGTGTGCTAGTATGTCAAAAATGATTTTGTTTAGTAATACATTTGAACCAAGTGTTAGACTGAAAAAAAAAAAAAAACAAACAACAATTTCTTAGAATGGTGTCATTTACACCAAAGTAAGTATTAGAATGTAATGTACTGTTACTTTATGGTTCCATGTTTTCCTATAATAATTATTTTTCACAGGTGGGAGGGTAATTACTATGTAAACAAAATACCAAATCAAGGCTGTGTTCTAAGAAAAATTAAAGGGAACCTGATGCTCTAATCCTGTGAAATTCAGGCTACCTAGCATAGCATTTCTATGGGAAACAATGATTTCCTAGTCACCCAAGAGTACAAGTGAGGCACCAGGGGCCACCGGGTGCTGTTAGATCACAGCCATAAGTTGAAAAAATAAATATCAGTGTACAAAGAAAGTAGTGTCTGAAAGCCTGGAAAAAATAAATATCAGCGTCCAAAGAAAGTAGTGTCTGATAGCCCCGGGGCTAGTGGATTCTGTTTTTAACTGGCCCGATGGGCAAGTGAAGTTTTTTGAGGAATTCACACTACAGATGTACTGTCAAATCAATCTGCTCATCAAGACCTTTTTGGGGCTAGTTAAAATGATGTTTTGGCCAGTAAATGTTCGCTTCAGCTTGTCCAAATGGCAAGCTGTAGAAATAACTTTCTTTGCACCCTGAATATGAATAAACTTTCAGATCAATGTAAAGCTTATACTTGTGTTTCAAATCTTAATTTTAAACCAGTTCTGGTGCAGCTATAGTGGCCAAATGGTTGCCACCCACCATGGAGGTAGAGAAGCACTCGTTTGGTAAGAAGCTCAGGGAAAAGAGCCCTTCTGTAAAAGAAATCAATCTTAGGCAGGCAGTCACTGGACCAAGTGTTGTCTGAGTAAATGTTCTCTAAAAATAGTGGTTTATCATCTCCAAAATAAACTGCGAGAATGATCCCTTGTATATCAAAGTCAGAACAGTAGAGCTGTCCTTGAATTTGCAAATAATAATCATGATTCCGTTTGAGCCTCACTGTTCCATCACCAAGTTTCTCCAGAAAAAAAGTTTTGGTTTTGCATGCCTCTTCTACAGTCATTCCTGCTTTGCTGAAGGGAGATTTAATCTCCATTCCCCATTTTTCTTCTGTATCTATGAAGGTGACAATTCTGTCAATACTAGCTCCCAAGTTTGGTTTCTCCTTAGACACCAATAATCCAACTTCTTCAACTTTAACATTGACACCATTTTTTCTCATTTCCTTAACATACAAGTTCACTGCCTTTGGTTCACATTCAATGCCATATTGAAGAGCATCTGTTGTGAAGTTTGAATAGAGGATTGACTTTAATTTATTTAAAGGCTCCACTTTGGTCTTGGCAGCTTTTCCAAAATTTGAAGCTGTTAAGAGAGTTTTCCTTTTTTCAAACCAAAGACTGTTTTTGTTTTGTCTGCGTGTCAGTCTCTCTGTCTCCTGGATCTCTTCCTGGGTTATTGTTAAGTTAAAGACGTGTTCATCAACCATGTATTTGAAGTGCTTCGAAGCTATATCATAGTTATCATTAAAGGGTACACCCTCTGGTTCCTCTTTCTCTTCAGGGTCAGGCTCTTCTAAGCACTTTGACTTAATGTCATGAAATAAAAAAAATGAACTAGCAGGGAGACTGTTTTGAAGACCTGTACAAAAGGTCTTAAAATGTTTTTCATCCCTCGTTCGCTGGTTTGGCGCTCTTGGATCAAATTTTATAATTTTCGGTTGGAGACGAATATTTTTCTTCCCAAAACGTATCTTTCTGATCAGAACCTGGTCAAGTGGCTTTGCTGCAACACTTTGGTTACGAGGCACAACCCAAACAGACAGCCGTGACGTGCAGGTCAGAGGTTCGGCATGTTTTTGTAATCCTCTTCTCGTAAAATCTTCAGCAGCAAACAACACGCCTCCTACGTGGTTGCATTTACCTTTTCCATTCAAGCCAAGCCCGGTCAGACACGTGCACGCCGCTCGCAATATGTCACATTGAGGTGAGAACTCTACTATAACTCTATATGGATTCTTCTTCATAGATGGAAGAACACTAGCTTTCACATAGGTCTTGCCTTGGTAAACTTTACACTCCAGTCGTTTTACGTTTCCCTCAAAGAAAAATTGGTAAGATTTCAACTTTTTATAATTAGTACCCTTAAGCACGATATGGCGGTACTTGCGTGTAGATACCACGAGGTAGTCGTACAGTTGGATAAAGTTAAGTTCTGGTAGCTGATGCAGGTCCGTAGACCATCCAAGAGCAGAAATCCGTCTGTGTCTTCGTATTCAAAGTGGCCACTATTATCCGCATTTTCTTTGACATTTTCGGCCGGCCTCACCACGTTCCATACAAGCAAAGGGTAAACTTTTAGGGCTAAGTCCGCCTTTGTTCTGCCCGCTCTTTCAGAATTACACTTCAAAATATCCCTTAGTTCTTTCACTTTCAGCTTCTGAATATCTTCCAGCGTCGTGATTTCCTTGTCTTTGTATTTTATGACCATTTAGAGTGAAAAGAAATAACCAAAATATACGAACGTGTGAGCAAAACAGCTGTGATTTCACTCTGTTTATGTTTCGCGGGTCAATGCGAGCCTCGATGTTGTGTTTGCGAGGTTACTATTTCAAAATGGCGCCGGGAACTGTAAAAAAGGCTATTCATTTAAATTCATGTAAATTCAAAATAAATCTCAAACATTTATTCTTTGTAGACCTTCTGTGACTGATACGCGATCGGGTAAATTCCCTGGAGACATTCCGGACCTAATCTAATTGGTCCACACTTTTCTAGAAGATCCTATTACTCATCTTCCTCATGACCATTTTTCTGCTTGAATGAAATGTTCAATCGTTTTCTCTCTAGTTAAGCAAGTTATTTGCGTCCAGTTTGGATTCAAAAAGTTAAAAAAAGGTTTTTAGCTGTTTATAGAGCGAAGATGGAAAAAGCATTGGTTAAAAATCAACTGTGCCTCAAGCGACTCTTAATGAATGGGAAACAGACGAAGCTTGCGTAGGAAACAGTACGTTGCAAGAGTCTTGATCAAAGATTATTTGCCGAAATTATGTATGTTCGTTTAGTATCACCTGGAAGATAGCAAAACCTGAACCACAAATGGATTGGTCCATTCATAAAGAAATGCAACTCATTGGGATCATGGAGAAACGAAGAGGTGAGCGACTTGACGTATAGCGGCGTGTGTTACAAACCAAACCGTCGCATCCGAACCGCACACATATGATCGAACAGTTGTGTTTCCTCGATCTGTTATAGCTGCCGACAAAAATCCTTCTTTGTTATTGAGCTCAGTTATTTCAATGCCAGCATTTTGATGTGTTATTCATTTAAGAAATTTAAGCGAGTGACTGTGACCGTGTATTTACAGGTAGTTTCGAAAACGAAGACCGAAGAACGACGACCCCAAATCTCGAAAACGAAGACCCAAATCTCAAAAACGAAGACCCCAAATCTCGCTGTCCTTTATAAACACGAGACCAATGTAAATACAGCAGAAATCAAGCGCGATAACAAATCGAATGCAGTTCAAATCTACTCAAGTTGTAAATGCATTTCCGCCGCTGCCTGGGAGGCCCGATGGGAGGCTATGTTTTGGACGTGATCAGAAAACCAAGAACGCCCAAACTATTTCTAGAATGTTACTGTATTGACAGTAAAAGCCAATCAGGCGTTAGTCTCCTACACACAGCCGTCCTTTGTCTAGTCACGGCTGCGTGGGAGACTAATCAGGTGTGAGAAAATCGCAAACACTAACGGAAATTGATTTTCCTTTTGTTGTAGTTGAAATTTTGTATGAATTTTAATGCATTGCTTACACGTTGTTTTAGTCCAGACAATATTATTGTTTGTTACATGCCATTTGATTTTTTTTTATGCTTTTTATCTATTTGAACTGCGCCGCCTCACCCGGGTGCCTCACTGAATAATAAAAAACGCAGCACTAATGAGAACAAGTTTTAAGAGTGAGATTTGTTTTCAACACTTTCACCACTTTCCAAATGCCCCGCGGTTGCCCGGGGGGGCTGGGCACAGGTGGAATTGACTGATGCATTACCCTAGAACAAATTCTGCATGGATCTGATCTGATCTGATCACGCAGTGTCATAAATATCCAATATGTTAGACTGCAAAACAGTCGGTTTTTTTCTCAAAATCAGTAAAGAAGTCGGTAAGCGTGGCGTAAGAGTAATACGCGCCAGCCTCACACTCCGTTTTCAGCCTCTTTTCAGACCTTTTGTGTTACTGTACTTGAATACGCCAAAATCTGCTATCAAGTATAGCGAGACCAATAATAAAATGAATACATTATATCCCATCTAGAAACATTCAGTTATACAGTTGGCAGGCTCTTATAAAACCTTGGGATGGATTTTGTGGACTATTGCAGGTGCGGACGCATCCGCTGCCTCCACCTGATTCGGATTGCATCATGCAAGACGTAAAGTTGCACTTATTAAACCTACAGTGGTTTTGAGATTTGGGGTCTTCGTTTTCGAGTGCTTTGTTTTCGAAACTACCGTATTTACAGGCCGGACTGTTGTGATTTAGTTTTGCTTTTGTTTCTCATGACCAGCGAGCTGGGACTTCTCAATGTTCTCTCGTTTTAATTTTGTGGTTTGCATTGTTTTATTACTAAAGTTATAGGTTTTCAGTTGTAGTTAACAACTATCCTAAGCTTTTTCGGCGCAATTTGAGAGAATATTTTATGTATTTACGGTAAAAATAAAAGGTGTTTGATTGGTGCAGTATGTCTGTCATTATGCTTGCTATTTATACCTCCTTTGTCTGCAGAACGTCTGTACAAATTGCAGATGAGTTCTGCAGACATTCTGCAGACATTTTGCAGATATTCTGCAGCAATTCTGCAGATCATCTGTAGATGTGTAGACTATCTGCAGATCTGCTGCAGATGTTTCAACAGATCTGTTGCAGACTAAAAACAGATCTGCTCGTTTCCTACGGGAGCTTCTATCAGTAAATTTAATACTGATAAAAACCATACAAAATAAATGCTGAAAATGTTTCATTTAAGCAGTGCTGACACAAATACACTATACTCATTACAAAAAAAGAAATAGAAAGCACACCCACTATTTAATATGTTCTTATTTTGAAACAAAATCTGATAGATGCAGTTTGCCTGAAAAATGACAATTTGTTTGGTGTCTGCAATCATTTTAAGATGTACTAAATAATTTTGGTAAACTGACACTCACAATATTACCACAATTTTTTTCGAAGTACGGCATGGCGGAACAAGTGTTTGCCGTGTTCCTAATTTAGCCATATTATGAAAAAATGCAAAACAAAAACATTGCCTTGCAAAACTCCCTAGTTACAAAGTTGTGCCTCTCTAAACAACCAACTACTCTGTAGCAAGAGCAAGTGTCCTTTAAGCAAATACTGTCTTGAAAACAAAAAAAATAAGAAAGGTTGTTTCAGGAAGACCCACTTTATTCTTTCTTTAGATGTCTCCTAAATGTTCTAAAATATGTTGCAATGTACCATGTAATTAATTTAGAGCAATATTCTCCTGCAAATGGGAGAGACAATTAAAAATCGTTGTCCAGAGTAAAGTTTTTGAGCACTTAAAATGCACCTAACCCCAAATTTTTTTATTCGCGTACATGAATGTGCTTGCTTTCTTGAGTATATCTGTGAAAAAATTTTTGGATTTGGTTAAATCCTCGATTTTCTGTGACCTGTTGAATTGGAGGATAATTTGGTCTAGTACCGAGCAACAAGGGATCTGGAATGAGTGCCGGGGCTGTCACATGATATGACGTAGATTCAGGAATCGAAATTCCCGCAAGCAAAGCATCAGCAAGCAATTTATCTCACCTTTTGCGTGGTGTGGAAGACGTAGAAGCAACTTTCGAGCCATATTTCGGTCACCAGAAGCTATAATGTAACCATATTTTGCAATGTCATCCTCTGAAGATTCAGCGGTAAGCTGCACCGATTCAGAGTATGATTCAGAGTATGTTCCTGTATGGTCATGAAAGACAGTAAGCCTGCCTGCTTTATGAACTGCTTAACCTTAATCCTTAACTTTAATAACCATAACAGTGTATAATTAAATAATAGTTAAAAAAGGTAACTGCTAGTTGTCACACTTTTGTTGCGTGCCTTAAAATACAGGTGAACCATTTGAGTCCTTAGCTTCCTGCATCTCCTTTGCGACTTCTGACGGATTTGCCTTCTGGCCACTGAGGCCCTCGTTGAATTTTGCAATGAAAAAACGTTTGACGTTCTCGGAGGTCTTAGAAGCAGTTTTTTGACCTTTTAGTGCCCAACCCTGCGAAGTGGGAGCTTCATTTCCATTGCTTGTACCAAGCGCTCGGGTTGATGTAGTTGGCACACTCAGAGTCGTCCGGGAAGCTATTTCGGTAACATGCTGGGCCCATTTTCTCCTCACACTGTCGTAAAGTGTTTCGCGTTCCAAAACAAGCTTATGAACGCCAGTGTCCATATGATTTTGTGCCTCGTTTTCGTTTTCAAACGTTACCACGCAGCCTGGTGTCTCGCAGAAAAAGACCTGATTTTTGGCAGATCGCTCTGTATAAGTGGGCATTGTGTTGAAAATGCCTTGGGCCTGAGGAATTGCTCCAAAAGGTTGTAACAACTTCAATCCAGTCTTCCCCTGTAGTTTCATTCCTTCATACGACACCAGTTTTCCGAGACCAATTTGGTACGCACTCCAAATGCGAATTCCCTCTTCTGTAAACTCAAAATTGTTGAGCTTGCTAATTCCTTTGATTTTGTTTGTCCCACCAGTTTCATTAGCTAAGTTAACAGCGGCAACAGCCACTCTGCTCCCTCTGACACCTCCATGAGACTCAAGAGCTTCCTTCATTTTTGCAGCAGTTGTCACATCGTGCTTCTCATTCACATATCGTCTAATGTGCGCTTTCATCGGTGCTATTTTTCTTTCACATGTCTTTCCCTGCCTGTGGTTCTGAAAAATCGTATCTACGGATACGTATCCCAGTTTTTGAACCAATGGCTGGAAGAGCAAGCAACAAGGCTGCGTTGTGATAGCAAGCGCCATTGTCTGAGCGAAGAAACTTTTCTGAAATGAATGGCTTCTCTCTCTTAAGAGTCTCTAAAAGATTCTCTACCATTGATGCGACAGCAAACCAGTCTTGTTTGCATTCTTCAAATAAATGAGAAAAACACTGCGCTGAATAGCTGTCCTCCTCTTTCTCAATTACACAGCTTACGTGCCAGCTCTTACCTCTCTTCCCAAAGAAATCCCTCATTTGTTCTCTGTAGTACAGAGGTAAAAATTTCATGGCCCAGTCCATCACAATAAGGCAGCTACCACCATCAAGCACACTCAACACATCTTGTTTGGCAAGATCTTGGTTAACAGCGCGTAGACTATGCGCTTTCCATGCGTATATGGCTTCTTGTGCTTTACCGTGCTCAAACGGAAGCTTTCGTTTAGTGAAAACATCACCATCTTTGTTGAATGCACCCTCTATTTCAGTGCCAATTTGTTTAATGACCGTCTCAATATCACGACAGGCGTCACAGCGAATGTCGTGAACATGACGACACAGCCCTTAAATAGAGGATCATTGGGCTCACTCAGTGCATACATTGTACAATGGTCTGCACACCTCTCATCCTTGCTCACATGCAACCTGAAGTCGGCTTTAAGGTATCTCTTTGCATCTGAGAGTTGCTGTTTAGTTTCTTTTTCCCAGTGGGAAGTTACTGCTTTAGCAGCTTTTAGAGTACTGACCATGTCTTCAAGTGAATCAAATGCTTGCACGCCATCCGTGGTAATATATTCGAGGCCATGCAATGACTTCTGCATGGAAGCGGAGCAGACTTCTAAGATCCTGAAGATAGTGCGTTCGCTTGCTGGATCAAATCCAATTTCTCTGCAGTAAGCTTGATATTGTGCAATAATCCTTGACGACATTAGGGTTCTTATCACTGCAGGTATTACAGCGTGTCCACCACTGTCTAGTTTCAGTTTTCGGGTGCCGTATGCAACATCTTGTAAGAAGCAAGGTCTTGATATGTAGTCAACGAAATGATCCGTCTTCACAGGGTCTAGGCGTGCGCGAAAAAATGGGCTTATCATGAATGGGCTGGCCTTCACCTACGTCAGTGGCATGGCAACGGGCTTCGTCAATCCGCCATTTCGATAGTCCTGGGATCATTTCTTGAAGTTGGGTTTTGCTAAAGTCATTTACAAAAAGGGAAAGAATCTGGTGCTTAGTTTGCCAGTTTTCAGTGTCGTTATGGGCAGATATAAGCGTTTGTACAAGGCCAGTGTCTATTCGTTTTCTTTTTGCTGGTGGTTCCTCACTTACATGTGCAATTTCCCTTTTGTCTCGCAAACAATTCCACATGTACTCTTCTTGCCCAGGAACAACAACAGATAATGCTGCTTGAATAACTTCCTTCATTTTGCGCTGGTAATTTTTTTGCTGTGTGCCTGACACATCATCCCATGAAGTGTTTAGTGTTGATGCAAATAGGGCTGTAACGACCTTCAGTAAGCTTTGCAACAGCATTGTTTAGCGTTTCTCTTTTCTCGTTTCTCTTTTTCATCTATCCACAAGCTTGTTTCAGCCTCATCCTCTGTTTCAATCATTGAATCCATGGCTGAAATGTCAACTTCACTTTCATATGCTGAAGTAGAGCTGATATTTGGTCGCTCGGGGGACTCATTAGTTGAAGTCATTAACACTGACGGCTCTTGATCCTGAATGACAAGAGGGCTTTCCTAACATCACAAGAAAATAATAAACAATTATTCGATTCAGTTTTTGCGATATATCCGG
The DNA here is from genome assembly GCA_038088405.1 of Porites divaricata. Lineage (NCBI taxonomy): Eukaryota > Metazoa > Cnidaria > Anthozoa > Scleractinia > Poritidae > Porites > Porites divaricata. The sequence continues at coordinate 17,282,864 of JBBMOI010000004.1, read as the reverse complement.
AATAATCAAGGTCGAGGAAAGTGTCATCAATCAACCGAGCCGAAGGCCGAGGTTGATAACACTTACGGAGACCTTGATTATTTCGGATATCACAAAAACCGAATCTAATTATTGTTTTATCAGGGGTACCCAACGAGAATATAGTTTAAAACCATTTAAATTGCTGATATAGGCATATTTTTCTCCCTAAAAATTTTTCATCTGTTTGGATTTCGTAGCTAAAAGTTTGGTGATCCGAAAATTATAAAGATCAAAACTTACCTTTTCGAAAGTTTCAGCTGGAAAAAAGGCTCCTAAAAATTCTAGGTGACCTTTTTAGGTAAAAATCCGTTAAAAATGGGCAGTTATACCATCTTTTAGATTTTCGAAAATCCTAGGAGAAGCAGTCAAGCAAGAAATTTTGCAACAAATGTTCCGAAAATTCTAGATCTCAAATCGTCTTCCGAACAGATATTTTCCGAAAATTGACGTTGGGTGCTCCTGTTTTATTATACATTGCTTTGAAGAAACTACAAACACACCATGGTACAGAAACACATGTCACTATCTAGTTGGAAATCATGCATTTCGCACCCAACGTACAGAGTAGCCAGTAATCTGCTAGCAGGTAACTGAGTAACCTGGCCAATGAAACGACAGAACGCGAGTTCAATGTGTAATAAAAATAATTATTATACACTGTACTCACAATGCGCCTTCGCGAGGCTGCGCGTTGGCAATTAACACAAAATTGTTTTCCGTCAACTTACTGAGAGTATACAACTATTTCAAGAAAGGTTGTCGGAAAAAGTGTACGCGACAATCCCGAAAGGTATTGTGGGTGGTTTTGAGCTTACTGCTCTTCAAAGAAATTTTGAAAGAATGGCAAGAGAGGCCATACACGTATGTTTGCGAGTTCTAAAGGAAAGGAACAAAAGGAGGTTCAACAGCCACATTGTCAGGATCAGTGTATTGATAATATACCATATTACCTTTCGGGATTGTCGCGTGCATATTTTTTCCGACAACCTGTCTCGAAATAGCTATAAAGTCCTCAACAAAACGTAGTCCCCGCAAAGCACCCCCGTAAAATAAGCTTCCACGAGAAAAATTTAGGGCCACACGGTAACCACTAAGCGTTTTATTTATATGTGTTAGTTATGTGTGTCATTCGCTATTCAAATTTAACTGTAAAGTAAAATTGCTAATCAGGGTAGTGTGAACTTACCACTACAGTTGTCTCAAGTTGCTTTGCTTGTCGTATCTGGTAGTGTCTTTTTCTGCACTTTGTACATGTAACTAACGAGGCCAAGGCAAAATGAATTAATAGATAATAAATAACGTGTCCTGATTTTGTTTTCTCTCGCAAAAAATGCAGGGGTGGGAAAATAAGGAGAAATGACTCTTTTCTCACTCTTTACATAGTCGTGATGGAAATAAACTAGGGTTTCTACTCAAGATACCAAGAAATAAGATCCTTTCTGTCGAATCACAGGCTACCCCAGCTCAGTTATAATAATTTCACCTACCTTAGTATGCCGTTATACATTTGATTTCTTTTCAATAGTTTTATCTAATGGTATTTTCTATGTATTACAAAACAGTATTCTGTTCCGCTGGGAACTGCTACCTAAATATCCTGGAGATGTCTGTTGAAATTGTTCAAGTAAGGTATGCCTGTTGTCTTTTGTTCAGTTAGGAAAAAAATACAGTTTATTAAAAAGAAGTCACTGATAATGTCCTCCGGCAAGAAGTGTTCTATCAATGCATGTAATAATGTTTTCTCATACCTGCTCCAAGTGGAACTGAATGGTTTTCAAAGAAATATATGCTTCTCGACATTTCCAAGTTAACGCGTTGAGCATCATTCTTCTTCGTTCGCTTTCCCTGATGATCAGGATGAAAACATGTCAATCGCTTTCTACCCGGCCATCCATAGGTCAAGAGATATCTGTGCCATGGGCACACAGTCAATTCGTCTACCTGTTTTTGGCTGGGCACGATAAAACTGCCACGGTTAAAAAGGACTTCAGCTTTGCCAATTTGCGTATATCCACTTTGCGTTTTTCCACTTACACCGAGTGCGGACAGTGGATGCTCAAATATATTACTGGTACACGACTTTACGGGAACGGTAGTAATATCCTTTTTTCCCGGTGCAGGTCCACAATGTGAATCCTCGGAAAAAAAGGAGCAACTCATTTTGAAGATGCTATCGTTTTCTAACATCGACAGAAAAGTGATGAATATTTTCCAAAGCGAGTCTGAAAATTTTGTATTTAGGATGACTGACAGGTGAAATCCAAAAAAGTAAAGAAAACTTATTCAAGTTTCTCTAAAAAAGCGCCCCATAAAAATTAAAATATTCAACTTTTTGTCAGTTGAATTCAGCCATACATTCTAATAGCCAAACTTATATTGAAAATTCTCCGAAAGATGTTTATTTTTTTCCCGAAGAATCTGCAGGCTGTAAAACTGGCGTTATGCCATCACGCAAAGGTAAACAAAACGGAAACAGTTTGTCAAAGAAAGAATGCTGATGTTTGACGGATAGCCTTATTTCATAACCTTTCTTTTTTAATATGAAGCTGAATTTTGTATTTTGTAATTATATAATGTACCGAATTTGTCAGTAAGATTTAAGTGTCGGTCAATTTAGAGTGTGACAAACTTTCCGTGACATGACCTTTCGCCAGATATTGGCGATAAAATGGACTTTAACTCTTGTCAACAACGTTTCTAATTTAAAAGGTCCCAAACTTCGGTTTTTTTACATGTATAGTAAGGGTAATAATGAGTACAAAGAAGTATTTCATTTCCTTATAAACTGCCGCCTTTTTGAGAAAACGATTTTTGAAAATATGGTTCATCAAGCAAATAATATTTCCAAATTTTTCTATGTGCAAATTATTTTGCATTTGAGACATTGATAAATGGTTGGAAGTGGCCGTTGATGACCTATAATGATAGCAGATCTATTGAAATAATAGTATCCTGAAGTTGGAGGTATTTGCAGCGCGAGAAAAACTTCTATGCGTTGCCGAAGTTAAGCGTCTAAATTACACATATTTTCAGTTGCTGTCGGCTGGTTTTTAGGGGGGGTGGTCTGATCTCGGAAACTAAAAGGTGATGAAGTTTAAGAATACTGCCATTCATCCTGTCTCAATGAAGGTTGAAAACAGCCGAAAGATGAAAGGAATCGGTTGACCTTGATCCGTGGCCTCTGCCCGGTTTTCTCAGACAATGGCACTTAAGACCTCAAATAATGGAAGTGGCTCATGGATCTATAATGGGAGGTCATTTAGGTATTAAGAAGACGACTGACAAGATTCAGAGCGCATTTTATTGGCTAGGTATTCAAGGTGATGTAACCCGTTTCTTCAAATCGTGTGATGTCTGTCAGAAGACTGTAAACAAGGGATCGGTTCCGAAGGTGCCATTACAGAAGATGCCTTTGATCGATAAACCTTTTAAGAGAGTAGCCATTGACCTTGTCGGACCTATCAGCCCACCAGGCGAAGAAGGGCATAGGTACATCCTGACACTTGTTGATTTTGCAACTCGCTATCCTGAAGCAGTTCCTTTGAAGACTATTGACACTGAAACTGTTGCAGAGGTGTTAGTAAATATCTTCAGTCGGTTGGGAGTTCCTGAAGAGATTTTAAGTGACCTTGGTACACAGTTCGTCTCTGATTGCATGAAGGAAGTAACACGATTGTTTAGTGTCAAGCAGATCACAACCATGCCCCACCACCCTATGTGTAATGGTTTAACCAAGAAGTTCAACGGAACAATGAAGCTTATGTTAAAGAGATTGTGTAGTGAACAACCAAGACAGTGGCATCGCTTTATCAACCCTTTGTTGTTTGCTTATCGTGAGGTTCCACAAGAGTCTACTGGTTTTTCACCATTTGAGCTGTTGTATGGAAGAGCAGTTAGAGGTCCAATGACTATTCTTAAGGAACTTTGGACGAAAGAAGTTGAGGAACCGGAGGTTAAGAACAGCTACCAGTACGTTTTTTAGCTGCGAGAGAAGTTGGAGGACACCCTTAAATTAGCCCACAGTCAGTTACAGAAGGCTCAAGATAAAGGAAAGCACTATTATGATCGCAAGACTAGAGCCAGAAAATTTCAGCCAGGTGAGAAAGTTCTTGTACTACTACCAACAGATCACAATAAGTTGCTGATGCAGTGGAAGGGTCCTTTTGAAGTGAGTTCAGTAGTAGCCCTTAACGACTACAGAGTTAAAGTGAAAGGAAAGGAGAAAGTTTACCAAGCGAATCTCCTCAAGAAGTATTTTGAAAGAGATGAAGCTACCACAGAAGGAGCAGTAGCAGTGGTAAAAGCAGATGATCATTCTGAGGAAGATATGCACTGTGAAGTTGAAGAATGTGAAGTAAAGGATGTGGAGGATGATGATAATGTTGATTTCCTAGAGATCGGTTGCTATGATGCTAAGGAATCTGTTGCAGATGTGGCCACCGGGTCAAATCTTACTGACGAACAGCGTTCTGAGGTTATGGACCTAGCCAATCAGTTTTCAAGTCTATTTACCGAGGCACCAGGTACTACAGACCTCGCCCAGCATCACATCAAACTTACCTCAGAGGAGCCTGTTCGGTCAAGACCATATCCAGTTCCTTACAGCACGAGGGAGTCGTTGAAGAAAGATATCGCGGACATGGTTAAAATGAGAGTTATCAGGGAGTCTGATTCACCCTATGCGTCACCGGTTGTTGTAGTGAAGAAGAAAGACAACACCAATCGAGTCTGCATTGACTATCGGAAGCTAAATAAGCTGACTGTTATTGCCCCTGAACCCATGCCAACCGCGGAACACCTGTTCCAGAAGCTAAGTGGTGATAAGTTTTTTACAAAGATTGACCTCAGTAAAGGCTATTGGCAAATTACCATACCTGAGGAGGATATTCCGAAGACTGCGTTTGCAAGACCCGATGGTTCCTACGAGTTCTTAAAGATGCCGTTTGGAATGATTACCTCTGCAGCAACCCTGAAAAGAGCTATGAAGAAATTAATTAAGGATTTAGACAATGTCGATTTTTACTGGGACGATATATTGGTTCATACACGCACATGGGAAGAGCATATTAAAGCCCTCCAAGAGTTGTTTGCACATTTAATGAGAGCTGGGATGACTATTAGACCAACTAAGTGTATTTTTGGAGCAAGCTGCGTTGATTTCTTGGGTCATCGCCTAGAACAAGGAGTGCTTGGTCTACATGAGGAGAATGTCGAGAAGATTAAGAATGCACCACGGCCAGGTACTAAGAAGCAAGTTCGTTCGTTTGTTGGTCTGGCTGGATATAACAGAGACTTCATCCCTAACTTTGCAGCCATTGCAGCCCCTCTATCGGACCTGACACGCAAAGGTCAACCATCTAGGGTTGAGTGGAGACAAGCACAAGAGAAGGCATACCAGACTATCAAGTCTCATTTGATGAATGAGCCAATTCTCCATCTTCCGGACCCAGTGAAAACGTACTACTTGCAAACAGATGCATCAAATACTTACGTTCTAATTCGCTTCACTCAAACAAAAGTAAATTATTTACCGCTTAAATAACCGCAAAAACCAGGCAAAATCAGATATGGGTGGATCGCGTGCGAACCCTAACACTTTAATGAAAAGTAATCTTACAGCATTTGTCAGGGAAAAGCAGATACCATATTTAAATATGAGCTAAATACCTAAATGTTTCGTCACACTTAAACGATTACATTCTGTCTCTAAAACGTACATGTCTTTCGCTTTGTCTGTTTTCCAGCGCCCATGAAGTTTTAACAACCTCTCAGAAACGGCTTTGGAAGCGTTATTACTGATAACAGCTGTAGCACCCCCAGAACACAGACTATGCAGGCCATATTCCTTGGGGTCATAGCCCAAATCTTTCAAAGTAGTCTTAAATATTTCTCTGCAGCGAGTATAGGATAACTTGCCATTCCTAAGACTATAACCCGACTTGTTCTTCGTTAATGGCCTGAATAGAGGCAAGTGACTGGACAGATCCAAATTGGCTGCTTCAATATACCTACGTAAGATAGCTACTGGGAAGTATTTGTTCTCTAACTTAGTGATATAAACATAGTTGCCCTCTCTATATACATCCATTTTACTCCTTGGCACAAAAATTTTAACAAAACCATCGCAAAATGTGACGTGCTTTGGCTGGATATTAGCCAACTCGTTGAAACGAAAAAATCCTGCCAAACCTAAAGAACTTATTGTGGCAATACGCAAGTCCTTTAAAGATGCTTCGTCAGCGCCATGCCTGTCAATAATGTTTCTAATGATGGCAGCGTCCACGGGCTTTTTCTTGTTAACTGGATTGCTCCTTGTCCTCTTGGCGCACTCAATGAAGTTCTTGCAACAAGCATTGTCCAAAGGATTGGGAGCATCATCAGGAACAAAGGAATGGAACCATTTCAGCACAGCATGAACCAAAACCATTGCGGCCAGGGACCTAAGCTGTTGATCTAAGCCAAATAGATAAAGGGCGACAACAGAAGAAGAAAAAGGCAACTGTAGCGCAATTTTCCTAGTCCTACACCACAGTAAAAACTTGTTTATTTCCTTAAGATATTTCTTCGCAGTAGAATCCGCCCTGGAACTAAGTAAACAACTAAATAAAGAACTGAAATCCGGCCTAATAGTAGGAGGGAGCACCATCCATGCTTTACTTGCAATTACGACCTGCAAGAAAAAATTATATCATCAAAATTTTACAACACCAGGAGAGCAGCTCTAGCCAATCTGTAACGCAAGCGATGACAGCGATTCTAATAAGCCGCCCTATACCTATGACATAATGTCTGCAGGCAGCACAATAGTAAGAAACCACACCGACCTCCCCGGGGCAATAACCTACACGTAATAACTGCATATATACCCTAAATGCGACTTGCTCTAGTAGATCATTTAAACCCCCAAAGGCCCTACAAGCTACAAGCAAACGAATATAAAGTAGGCAACACCCTGTCTAGGAGTCACAGTCAGCTCGGACACTTAAATAACCTAACAATCAGCAAAAACAAAGTTACAGGCTTGATTAAGAAAGGTAAATAACCTAAACCAATCAGGACAACGTAGTTCAACCTTGCGAAAAACGTTGCCCAGAATGGCAGGTTGAGTCACGATTCGCGAATCTGTGTCAAAAAAGGACACAACTGTCCATACTTGAACAGGTCTCTCAATGTCGAGAGAACTCGAAACCTCGTTCTACTAGCAAAACTGTAAGACGACAGAAATCTTCTCCAAGAGACACAGTCGTCCCTTCACATGACCAGTGTCATTTACCCTGGACACAGCTGTCCATGCAACTAATGACCAGTGTCAAATCCTGCCAATACCAGCACTAAAAGGTAGTTCTTAAACTTGCTCGAAGGGTAATAAAGCGGGATAATCCCTACAAAAATACGAATCTAAGCGCGACAACCTCGCCTGTAAAATGAGGAAAACCAAGGAATTTTTCCCAGGGTGAGAGCTTGGGATGCAATCAGCGTAAAGCATCCTTCAATGAATGACCGATATTTGCTCATCAGAAGAGGCCAGAAACTGGATGAAGGCAGTAAAGGGACTACAAGAGTAGCCATCACTTTCTGTAGGCTCAGATAATGGATCACGCAAGCGACAAGAGAAACTGGAGGAACCACTAAACAATTCTCGGAACTTAACTCTTGGGCAAAGAAGTCAATACCTGATGCATCCGGATTCCAGAAACGCGCAAAGAATCTAGGGAGCTGTGCTGTATAATAATTAGCAAAGCAGTCAACTGTATGCGGGCCCCATAACTTTTCCAAACTTACAAAGAGATCATGCGTGATTTGCCAATCATCAAAGTCTAGAAGGTGACTGATGTAATCGGCCTTTTCATTTTCAGTTCGTGGGACCTACTGCACCTCCAAACGAATACTATGCTCCTCGCAAAACTGAAAAATTTTAATAGCAAGCCTGTGCAAATCCAATTTCATGCTTCTGACTTCTATAATTCTAGCCGCCGTCTGGCTATCAGTGAACCACTTGACAAGTGAACCTTCCAAAATTGGCGCAAAAGACTGTAGAGAAAAATCAATGGAAGTTCTCTCCAAGTAGAGCTCTTAGAGCGCTCTGAAAGCTCCCAAAGCTTGTGGCACACACAATCCTCATTAATGGTAATAACTGAACCGCACCCTGTACCACTGGCATCGGAGTAAGCGAAACGCTGTGGCTTATTAAAGAGAAAACAGTCGCGCACTTTGATGGAATTTAGGTTGTTTTTCAAAAAATATAACTCCTCAATACAACAGGGATCCATCTTAACTTTCGAGTCCCAGTGTTGCGCGCTTAATGTAGACATAATGCAGTGCCTAGTCATGATCCTAGAAATGTTCCCTGAAACAGGCGCTGTAGAAATAATTTGCCCTGTAATAGAGGCCAATCTTCTGGCAGAAAGAACAAAATCGGAGTCAAAAAACTGTCAATGGTACTAGTTATTTTGGCAACCCTCCTATCCACAATTTCAATGGTTCCACTAGCGCTATCCCAAGCGATACCCAACCAATCAAGCCTCTGGCAAGGAATCCACACTGACTTATTCTCGTTAGTAATGAAGCCCGCCTTCAAAAGGTCAGTTCTAACGGCATCTGCTACAATACTGCATACTTGAGAATCCTTTTCAATACCCCATCCGTGGTCAAGAAAAACAGCAACACAAATGCCTTGCTGCCTCCAATGTTTCTCAAGAGGCTTAAGAATTTTTGTGAACACGTGAGGGGCGTACGATAATCCGAAAGGTAAAACTGTAAACACATAAAACTTCACTTGATTGGAATTGGAATGCTTCCAGGAAAAACCAAGATATGTTTGATGGCCTTCAAAAATTTCAACGTGGTGGTACCCACTTTTCAGGTCAAAGGAAAACATATATGTGCCCCACGCGAAGTAAGACATGGCTGTTTTCCAGTCTTCATATTTAACGTGCATCTTACGAAGAAACTTGTTGACATATCTTAAATCAAGAATGAGCCTTTTCTTCCCATTTGCTTGAACAGATACGGACAAGGGGTTTACCACCCGGGGCGGTACATTGGTTTCGACAACACGACCCGAGTCACCTAAATCTTGAATAGCCTCCTCAACAAACTCGGCATGTGAAAGAGACAATCTGTTGTTTTTTTTAAAACCACTGGTTCCGGAAAACTAACGAAAGGTAACAAATATCCCCTCTCTATAACGTTAAGAATAAAACTAGGGGTTCCAATACGCTTCCAAAATCCCAAGTTTCTACGAAGATTTCCCTTCACGTTAACACACTGCGGACTAGAACTTAACTCAAACTCAAACAATTTGCTATCGTGATGTACCTGAGCGATATCAGCAGCCTCCTCATCAAAAACATTACTGCTTTGTACCGGGTTGAGTGTGGGCTCCTTGGCTGGGTCTGTAGGAGCTGTATGAGTATCCTGGGGTGACTGAGGTTCCGCGAAAAACACTTCGTGGGCTATCCCAGGAGGCTGTGCATTCTCTTGCCCAGTGGCCGAGTTTGTGACATTTAAAGCATCTCGCGCGGTCCACATAAGCATCTCTACCGCCTGAAAACAGATGAAGTAAAGGCAGTATCAAAAGCAGATAAAAAGAAAAAACACTCGTAGAAACCTCAGAAAAGGGAGGGTGGGCGGGGCCAGATCTAAATGTCCGAAGCAGAAACAGCTCTAAAATGCTAAGGTCACAAGCGAGAGAGAGAGAACAAACTGAAAACAGCATCTTAAGTAGGTAAAACGAACCAATCGGAAGCTACGATAAGCACACTGCGACACCTAAAGGCGACGAGCTGTAAGAAAGAACGCGAAGCTAAAATAACAGTGGAAAATATATTTACGTTCTAATTCGCTTCACTCAAACAAACGTACATTATTTACCGCTTAAATAACCGCAAAAAACCAGGCGAAATCAGATATGGGTGGATCACGTGCGAACCCTAACAAGCGAGAGAACAAACAAATTACTCCAAGAAAGATCAGACAGAAACTGAGAGAGCGCAAAAAGAAAATCAAAAATTAGGCTAGCTCACCGCGAAAAAGCTGCTGATCCATCGAAGCTGAAGCCCCTTTGAACTTTTTGTCTGGTCCACAACGGCCTTGTGTAGGCTGTCTCCTTTTCCTGCTTGCTGCCTCGTTAGCTTTCTTTAAGCGTTTCTCGTCCTCCGATCCAGACGCTAACTCATCCGAAACATATTCATCGACCACTTTCCAACCATCAGCGCTCTTGTCAGCAATTCTGATCAGCTTCTGCCGCTTACGAATGAGCTCTTTCCCTTCACCTACCAAATCATCCACTTGCTTACTTTTGGAATCGTTAGCCGAGCGAATTCTATCAAAAAAACACTGTCGATCCGAGCATTAAGTTCAAACTGCTTTTGGTTACCCTTAAACTTCATTTGAGTCACTTGCTTATCCCGCTTGGATTTCAACTCGAGCTTCTTAGTCTTTTCGTCTAGCTTAGACTCTAAGTATGTTTTGAACATTGAAAAAACCTCGTTGACCATCGGCGATTCATCTTGCTCCAAAGACCTAGGAGTGCTCGTGGTTTCCTCGGCTGCGTCTCTGGGAGTAGGCATACTCGACGAACTCTTAAAACGTCCGAAGCAGAAACAGCTCTAAAGTGCTAAGGTCGCAAGCGAGAGAGAGAGAACAAACTGAAAACAGCATCTTAAGTAGGTAAAACGAACCAATCGGAAGCTACGATGAGCACACTGCGACACCTAAAGGCGATGAGCTGTAAGAAAGAACATGAAGCTAAAATAACAGTAGAAAATATATTGGAATTGGTGCAGTGTTAATGCAGAAGCATGATGAGCAGCTGTTCCCAGTTTGCTACGCAAGGAAGAAATTGTCAAGCGCTGAGAGGAACTATTCTACAATTGAGAAAGAGTGCCAAGCAGTAGTCTGGGGTATCAAGAGATTTCATCTCTACTTGTACGGAGTTCCCTTTGTTCTGCAGACGGATCATGAACCCTTAAAGTATATGAACAGTGCTAAGTTTGTGAACGGACGTCTTATGCATTGGGCTATGTTTTTGCAAAGTTATACATTCAGAGTTGAAGCCATTAAAGGCTCAGAGGACGTTGGAGCGGATTACTTGAGTCGAGCAGACGATTAAGTTTATTGACAATGAACTGCCCCTCATTTAGCAATTTTTCGTGTTTAGGAGAAATTTAGGAAATTTCTACTGAAAGGGGGTTATGTTACAAAAAACTGTATTGTGTGACTGGCGTGATTTCTAGAAGCTTCGCAAGAGTTCATAATTTGTTTATTTTAGGATCTTGTGTAAGTGTTTCTAAAACAGTATATTTTGTAATCTTTCTATAATTAGACAATTTAGAAACTTCTAGAATATTATTGTAAACGTATATAAGTAAGCGAGCTCGAGTGAAGTTTTAACTAGTTTACCACAAGCGAAGAGAGTTTGACGATCAGTCGTGCTTAGTCAAGTGTGACGGAAGCAGTGTTTATTCAAGTTGGCGGAGGCCATGTAAGTTTATTCAAGTTACGTGCTGTTGTGGAGTTTTACTTCGTGGAAACTATGTTCATTTTTGGAATAAATCTTCTTGTTGCTGTTCTGACAACCCTGCGTTCAGTTTGGTTTGCAAGCTACCTGTCCTCTAAAAGATTACCCGCGTAACAGTCTGATCAGCCAAAATCAAGATTTATTGTACCTGTTCAACCTATGTCACGCGCGCCTAAGTAACTTAAAGGTTTTTTCGTCTTCTTGGGATCTATTGTGCACGCACTTTATGTTCCATGTAGCTAACTTGTAATAGCGTACAGTAGTTGAATTTCCTGTTTAACTGTTTTCATTCACCCGAAGAAGACCGATTTGTGCGGTCGAAATGTACGTGTTCCAAAACATCAGGGGCACCCAACGACAATTTCGAAAAATATCTGTTCGGAAGACGATTTCAGATCTAGAATTTTCGGAACATTTGTTGAAAAATTTCTTGCTTGCCTGCCTCTCCCAGGATTTTCGAACATTTAAAAAATGATATAATTGCCCATGATATAATTGCTCTTTTCGGAACTACCTGGAAGTATCCCCTGGCAGGCCTTGTCTCTGTGGAGATCACACCAAATACCCACACATCGGGCGTACGTCTTCCTCTGTTGTACTAATATGAAAACAGAACGGGCCTGGTAAGCTGTCTGTGTTTACATTAAAGATCGAGGTTTCTACAGTCTTGCATCTAACATGATAAAACTATCATTTAATTAATGAAACAAAATGAAGTAGTTTGCTGGTCAGTATCCACGCCCTTATACTTTATATTTCGACTTGAATATTTTATTTTGGGCCCGAAAAGTTTCCGGGACTTTCAAGAAACAGACCCTGGTCAGTAAACTAAAACCTTGTTTTTTTTAACAAGAACCGGTCGAATATATGTACCCCCAACAGACTATCTCCTCTTAACAACAGTGAAAACACTTTCCTACGGGCTATCCAGCTAGAGAACCTTTAGATGCAGAAATATTCTTTTATCGTAGACGAACTTGAGTATTTTCGAAATTGGGCTTCCGTAAGTATTTTCCCGAAAATTTTGATGTAATTTGAAGTATTATCACGAAAGTGAGTATTTTTTTCTTACTCTCGCCATCAGGGTCCGTCAGTTTCCTAAAACCAGAGAATTTGCAATCAATTAATGAAAACAAAATTGTTTCAGCCTGAATTGCGCTGAAGCTAACTGGGCGCATGATTCTCTTTACCTTTGCTTTGTGATGAAGCTTGCTTTCATCGCATTTTATCACCGCTGCTCCTCCAAAAGGTACGAATGGGTTGTTATCTATGTCCAGGGAACATACATCTTCCAGACTTCGGAAAAGTTTGCACACAAGGTTGTTGTTCATTGACAGCATGCGGGCAGTTTTCCGCCGATTCACGTCCATCGACCAGAAGTAAATGAGAAGAATCAGCTCTCCTAGGGATACTTTTGGATATTGCTCAAAAAAGCTACCGGACCTGAGACTGCGCTTTTTCCTACCAACAGTACATCTCCTAAAAGAAAGAAATCACATCACAGGATTTTGTTTCATGGTGTATTTTTAAAAATCACAGAACGGCAATACCCCTAACCCTAACCCTAAAGCTCAACGACGGTTTTCCTCTCTAATACATTACCCTGCTTGGGTAAGCAGGCAAGACTTAGCTGCAGAAATCGGCGATGGGAGAAGATGGTGGGGACAAGCTATCTCACACGGATAAACAGTCTGGCATACTGAGAGAAATGAAGCCTTGGTTTAATGACCGTTTTTGAAAAGTAAAACATATTAAGTGTTTAGCATACTTAGCCTGTATACAGACGATGTTTTATATCTCTTTTCGTTCATCCCGTGCAGTTTATTTTTTATCACACGCGCACGACGGACTTTGAAGAGAAATAGAGGGTCTTTGAACAGGCTTTATAGTACTCACCACTGAAAACCATCAACGTGGTTACCCCCACGTTCAATTAAATTCATGTCCCTGTTACAGGCACCACAGTAAAGGGGATTTGCTAATAAACTCCGAAGCTGAAGTCATCTTATAACGGAAGAAACTGGGCCATGCCTTAACCTGGTGAAATATTCAAGATCCATTTGCGATTCAAGCGCTACGTTCTTTTGCTGTGAACTTTTTACACAAAACTGTGATTTGGCAAAAAAAAATGACAGAAAATAATAGCGATGCTGATTAATTTCTGGTTGTAACCGACTGATTCCCTTGAGGCCTATAGGTGCGTCACAACATCGGCATTTATAATTCAAGACGATAGGAAAAATTCATTCTGGTGTTAAAATACAGCAAACATAAACTGCTTAATTGTATACACCACGTTATTAGGAAAAATAAAGCCCTTTGTTCCTACGCTGTGTGTAATGTGAGATACAGATCCGACCAGATCAAACATTCAGCAATGGCAGACCGTGTAAGTGCTAGTAGCTCAGAAGATGAGATAGCGAGAACTGAATCTCCCCCTCGTGCAAGAAACACAAAGAAAGTCAACAGATTATTTGTGTGGCTTTCCAAACAGTTGAAAGCCACACCTCGTGGGTCCCATTGGGATAAGTTGAACAGGGATGGAAGCGTGAAGGAGATAGAGGTGGACGCCGGTCACAGTGAGAGGCGTTTAAGGGAGCTAATGGTAGAAAACTTCCCTGCATTGGCTGCAGCGGACCTGTCAAGGTAAGGAATACTTCCTTTCCCATCGAGGTCAAGCGACAAAGAGGTCGTGGGAACGAATGTTTTGTGAGGGTGGGGTCGCAACATTTGCTCGCCTCATATATGTATTGTTACAGACATAGTTTCTATGTGTAAGACGAGGACGAGATTCGCCCAAATCTCGTACTCGTACGATGTCGTAGTCATCGTCTTTGAATGTAAAGCTCTTATAGATGGGTGTGTTTTAGATCCTTACTACACTGTATTTGCAATGCAGTTCTTTAAAAATACTAGAGCAAATCCGGTTAAACCGCAATGTGCCGCGTGTGTTGTAGCAAGCAAATGCGAGCCAAGCGCACGCTTGTATCCTGTTTGTAAAAGGGGACTACGCGCCAACACAACAGGAACAATTCGTTTCATCGTCAGATCGCTCTACTTAATAGTCATATCGTTCCACAATATAGTCAGAACTTTTCTCGATTCTTTACGCCACAAGCAAAAACAAGCTTGTTCTTTATTAAGCAGTTAAACTAAAACTGTGGAAACATCTGACTATTACATGGAACAATCCGACTTGGAACTATTTGACTTAGAACAAACAACTTGCTATATAATAATAATGACAACAATTTTGTTAAAAATAGTATTTTTATTGATAATAAAGCAAACTAGTAAAAACCTTTTTGCAATTATTATTAGTTTAAAAAACTGTTCAATCAGAACAGAATCTAAAGTTCCTTTCAGTTAAAAAAAAAAGCTACCGTAAGTTAATTTTGATGGAACTGACCGATTTATTTGTGGTTCTTACTTTTGGCAGAATTCGTTTTTATATGACACTGAGAAGAGGAAACGAGATGGTGAGGGTGGGGAACAGGATCCCTACAGGGAGGGAATTGTTGTTTTGGTACAAGAATGCCTCTTCCTGAAGAACGTTCTTCCTGTTAAAAGAAAGGACACGCCAAGGTAGGAGAGTTCTTATGTTAAAAAATATTTGTTTACTGTAAATGATTGTCATAGCATTGAACTAGATAAAAGCAACCCCCTTGTTCAAAGTGCAAGCCCTTGAGGCATAATATGTATGTACATCTTTGTGCCTCTGTACCAGTGGATTAGGAGGAGTTTTAGAATCCTGGGAGAAATGTGCAGAGTTGCCACATCTTCTTAAAGTTTTTCCAAAAATGCATGGATTTGAAATAAATCAGACCAAATCATCCCATATGGTGATAGGTTCTTAACATTTAAAAATAACATGAATTTGGAGGAAATAATTAGGAACTTGCATTCCCTTAATTAAACCTAGCTACTACATTGTATAATGTTTCACTTTCTTGCTTGCTTACAGAGAGCAGCACTACAACTGTAGTCCCTGACATACCTTCTGCCTCTACATCAACCGTGGTTACTCCCATGTCTTCCAGTCACGTCCCCTCCCAACTACTGGATGTAAGTTGAAACTGAGTAATGCACAACTGTACTTTTTTTTTCTTGGCACTCATGGAAGCCCTAAACCTGACAAGCAATGCATTTTGGGAGAGATTGAAGGTGGCAGATAATAGAAAACTGATATACACTCTACTAATCACTTTGTAAGTCTCATGTATAAGCCCAGTAATAACTATGGAATTATTTTTTATTTTTTCAGTCGCGACAAGGAGGTACCTAGCAAGGATGGCAACGTCCACATCTACGTCCACATCAACATCAACATCCACGTCCACATCCATGTCCACATCTACATCAACACCCACATCACAGGAAAGAGGTAAGAACTACATGTACAGGTAGTATATGATATAATTGTGTACAACATACACCCTAGATTTTGTTGTCAATTTTTGAAGTACCTGGTGGGCATGTTGACATATTGGCAAATTACCCTAAAACTGAGGGAATGCAAACAAAACAAGACTAGAACCCTAGTAATTTGAACTCGAGAGGCTATGGAAAGGCGAACACATTTGAGTTTGCTAGGGTTTAGAGAGTTATCAGAGGTGACTGCAAAACCAATTTTCAATTTTCAAAAGTTGATACATTGTGGTTTATACTGATTTTACCAATTCAGTGTAGAGTGCAGAGCGTGTATGAAACTTATTTCATCAGAAACACTAACATGATCAGGCAGTTTTTTAAACGATAAAATGTGATTTGTTTGTTGTACTAATGAAAATCAAATTCCTGCATGGTGTTGACCTGATAAGTGCAAGTTTTAGTTTTTTCTACCCTTATACAACAAGAAGAGGTGATCAAAGGAGAGGAAAGTTAGTTCAAGGTAGCGGAGAATTTGAGTTATCCAAGTTTGATTTAATCATGGGGTGATCATGAACTCGATCCAGAAATTGGACCTAGTTTGAGTTTGCTTGGAGTTGGAATTATTCCACATTCAATTACAAGGGGTTCTACTGTAACCAAGATACACTCATATAGATGCCAGAAATCTATCCTTTCTACATTGTAGGTTCCTCTGACCTACCAAGTGAACATGCATTGGATGGTGAGTCAATTAACAAGTCCACTACTGTAAAACATATACAAAAACCATTATCAATCTGTTAGTTAAAAAATAATGTCCACCATTGACAGACAGGGTGTTATTATTATTTTTCTCCTTTAAGAAGTGTACTACAAACATAAAATTATTTGCTCAAAAACTACTGGTACCTGTCATGTATTGTACAGTCGCATTGTATTGTCGCTGATCAATCTTATTATTATGGTGTGTATGTTATACATCAGATTTGATTAATTGCTTGTTGTTTTCTATTTAACCCAAGGTTGATTTTCAATCGAGTGCCAACCTGTGTTTAAAAAATTTAACCTGAAATCAAATTAGAACTGTAACATGTACATGTACAAACTGTAGTAACCTGCCATGAACAGTGACAAACATGTGTTAATAAAGCTAATAAAGAAGAAAATTTTAGGTAGCAAAAAGAGGTGCTAGAAAAATGACCATGATGCATTAACATGGACATGTAAAACTGTTGTTACCATGGTGTTGAGATGATATTATTGCATCAAACTTGTACCTTGCACAAATATGGTGATATACATGTATGCTAAAAGTTAAATGACTTTGACTACTTCAATAGAATCAGATTTATTAAGAAGTCTGCTTGATGAGGTGATTGAGGTAGCGCCTCGACAAGGTAAGTTTTTTTTTATCAATCTCAGCTAAGCCTGCTTACCCTTGAGGTAGCTACCACTAATCAAGGAGTCTCTGACTAAATATGACAAGATAATAACATTTTTGCATTGAATTAGAGTACTACCGTGAAATTCTGAAAACAAGCCCCTCCATGCATGTATAAGCTCCACATGTACAAACTCATAATGCAAAAAACCCTCAGTTAAATGACACCCCTCCAAATATAAGCCACCCCATACCCCCTCCCCCACAATGCATTATCATGGACATGTAAAATGTTGGTTTTAAGATGATATTGCTAGTGGACAATTCCATCAACCTACCTTGGCCAAAAATGGTGATATACATGATGTATGCTAAAAGTTAAATGACTTTAACTACTTCAACAGCAGATTTATTAAGAAGTCCACTTGAGGAAGTGATCGAGGTAGCGCCTCCACAAGGTAAGACTTTTTTTTATCAATCTCAGCTAAGCCTGCTTACTCTTGAGGTACCACAATATCAAAGAGTCTCTGACTAAATATAATAACACTTTTGTATTGAATTAGAGTCTTACAGTGAAATTCCTAAAACAAGCCCCTCCATGTATAAGCCCCCAAACTCATGACACAAAAAACCCTCTGTTAAATCGCCCCTCCAAATACAAGTCCACTTGATGAAGTTATTGAAGTAGCCAATCCAAAAGGAAGGCTTTTTTAATGCTGAGTCTCACCTTTCTTTTAATATACATTAACAAGTATATTTTAGGCCACTTGGCCACCAAACATTCCCATTATAAGAACAGTGCAGGCCAGGAACGAGAACCAGGGATTTCCTCACTATATATATATATATATATATAGAATATGAACTATTTACCTGGGTGGAAATGAAGGGAATTAATACAACCAATAGATGTTTCAACTAACCTTTTCAGTACCCTGATTGTGTGTATGGTGTCATGTCACTCAGCAGTGCGAGATGGTACAGCTAGAACGAGAACAACAGGTTCAATGAGATCCTGCACAGTTGCAACAGCTACAGGAAATTGTACAGCAGGTATATGATACAGTCGGAACATTATTGTGATCACAGGGTTCGTGCAGATTTTTGAATGGCCATAAAAGTCAAGACTTTTTCCAGACTTTTTTCAAAACAATAATTTATTTTTTGTAAACTTGTGGTTATCGAACCGATAATCAATGCCCTTGAAAATGCAGAAACAACGCTATTATCACGGTACACTGCAAACATAAGGGCACCATTGAATAAAATCTCTTCTAAAACACTTGTTGTTC
This sequence comes from Porites divaricata, assembly GCA_038088405.1. Classification (NCBI taxonomy): domain Eukaryota; kingdom Metazoa; phylum Cnidaria; class Anthozoa; order Scleractinia; family Poritidae; genus Porites; species Porites divaricata. Next base: position 17,264,278 of record JBBMOI010000004.1, on the reverse strand, counting down.
TCACGTGATCTCTCAGTACAAATTGTAGTGGCTTGCTAGATGACAATCACAACAGAAGTAGTATGAAGACTTATGAACACATGTAACAAGACTGACCACACCACCATTGTAGAATTCTAAATCCTATGCTAAGGACCCTCTCTATATATTAAAGCTTGAATAAGTAATAATTAGTAATAAGAATAAGTGATAATAATAGTAATAAGTTCTCTCGGATTTTTTTGCTGTGAAAGGAACTAGATTAATTTTAGTGCTCCAAATTGTTATCAGCCAATTTCAATGTCAAAATAAAAACTTGGTAAGATTATTTAAAAAAAAGCTTCATTTTTCTTCATCACCCATTTAACGTAAGAAGCCACAAAACACCAGTATATTAGGGTCAGGGTAAGAGGGGTTGGTCAAAATCAGGTTTTGTATAATTATACACTCTCTCTTGATATATATGTAAACCTTAGCAATAGCTAGGACTTTCCTTATTTAAGAATGTAAAAGTGCTGCTCTCTTTAGGTATCTCTGGTACACCCTTCTATGGTGAAGGCACCAAAGGTAAAATAATATTACTATTTACAACATGAACATCTAGTGCAACTATTACGTTTTGATAAAAACACCATTGTCCTAATAATCATTAATATCATGCATTTGCAGCTAGTGAAAACTTCACAAATACATAATTAAAGTCTTCAAAGAAATTTTTCCATGACAAATATAGAGGATCTTACATGGCCATGCAGGAAAATAATAAAATAATAAGAATGATACAAATAATAATAGATGGAATAATATGGGTGAGTGCAGCGAACTAGTGAAATATTTCTTTAACATAAGAAGAGAAATTCCGTTTCTCCAAGGGGCCATGTAATGTTCTATTTTTATATGAAAACACCAGTGAAAAACCAAACCAAAACACTTTAATAGTCTTTTACCTTAAAAGGCACCAATTTGTATCTAGCCATAGCAGTGGTGATATCAATTCACAGGAGAAGATTTTATCATGTTTTCATGGGAAAGCTCACATGGTATTTTTCATTGGTGTTGATATAATAAAAATGAAATGTGGACATGGTGAGTTAGACACCCATCACTCAAAACATGCTGCTGGGTATAACAGTTACATTAAGAGTTTATTGATCAGGGGTAACGTGAGTATAGCACACCTAGTGTTAAATAACAAGCATTGCTTGCGAAACAAGAAAAAAATAAGTGACAGCCTTTAATCATCATGATATTTTTACCTTACATTCAAATTCTGTTTCATTTTTTTAAATTAGTTGGCACGGTAGTTGAGGACCATTCTCCCCATGGCATGGGAGGTAAGTCAAATTATTACCAAAAAATCAACCGACTACTGTTCACCAAATTTGGCTTTCATAGTATGTAAATAAAGAATTCTGCGGATCTTGGGGGGTGTTATCAGACAAGGTGGATAACGCCCTCTGAGATCTGCGTATGTGGATTCTATTCATAATGCTCCCAGGCAATACTTTCTGTCCAAAGGAAAATATTCTTTTGCAGAGAAAACCAACGTGACCTCCCAAACCACTGAGGTGGTTCGTTGTGAACAGCGTTTATTGGACGCCTGCCAAGGAGAGGACACCTCCATGCCATGCTTTCTGGTCCACTCATTTGAAGAGGTAATTCATGACAAGAACAAGATATAGGTGTAGCATTTTTTAGCCTTCAGAGTATGAATCCCCATTGGAAGTTTGCTAAGACAAAGCTTTACCTGCTAAAACTTCCAAACAATTCTCTTGTGGATGCTCAGGCCTGCAGTGCTGAACTCACTGAGTTCGAACGCGTGACAGAAGACCAGGCGAAGAGTCTTATCAACTCCTGCCACCTCAAGACCTGTATTTGAGACCCTCGAATTTAAGGAAAAAGACCAATACACATATACATAAGCTTACCTACCTCGTACCGCTTCACTTGCTTGTAAGCTTATACTGTTTGTTCGAAAAGTTTTTGGAAGTCTTTTCCTGTTCAAAGCAGAATAATGGTAACAACGAGTCTCTCGTAGCGACGACACACGATAGCAACTGTTGTGAAGATTTCTTGTAGTTTAGAGATTCTCAAGTTCTCAAGAGCTCTTTTTCTCTCCGCTTCTCCATTTTTCTTGTTTGTAAATAGCTCCTGCTAGACTTTTTTTCAAGGCCTTAATCGGAAAACAGCACGCGATGCTGAACAACCTCATTCTCGTCCCCAGAACCCGTCGTTTCTTGGTCACGTGGTAGGTCGGTTACAAATTAAGCCTAGTGGCTCTGGGGACGAGAATGGAACAACCTGTACTCTAACAGATCATGCGCAACGACCAATCACAGCCCGTAACATTTAACCGGTATCATCACATCATCGTTGTGCTGATATATTTGTTGCGCAAATATTATAGATTTTTTATGTCATACCAAGATTGATCAAGTCACTCGAGACAGTTTCCACCCTATGCTGCCCAAGAGCAACGCATAACTGGTACATGTATTTTGCCATATATAGCTTTGCTGGCAAGCACGGGAAAATGCCGTCCCAATGGTGGTAGTGACCCTCAACCCCCAAAAGCAAAACGATTCTGGCAGGGAGGAGATTCTGAGGTGAGCATGTACAAATGAACAACACATCTAACAAGAAATCTCAAATACTGTTCCCATTAGAAAGTACATTCAAATTTATAGAGTCAAGTGGAGGCTGTTTCTTTTTCGAACGCAGCAGTGGCAGGGCGGTCAATTAGGGCCTGACAATAGCGGGGAGGAGAGGGGGGATCAAAAAGTATTTTCGGCCCTTCTGAACTCACTTTGGTCTGAAACTGAAGGAGGGAAGGCGGGGTTGGCCAGCCACCTGGGCCCTCCGCCCCCTCCCATAGATCCGCCATTGCACAGTAGTAGTGCACTACAACCCAATGTACTTGAGCTATAACTTAAATAAAAGTTGATGATGTATAATCTCTCCTCGCTCTACTCTTCTTGTTAAAGAAAGGGACAAAATGGTCACTATCATAGCCGTCCATTAATTCATATCTTCACTTGACAGGGGTCTCCGATACCTAATGGGACAAACGACAGGTATTTTTTATTGGATGGCAGAGACATCCTCCATCGATGGCAGGAGAGGTAAACGATTTTATTTGCATTATCGGTTATCAAAAGTAATATTGAAAGTGCAATTGTCGGTACAGGCAGAATGAAAAAATCATGAAAAAAATTTCCTACGATTACAGATTACCGTCAAACGCCTTTTTCGCCCAAAATTTGTATCCCTGATCTTTCTACACAAATTACGCTACTCTTTAACCTCATTAACTTTGCTCCAAAAAACGACCATTGATGAAAGGTTATACTGAAGTGGGAGACAGAGTAATCCATATTTCTTCATGTATATTCTGCTAAAACAGTCTGGTGAAACTAAGTAATAGAAAACATCCAGTAACTTTCAGATTTGTGCCTTACAGTTTGCACCATGTTTGGTGTGCGGTACATCGCCGAGACACTGATGATATTGTCGCCATCATCAAGTTCGGCCACACCAGCATTGATTAAGGAGTTTCAAGGTAGGTAAAATAATTAGCAACAAGGCTATTGACTCTCGTATGAAATGTGTATTCTTTCATTTGGATCTTCAATATTTTCGTTTTTTGTTATCGCATTCGTCAAAACACATCCTAATCTTGTGTGCACGTGGCACTAAGGTGCAAATGTTCCAACTATCACGAGCGACTGCAAATTAGCCGCCGCTAGTATGTCTATCAGGGGCACCTCGGCCGGGAAACTGGACTCGTTTTGACTGTTTCAACTGTATTTCGGTATGAAAGGTCACACATAAGTTTAAAGTAGAACCTCGCTCAGCTTCACTTTTAATCTCATCACTATATATATTGCCTTAATTTTTTCAAGCCGGAAATAAATTTAATAGCGTTAACATGCGTAGCAAAAACGCATCAGTGGAAATCAACCTTCAGTGATGAATGCATATCTTCTACTTTACTACTAATCAGTAACCGTAATCAAGTGCTAAGTAAACATTCTGATTATGTGTTTTTTGTGGTGGTAATCGCTCTGATAAATTGGTGTGCTTTTGGGAATGGAACTGTCAGTTACATGTACCCGGCTAAACTTTAATTTGTCCGCAAGACCAGTTAAACAGTGAACACTGCAATTTTAGAGTCACCCCAGTGGTTGGGGATAGTAAGCAGCAAAGTCATTTAGCCTTCTTATTCCAACCAGGAGGAAAATCAACCTTTTTTTTATGTGTATTTCAGACAACAACATAGACACACAGAAGCTCCGGGAAGCGATGCGTGAAGCAAAGGAAAAATGCCAGCAGTTATCCGCTCAGAGGTACGTCAGTCCCTTCTTTATTGAAAAATTGTCGCTAACAAACGAGGAACAAAATCACAATATTTCACTAAAGGCTGGATTTTGCATTCCTAAAATTGGCGCTGAGCCTTATGCTTTATTTAAAATATAATTTAAGCTAAGGATAAAATGAATTATTAAACCACAATTAATCCGTGGCTAGACACATGCCTTTGTCGCTTTCATTCTTCGAAAATGGTCCCATAATAATTGACTTCAAGCGGTAGCCAAGGGCAAAACTGTGTTCGTTAAAATGTTTATTTATCAACAAAGGAAACGATTAAAAAATCTACATTTCTGGAATATTAACGAACGTTATATTAAGCTTTTAGACTCTCGAATCGACCTATCATGCATACAGCCGAAACTGGTTGGTGGGGGGGACAGGGGGGCGGGAGAGGTACGGGAGATGGGAGAAGAAAGGGCAGGAGGCGGGATCTCTACGATGGCGGGAAGCGGGAGAGAAATTAAAAAAGTCAAGCTTTTTTTTTTGTTACTGCTTACTTCCAGTCAAAGAAACGAACCCAACAACGTTTCTTGACTTCCATTTAACGTTTTCCGAGGCTTAAAGCAAAATTTTATATATGAGAAAAGTCAAAAAACGAAAATTCGTGCTCGGGATAAAAAAAAAGGCATTACTGCCTGTGAAATTGAAAACCTTTCCAAGTCACTTACATCATAGGACATGAATGAGATAGCATGATATATGTACATCTGTGTCGACTGTGTCAGTCGTGTCAGTGTCTCGTCTGTCTCAAAATTCTCCGTAAGAATGACAAAGCGAGTCAGGTCAAATGTCGTTAAAGACCATTTTGATCGGTCTTAGTATTTTTCGGTTTGGTGGGGAAAAATCCTTCCATGGAAGACCTTCCTTGGAGCTCGCTCCTTACGACTGTAGCTCACAAAACAATGTCAGTGAAGATTTTGCCGCGTGGTGTAAACTTGTGTCAAAGGAATTGCGCTTCAATGATTGCGCTGGAAAGTGCAGAGTGGTTCGATTTCAAAAGTAGGTTGAGTTTGATTGTCCGGGTGAACGTAGTCCTGAATAGGACTGACGTTTCGACAACCTTAGACTGTGCGCAGACGAAATTAAACTCTGGTTAACTCCGTCTGTGAAACAGCGCCAAAATCCTTGTTCTGGACTTCCAGCTGTGTACCCAGATTTGAGTACGCGCCACGATTGGCCAGTTAAAAAAGGCCTTTGTTTTGTTTGTCGTGATCGCCAATCAGGTTGAAAGGAAATTCGAAACGCACTTCCGGTAATTCGTTGAGTCCGTAGGGGGTCCAGAACAAGGATCTCTGCGCTGCTTTGCAGACGGTACTAATCAGAGTTTAGTTGTCGTCTGCGCGTAGGGTACGACAACCTGTGCGGTAGTCATCTTCAGAGTCAAAGTGAGTTGTATCACAGTTGATGGTATTATACTCTGGTTATTGGTCTGATTGGTCAATTACGTCACGATGTTATTGGCTATGAAGACTCTTTATCAGTAATTGGTGCATCCTCGGAGACCCAGGGGCAGATAGTAGGGGCGAGGGAAAGTCGAAGCGGGCAGAAAATAATGGCACGAAGAAAAGTAAAGAACGGCGAGAAGAGCCCTTGGGGACAATGTGTTTTCTGGCACCAATCAGAAGCCAGAACGGCGGCGACCGTTTGGAACTGGTCTGGTAAGACATTGTTTCCAGGGGCTCTTCATGCCGTTATTTTCTGCCCATTTAGACTTTCCCTCATCCCCTACTATCTGCCCCTGGGTCTCCGAGGATGTAATTGGTGCGTTTCGATCCGTCTATTGTCACAGTTAAACAGTTGTCTGTTTTTAGTCAAAATGTCAGTTCTCCAGTCGTTCTCTCGTAGTTAGTTCGGCTTGATCTCGTCAATAAGTTGTTTGTACGGCGCTGGTAACCGTTGGCTACGATTCAGTGGCATTGTTCTAAGTTAGTAAACCAGCTTTCTAAAGTAAGACGTTGATAGTAGTCTGAGTACCAGTCAATTTGATGTTTCGTCTGTAAATGATGCTCAGCAATGTGATTGTTGACGTAACCATTCCTCGTCACTTTTTTGTGTTCGGTCAGTTGCATGCTAAGGTTTCTGCTGGTTTTATCAATGTAAGAAGCCTGGCAGTCGCAGCATTTGATCTTGTATACTGTTCCCTGGTTGTCCTCTGGTTTGTCTTTGTCCTTGGCATTAGTAAGCAGATGTCGTAAGGTGGTTATGGGTTTGTGTGCAACACGTATATTGTAATAATATAGGTGCCTCTGATGTACGGTAAAGTCGCTGTCGCAACAGGGCCAGAGTTGACGTTCATCTGAATGTTCGAATTACAATTTTTTACAACACATTTTTTTATTTTAACAAGACCAAAGCACTCCTAATAGAATCTGAATAGGGAGTCAAACAGCGTCATTCACACGATAACGGGAGAAACACAGTAAAGGGTGGGAGTTGGGAGACAAAGGGACAAAAAGGTACGGGAAGCGGGAGATTGTGACCCCCCTGTCACCCCCCTGGATGAGTCTGTGAAAAAAGCTAAAGAAGCTGGTGCCTTGTTGTCTCAACAAAGGTACGTTCTTTATTCAGAAACAAAGATTTCGAAGCTGATAACAGATCGGGACCAATGTGTTCATTTGGAATTAAGTGAGGGCGTTATTCCACACACACTTGCCATATAGAAGGCTTCACATGTGAACGTAGTCTTACTCTCTGTCTGGTCCGAAGCACTGGTAAAAAAGAAGAAAAGAAAAGAAAAGAACTCGTGGGCTCTATTGATGGAATATTTTTTACTACACAGGGAGAAAATTTCCGAATGGAGAGCACAAAGAAGTGCGCAGGATAATGAATTCAGAGAAGCTGGTGCAAGTGGAGGTAGTGCAACTGAGTCCAGCCAAAAAATAGGGGAAGAAAGGTAAAGATAAACATTTCTGCAGAGTTCCTACATTTTTAGCGGAGCTCCTCGCGCGTGTGGACGTAGCCCCATAGCTAAGGTAATCTACCCATCCCAGAAAATTTGGTAATCACGTGACCGTACACCGACCGCCCACCCGCCCGCCGTCCGTCCACACCACAGGGAAACCAATGTTCAATCTCTCACTTTCTAGCTAGTTTGGGAGCCCAGGGAGCCTAGGAGAAAACTATCAATGTTGTGATCAATTCACAGCTGTCAAGACAAGGTATCCGCTGACCAGTATCACCTGGCCGTATCGCGGGCTCAGGTGTTGACCCATCCAGGGTGAGTATTTTTTTGAAGTTATCCGCTGACAAGTTACTAGTTTTCAGATGATCGCAGGCTCAATTTTTTTTTAAAAAATTCATATGAAATATATTGTGTTTATGTCATTATGGCCCAGCACTATTATCATTTTGATTTCAAACTGACCTCGGACGCGAAAATTCAGCCAGTTATTTAAAAATGCAAGAAGGGAAAACATGTTTTTCACTTTTCTCAGGACAGTCACGCTTTGGTCACGCTCCACGTTCAATTTTTATGCCCTGATTGGTCAAAATTTGACAGGTGAGTTCATGCGGAAAATTCATACAACATCTTGAAACTTGTTTGCTTCAACAGCTGACGGAAGCTGACAGAGTTTTGTGTCAACTTGTGATGTTTTTAATAACTGTCTTTTTTCACTGGATGTACAAAATGAAATACAGCTGCTACCAAGAGTCTTCTGTTAACGTTATTCATGGCTGGTTTCTTTATTGAATTTTTGGTTGAGAAATGCGCTGCTTGTCAAAGTCGGAAATCCGATTTCGGATGGCATCGTTTTTGTTTTTCACCTTGCTGGATGTGTAAGCGATTCAGGCCTTACTTGATAGCTTTCAGGAGCTGCATCTCGAAATATGGTGAGCCTGAGTTATCATTGTATTTATATCTGTTTTCATGAAGTCCAACGCAGTTTATGAGGCTAGTTTATGCACATTTTATTAAGATTTGAGACACTGGTCTGACCTAGTATGAGGTTTGAAAGCTTACAGAACTTTGAAAAGCCATTAGTCGATATTTCACCGCAAATAACAAGAAAAACCGTTCCGAAGAATATTTAGTTATTATTTTGGCTGTAGAAAGAAAACTTTGAGCGATTTACTTGTCGCGAGTTCATCGAGGAAAACAGCAAACACCGGGAAGCAGGCGGCTTAAAATTAAACTTAATTTTTAAGCTTAAAGACTCTAAGATTCTTATAGACACTTAAATACTTGTTTTCGTGAATGAAAGTTGTTGTCTCTGTAAATGTTCTACCGAATTATATTTCTGATCTTTTATTTATTGTTAGTTGTCTTTTGCAATTTTCATTGCTTGCAGGAGTACTCAATGTACCGTCCGTATCACACATCGCCGTGACGGTCATAAAACTATCAATAAAAAATAAACACAATAAATTGTTTATTATGTTGAAGCGTAACTCTGTTAAAATTTCTTTGCAAACTTGGTAGGTGATTTTGGAATTTTTTTTGACAGTTTCGCTAATTAAAAACCCACGCGTGCTTCGATGGTCCTGAATATTGAATGAATGGAATTAGTCTTGAAAAATTGTGAAACTGACTGCTAATTGTCTGAGGTCAGGCGGTCTGTATGATAAAAACAGCACCTCATAGTACTCTGTCACCTCAGATGTGATGTATAAAAAGTATAAAAGGTTGATTTGCACGCACCCAGATTTGTTGGCAAGATTTTCTAAAGTAAACTTGTCGAACGTAAAAATTCGGCCTGATTTGTTTTCCAAGAATTTGTTTTCCACGCCTAATCTACCGTGATCAAGAGCCATTGTTGCTCTTAAATGTGACCGAAGATGATTGCCAGTGCTATTTTTTGGGTCTACATATAAGGCTATCAACTCGATGCAAGATTTGTTTCACTCTAAAATCACTTTAGGCTGCATTCAGTATGTATCCTACAGGGGGGGCAGAGGATTTAAGGGGGGGTTCTCAAATTTTTAGAGCAAAAAAGGGGGGATATGAAAATTGTTTAAATATCTCCTGGGGGGATGCTTATTTTTTTGTAAGATTCTGTCTAGCTTTTGTAATAGTTTTAAAAAGTGAAAAAAGAAATGATAAGCAAGGATTGTAAAGCAACAAGGGTACCTCTATTATTCTGAGAGACTATAGTACCTATTTTGTAGTTTTTCAAGCAGTGTGCCTGGCCTGTAGATGTAATGTTTCGATACAGTATAGAAAGTAAAACATCTAAAATGGAAACATTTAATGCAACCTCAGTCTAAGCAGTGCAACTTTATTGAATCAATGAATGCAAAAGAAAACAATGTAATTCGACAGTGCACAGTTTTATGAAATTGAACAACAAATGTGCACTTTTAACATGACGTCGCTAAAATTCAAACTAAAAAACTATCCCTCTTAACGAGATTTTACTCTCACGATGCATTAGAGCAGCTGAAAACTAACTCTGAAACAAATTTTCGCTTCAAAAGGGTTCTTGGTTTTGTGATAAAGTATGCTTGAATTTCTGTAAGCTTTTGTGTGACGCCAAGAGAGCTGTCATGTAGGTTGAAAAAATGACTTATTTCAGGAAATTTTGCCATCTAAGCAGTTCATGTACTGGAAAAAGTATTATAATTTTAATGTTTATGAGTTTCTTGAAGAATAAATTCACGCTTTTGTAGCAAAACTCGGGAACAGATGTTTCTGTTGGTTTCCGTCCGCCATGTTGGAGCTCATCCAGGTGAGCACCAGCATGGTGTCTCCATACAAATCTCTATAAATTTGGGTAAAACATTTCTTCGGATATCTCGTATACGAAATATTCCTCTGACCTGAATCTTGGCGAGGGTCTTTCCCTATGTACCTCCTTTCATTTTCCAGCTATTGAATGGTTTTGATTTTTATTTTCATCTATTTTGAATGGAGTGACCGTGCTGAAAACCAGCAATGAATTTTCTGTACAGTTTCAAAGGGGTCCATATACACCCAGTGCACCCCCTGCTATATCTGCCACTTGTCAAGACAACAAATAATTAAGCCATTAAGGTTAAAAAAGAAAAAGATATGACCATAAAATGTAGAACATTGTCATTTACACTCATCTTTGTCATTATCCTCAACACTGTCAATATCATCATCATCAGCAGCCTTGTCACCAGCAACATTGTTATCCTCATCATTATTGTCATCATCATCAATATCCTCCGCATCCTCCAGTGCACATGTCGTACTTGAGAGGAATGATTCTGAACGGCTGGAAAACGAGGGTGAAGAGGATGGCAACAGCGGAGATGAATCCATGGATAAGTGTGATAGTGAGAGTGATGATGATGATGAGGTTGTTGCTTTTGTCGATGAGAGTGACAGTGAAATGGAGGTTCCTGTCAATACTCCAGGCCTGGTAGTACTCGTACACGAGCTGGCAGGCTATCTATACCTAATTCGCGCTACTTAGACTGGCTGGCATAGGTATGACATAAACAGTCAAAGCTCTCTCGATGTTCTTATTAAACATGTCTCTTGAATTTTCAAACATATATAGTGTACTATTATACAGATATTTATTTTGATATTTCCTGTGAGGGAAGAGGGGTGGTATTCATTTCTTGGCTGATTGCTTGGGGGGGGGATTATGAAAATTTGTATGGACCTTGGGGGGGGGGGATATAAAAAAACGAGCCGCTGAAAAAAAAATCCTCTTCCCCCCCCCCTCTGTAGCGTACATAATGAATGCAGCCTTAGCCTGTCCCTCAAGTCACACGAATGTGCCCTTAATTTAACTGATTTGTGGATTACAAGTTTCTTGTTTGTTTTAAATTATAAATTTATTAATGGAGCTTTGCCTTTAGCCCTGGCTAAATCTATATATTAACTGAGTAAAAGGCAAATGATAGTTCAGTGTTTGTCGTTATCGATAATGACGCTGATCTCGTCCAATAGCTGATGATGAATCAGTAAGGTCTTTTGGCCCCTCTTATGAGAGGACCACCTTCCCAGCCGAGGCAACTTTAGCGAACGTTTATATGAGAAATATGTCGACCTCTTTACCCAAGCCAAGAGCTGCCTTCTCAGTTTTACCAATGACAATAGCGCTCGGGCGTGCTCTGATTGTAGATCGCTTTGACAGAGTTGCAACAGCAGGGCGAGCTAAGAGTTTATAAAATGGAGAAAAGTTGGCCCGGTTGTAAGGGTGACCCCACCATCGAAAAAGCAAGACCCAGCGAGAGAAGTCTACCTTTTAAATATGACTTGGGTTACACGATAAGAATTGACAACGAAGTAAACGTCAACCCTCTTATTTATATCGTTAGCAGAGACGGATAAGAGAGGCGAGGAAATTAAGAGTGTCTGACGAGCCAGAAAGGGGCGTCCATATACGCATTATAACAAACTTGGGAGCAAGGTCAAGGAAATTTAGAAATGGAGCTAAATTCCAGGTAAGACGCAACACTAATTTTTCAGGTTTCATTAGAACTGTAAGTTGATTTAAGACTCGCTCCGTGATAATACGAGGATAACATTAATTTATCTTCTGTTCTGTTTCTGCTGTTCGTAAGATGGATTTGAGGAAAGGGTTATGTTTTCTTTTCATGATATAGATCTGAATGTTTTCTTTTTTTTTAACGCAATGGAGTAATAGCAATATTGTTTATTCGAAAACATGTTTAAAGCTCCTTGTCGATAGCATGACGGTAAGCACAAGCACAAGTACTCTAATCTCACCGTGAAAACGGCTCGATGCATGTCTAGTTATGCAACCGTGTGCATTTGTGTTCACTGACACAAGAGTCCTGTGCTTAATTGCGCTCTTATGCTTGCACTTGTACTTGCGTCGCCAGTGAATCCAGGGCCTAAGACTCCAGTTTGCGAAAAAACATTATGACAAACCAAAATCCCAGAAATAAAGTCCTCAGCTAGACAGAATAACACAGACGTTCATTTAGTCTTCACAGTCTTTCGCCACATGTCTAAATGTTTCCACAAATTATGGATTTCTTTTTGTACAGGAGGTATACGACTGGGCTGGTGCTATGGAAGACATTCCCTTGCATTTTACGTTACACCGCGGTGAAACATTACTTACCCACGATGAGACGGTTGGCCCTTTGGACGAGACTCTCAACCTCACGGAAAGAGTAAGTGGAGGCCGAAGTTTGTGTAGCCTCATCTCTAAACTGATGGAGTTATTTTATGGTCAAATAACTGAGCCTCTATTTAACAAATTCAGTAGATCTGCTCGAAAAAAAGTGGACTATTCTTAATTCTCCTATTTACGATCTTTTTCGTAACCCTGCCCCTCTGCTTACTTCGGCAGTATGCATAACTAGCAAGGGAGCTTAAGCAGAAGCATTTTTATCGACGGACTGGAACTGAAAGTGGGTGTTTTGCATTCTTAGGCGACCCTTTACCGACATTTTCGAGTAAATGGCCACAGTAAGAGTACAGATCCTTAACAATAACAATAAAAAAAATTAAAAAGTAATGTAGCGTCAAGACAAAATATAAAGAAAAATGACACACCCCCGGTTGCTGTCTGTCGCTCAAAACCGCTTCTCCTGAAGCTTCCTATTGTGAAAAGCACAAAAGGTGATTTTTGCGACCACCAAGCACTTTATTCATGTGGGAAGCAATCTCAATCTCTCTCTCAGGAATAACATGAGGCGAATAAACGCACAAACAACGTTTTTAGGTCAAACATGGGAAACAATTGAAATACAATGTTGAGAGCGGCGGCTAAACAGCAAAATGACGCTGTAAGGTTCAAAAGCAGGGAAAATGTAACTATGACGTATATCAAATTTTTCGGTGATTGTTCTCACAATTTTTCTACACAGGACGAAGAGGAAGTGACTTCATCTTTTCCCACTGAGGTAAGAAAGGACGCAAAAATGTATGGTTTGATTCTATGTGTAACCAATAGACCACCAAGTAAGGGGAAAACTGCAGAATACCAGGGGTTGTGTCTACGGGGGAGGTAACAGGTAGAATTGAACCATGCATAACCCATGCATATTTCGTAAATTTAGAATGTATCGTGTTCTGTCAACAATAAAAGGACAGTCAACATAAAAATAGAGGCGACAAGAAAGCAATGAAATTGATCTATATAATACAAAGGTAGAAAAAAAAAGAAAGATAAATCTTTAAAAGTTTAGTAATAAATAATTCAACAAGCGAATAGTAGAAACTTAAAAAAATAAAGACAAAATGTAATCGGTCAAATTGTAAGCGGTTCTATCGTAAACATATAGAAAAGCCCATTTGAAATTGGAACAAGAAAAACGGGAACTGTATCCTACAAAGAACAATTGACTGAAAACAATGAACAACAAAAAAGGGACAGACTGGCAACAGACTTCTCCATCAAATTACGACACTTGGGACTAGGTTCTTGATAAGTTGAACCCAGACTACAGACTTTTCAATTGAGCCAGGACACTTGGGACCAGGCTCTCCGTGGGCCAGGACACTCGGGACCAGGTTCTGAATAAGTTGAACCCAGACAACAGACTTCTCAATTGAGCCAGGACACTTGGGACCAGGTTCTTGAGAAGTTCAACCTCGACAACAGAGTTCCAAATATAAAATGTAAAAATCCGTGGGAACTGAATACGAATAGACTCTTGTCCTATTTTCGACAATGAACTGCAACTAGCTTAGTCTCAAAACTTAGGTGGGGAAATGATTATCGACAAATTATAATGCAATTTAAGGCACCTTTAGTAAGTTTTTGGCCCACTATTTGGCATTTCAGGGAAGTATTCTACCCACGAGAGACAACAGTTGTCCCACAGAGGGACATGCTCGTTGTTCTTTTGTGGGGAGAATACTTCCCTTTCTTTTTTGCTTTGTTTTTCAGGTGTCCTTCAAGGGAAGTTTTCCATACGGCAGTAAAAACCTGTCAGATACTATAGAAGGTAAGGATACTTATTGTATTATCAACAATCAACAACATTCTGCACAAGAAATCACAAAACACACTGTACTTCTGGTGTTAGTAAAAGGCCCATGTTCATCTTAGATTTAATGTGGTAATTTGTTTCTTTTTTTTAATTAAATCAACTGTTAAATAGGAAACAATTTCAACTTTTCAAGAATAAGTTATATCATCCTGAAATCATTTGCCATATGACTGCATAGTATTCTAAAATTAAAAACAAATGGATGAGGTGTCTAGTAGGAAAACAAGACAAAGTACAACTGAAGTTTAACACAAGAAATATGTGTCAATCGCAGTGACTCCATGCAGGTTGGTGCAGGTTAGCCTTGCACTCAGACGTCGTAAGGGCTGGTTCACTCGCTTCTCTCCCACTAATGAATGTTCGTGCAAAAAACCACTGAACATCAACTTGTTGCATCACATAGAGCTAATCACCAGCTGCAAAAGACATGGATGGGCAAAGTGACTCAATCTTAATTTCTTTTTCTTTGATTTTGTTTTTAAATGTAAACGACAATGTCATGGTAAAAGTCCCATTAAAACAAAAAAAATTGGATACGGCCTGTGACTGGTCCGTTTTAGTGAACGCAAGTGACTGTGCAAATGGATGAGATGTTTATGGGAGAGAAACGCGTGACAAAACCCTAAGTACGTCTTCGTAGGAGGGAGGCTAGGCGCAGGTGCACCGCAAATGACTCTAGTTTGTGATGCGCCACCTGATTTATCAAGCAACATATCATTTTAGTAAATCAAAGATTAAAGAGTGATTATCTTCATTGACAGATGAAAGAGAGGACACGGAAGAGACTGCGGAAGTGGCGCAAAAGAAAAAAGAACAAAATGACAAAAATCCTTAGTTATTAATAATTAAAAAAGGACTTTTGTAATTTTCTTCCTTTCAGATATTTTCTACTGCTCTACAATCTCCAACACTTTCCGAAGTTTTTAAACATATTTTCAGAACATTTTTAGCAAATTTAATTCCATTTTTGTCTGTCGAATACACAATATAAAGTAGACACTATTAACTTTATTCATGCATCTTGAGTACTAGAAAGAAGAATAAAAATAGTTATGTTAAGAAAATCCCCAGGGATCATCCCAATTTTACTTCTTGGTTTAAATATAACTTAGATCATTGCCCAGATAAGGATTATTAAACTAGTGTACAGTAAGGAAAGCCAGTGATCGCAGAGAGACTGATTGAGAAGACCGGCTCACCCTCCATATGAAGGAAACAAAATTCACACTCTGCAAGGCTCTAGAAACAGACAGTGGTTAAATGGTAAAGGCCAGCAAAGTCGAGGGAAACCATAACATAACTTTTATAAAATAGCTTTCCATCGTGAAATGTGATTCCGGTTAAAGTTCTCTTTTCATGTCACTTGAATCTTGAAAATGTTGGTTGAGCAATTTGAATTCTATTTTTATCTGCGTCCTCGACATTC
Organism: Porites divaricata; assembly: GCA_038088405.1. NCBI lineage: Eukaryota > Metazoa > Cnidaria > Anthozoa > Scleractinia > Poritidae > Porites > Porites divaricata. Next base: position 17,248,614 of record JBBMOI010000004.1, on the reverse strand, counting down.
GATGAAAATAGGGAGATAGTTTTACACCTCTAGTGTTGGATAATGATGATAACGATTAATGTTAGTATTATTGACTGAAGAGGGAAAAGACCCCTCTTCTCTATTCTGAACATTGTAAACACAAAAAATGAAGACATAATCATGTGCTTGGTTAAATAAAGAAAGAATAGAATATGACTACAAGGTTAAACATAAATGGGCTGTTGCATTTAATCTCCGTATTCCCCCCCCCCCTAGTTGAAGAATTACCTTTTCTTTTTAATCTTGCAAATATATAAATATTACTATTAACTTTGACATAGAAAAGAACGACCTGCGTAAGAGTTAAAAATCTGAATCACCTCACAATGTTTATTACTGATGATTCCCCAGCAGAATGGCATGAACCATGTAAAAAATTTGAGAATTACCCCTGGCCAGAAATCTTATCCACACTCAATCCTTTTGTTGCCATTTCTCTTACAAGTGGAAAACGTATGACATTATTTCCCTTCTCTTATATTTTGAAGCCGGTGCATGGTTATTTTCTCGGGGGATATTTTTCTGACCTTTTTTGGACTTAACCCTCATCGGGCAAATACCTTTTTGAGTTTTTGAGCAAGTCTCTACGAAAACGAAAAATTGAGTCTCGTTTTTTTTCCCTACGTTTTCTCGTTTTAGGTGTTTCTGAAACGAGTCATCGAGAGACGAGGGAACAAGTCTCGATTTCACGTTTTCGATTGAACTGGCGATTACGTAATCGAGACGATTTTTATCGAGTACTTTACGTTATGTTGCCCAGAAACGGTGAGTGATCCTTAATCTTAATACGTTTAGAATCGTAATTTCTTGTTTTCTTTTTTGTTTTGTTTTTCGTCTTTTGTTTTCAGTGTCTCCCTCTTGGCTTCCTTTTTTTTATTCCCTCTGCATGCCCTCAACCCCAAAACTAAATTTTGCGGGGTTCTTCTATTTATTATTGTTTTTGTTTATGTAACGCTTTGATACGCGACGCTTAATACCCCACTCTGTGATGTACAAACAAAACGGTCAAAGTGACCTTGAAACTTCCGTGGCGACTTGGGTCAAATTTAAGACTTGCCCAACGTTAAGCCTAATGTCGTCATTCTCTTATTAATGCATTCAAAATTTCATGGTTTTTTGCATCAAATTGGAGTCGATCATGCAAGCAAATGTGAAAAGGATAAAAGGAAGGAAGTTGTCAATAATGCTCTAAAATCGACTATACGGGGAGAAAAGTCGAAAAAGAAACTCCAAACCCACTGACATATATATAATACATAATACGCTCGACCTTCTTCTGTTCTTTCATTGGATTCCTGCAAAAATCATTAATTTTTGTTGGCAAAGATACGAGCATAAAGGAAAACTTACTAATATACTGTATCCTTTAAGAAAAGTCCAGTCTGTATATCTTGTTGTTTTGGTTCTCTGTGGTGCTGGACATGTTAAAGTAATGCTCTGACACGTTTCCTTTTTCGTAGGATACTGGAAGGTCGAATTTGACCAATTATTACAAAGCAGCGTTACTACCAGAGACATTTTCAGCCTCGCCATGGAAATGATAGAGGCATATGAAGATGGGAGCTTGGTCCTCCTCAGATCTCAAAGCAGAGGCAGAGAGGAGAAGTTACCTCCTCTTCATTCAACTTTTGAGAGGGTTAGACTCTCTCAATAGACCCTCTCAAACAAAAGGACCAGTCCCTTATAGAACGTAACCTGAAAGAATGGAGATCAATGGGGGTGAGGCCTGACCAGAGCAAGCCGAAAACGGTAAGTACTACTTTGGAGAGTGGGAAAGGATTCTCAAAATGTTCCAGCTGTATTTTGTTACAAAATCTTTATCCATGATAATAAGTCAAAACCGCTCACTTCTGTGTGTTACTTAAGTAGTCCAGGAACAATATTCCCAGTTATAATCAATTGATTTGATGAATATTTTAGTTTTGGCAGAGATAAGAGCTGGGTGGTTCCTTAAAATCGTCTTTTAAGTTTTTCAAAAGCATAACCCTTTCCTGCCCTCATAAATTTTTACCACTCCCTCTTTTCTTTCAAAAGTCACACTCAAGATCGTCTTTTCCTCTTCTTGTGTATACATGATAAAAAATAATAGTCTTTTTTAAAAAGTCTTCTGCAATTAAATATTTGGTTGTTGCAAGCAGAGGCGACCGACTATGTGGGAGTTTGTTAGATCTAGAAACAAAACAAAACCACAAGTTTATATAAATTCAAAATCTAATAAACTCCCACACTCAGTCTGCCGGGTCACATATGTTGTAAGCAATCAGAAGTACAAAATAATAATTATTATTGATTAAGCACTGTTATTTTTGTACCCAGGGTGCCATAATTACACCGAACAGCCCATTGGTAAGTTAGTAAATAGTATGTGGTTAGTCTTCTTCAAAAAGTTTTCCAACGTCTTAACAATCTCTTTGGAGTTGTCCTGCGTTTTAGAGAGAGAGAAGTAGCCTTGGTCGGTGATATTTCCAAGATGTATCACCGAGTCTTGATACCACCCCAAGATCAACACGTTCACTGTTTCCTGTGGAGGAATTAAGACACTAACCGCAAACCAGACGTGTATGTCAAGATGGTGTTAACCTTTGGTGATAAGCCAGCCCCGGCAATGGCGCAGATTGCTCTTCGCAAAACAGCGCAAGAAAGTCAAGCCACAAACCCAGACGCGGCTAAGGTTCTAACTAACAACGTCTATATGGACGATATTTGTAACTCTGTTGACACTTTTGAAAAAGCGCAAGGGCTAAGTAATGACATTGATAGCGTGCTGGCTAAAGGGGGATTCAGTGTTAAAGGTTGGATTTCGAACAAAGATATGTCAAAGGGGAACGAAAAGGAGAAGATTTCAGATGTAACGAAAGTATTTGAAGGAGGAGCAGAAGTAGACGAGGTTTTAGGAGTTGTATGGGATCACGGAACTGACCAGCTTCGTTTTAAAGTCAGGCCAGACTTGATAAAGGCATCAGACATTACAGATCAAACCACAGCCACGTTGACCAAGCGGATGATACTGAGTAAAGTCGCTCGTATTTACGATCCTATTGGGCTAGCTTCTGCATTTCTCATAAGAGCAAAGATTGGGATCCAGCACCTATGGCAGGTAGGAGTCAGTTGGGACCAGGAGCTCAACCCGCAATTCAAGATCAGTGGACAAGACTCTTCCAAGAGATGATGGAACTTAATGAAGTGTCCTTCCCGAGAGGTCTGTTTACCATTGGAGCCAATGAAGACACAACACTGTGCATTTTCTCTGACGCATCGTGAGAGGCCTTCGGATCTTGCGCCTACATCTGGCAAAAGGGAAAGAACAACAAGTATGAAGTCAAGCTCATGGCAGCCAAGTCCAGAGTTGCGCCACTAAAACAGCTAACCATCCCACGCCTAGAGCTTCAAGCTGCCGTACTTGCATCTCGTCTAGCGAAGACAATTCAAGAGGAGTCAAGAATTAAATTCAGCAATGTCATGTTCTTCACAGATAGCACAATTGTATTAGCATGGATTCGCAGTACATCTGGAAGCTTTAAACCGTTTGTTTCCTCAAGAGTCGGCGAGATACAAAGTAACTCTCACCCAATTAAGTGGCGACACATTCCAGGAGAATTCAATGTAGCAGATGACGTCTCAAGAGGAATACCTGTGCAGGATTTAAACAAGAGATGGTCCAATGGACCAGAGTTTCTCCGACTACCCGAATCAGAATGGCCTCGAGAAACAGTTCCAGGAACTCCAAAAGAAGAGGAGATGGAATATCGCCAAGAGAAGATTGTTGGTACAGTGACCACTCCCAAGAATGGCGAAGCAATTAACCCCCAAAGATTTTCCAGCTGGAGAAGACTGATCAGAGTAACTGCACTTATCCAAAGATTGGCTCGGAGGATTCGAGCAAGACGCAGTGGAGGACAACGGCAAAATGGTCCTCTTAGCCCCAGTGAATTACAAGAGGCTGAAACTCTATGGCTTAAAGAGGCACAGAAGAGTCTACACAGTCGAATGCAGAAGAAAGAATTTGACGCTCTCAGCCCTTTCGTCGACAACAAAGGAGTGATCAGAGCTGGAGGTAGAGTCGACAACACTGTAGTGTCATATGACTCAAGACACCCTGCACTTCTACCCTACAAGCGCATTATTTCATTGCTGATAACAAGATACATGCACCAATGTGGACACGGTGGAGTGGCAAGCACGACTGCCAAGATCAAAGCAAGATACTGGATACTGAAGGCCAGCAAACTCGCTAAGTCCGTCAAATTTAAGTGCGCATTTTGCTGTGAAATGGCACGCAGAGTTGAAACTCAACAGATGGCAGATCTCCCCGCAGTTCGTTTGGCACCTTTAACTCCACCATTTCAATACACAACATGACTATGTTGGACCCTTTAAGGTCAAGGTCGGACGAAACAAGACCGCAAAGCACTATGGAGTGATTTTCACATGTTTAAATACCCAAGCGGTTCATCTTGAAATGGCAGTGGACTGTTCCACTATGGAATTTATGCAACCCAGAAGAGGGATACGATTAAAGCGGATTAGGGGATAAGGACTACGCCCTTATCGGGGCGGAGGATGTTTCGTTAATAAACTCGTGATTACAAACATTGATTTAGTTAAAGATTAAGGACATTGATTGACATTTCGAGATTACTAGATTTTATGCTGTTTCACACATTGTCGGGTTTCCATCAGAAGTATTTTGCTAACCAATATTGCTCACCAGTACAAGAGATTCAAGCTAACCAGTTGAAGGCTAACCCAGTTAAGCTACGGCCCGCCACAGAAGTGAGTAAAGTTTGATTGTGAATTTAGAGTTTCTAATTGAGGTATTTTCAGCGAATCATTGTTCTAGAGATTTTAAGTAAGTTGCGTAACGATGGATTGTATTGCTCTGTTTCAGATCGAATAATATAATTGCTTTAATTGCTACAAACGTTAGTACCAATAAACATCAAGTGATTGATTATACAATATGTGGTGGTCGTTGGAATAACCAGTGTATGATTACGTAAAACAATATTAAACTCATTAAGTATAACGTTTTGAGAATTGAATGTGCTGCCTTTGCTATGTATTACCCTTTAAGTGTTTTCAATTACATTGCATCTGTTAAGCTTACTGTTTTTGCTTAATTTTTATAATTTTTTCATAATTGGTTGTGCCTACCACTATAGATGTTGGAAGATACGTCTGACGGTAAGAGATAAGATTCCCTTTTTTGGTCTTTTGTAAACCTTTTGAAGTCGTTTCCTTTTCTTTCCAGTACACACTCCTATAAAATGTATATTTTTAGCAGAATTCTCATCAATGAACGTTTTTAACAATTTTTAAAAACTTTTTCATAGCCGATTCAGTGGCAAGGTCTACTAGCGGAAGAAGAGCAAGAGGAAGAGGTAGAGGAGGAGCAAGGGGAAGAGGAAGGAGTAAGTGATAGATAAGTCTGGAGTTTTAAATAAGCCTTAAAGAATTAGACCTTTTTGAGGCACGCACATCAAGCGGAAGTAGACTTGGTGGATCTTCAGGCAGTGGTTCCAAAAAATGCGTCTCCAAAAGGGTTTAAGACACTTAACTTCAAGGCATATTAATAAAACGAAACAGGTCTCACTTTAGTATTTAACAATATTAGGGCGAAATTACAAAGTGAACTTCTTCAACTTGACCAAGTTTTTCCCTTTACTTGTATTTAACTTTTCTTTACTTGTACAACAAATAGTTTCACGTTATTTTACCTACAACAATTGTTTTAGAGTGTTTTTGTCAGTGCATTTTATCTTTTAAAAAATTCACAACTTGATTCTATCCTTTACCTTATTAGCAATTGGAATTCCGCCAAGAGGGTGATTCGGAAATATTTCACTAATGCATAATATAGTATTTTGCACCTTACGCTCAGTCATACGTTCAACCGGTTCTTATTAAGAGCACTAGTTAGTTTGTTCTCACCTATGGTGTTAAAGCCAAATATTAATTGTTAAGTGCATTGAATGCCCATTATAAGTAGAACTGAACAGAAAATTAAAAAAAAAAAAATAAAAGCTTCTATAAGGCTCCTTTGTTCATTTTATTACAACCTCTACAAACCTTAACTTGTAATCATCTGTTTTTCTTAACAGGGTGTTACAGGTGCGAAGGTAAGGGGCACACATCCCATGTGTGCCCCTCCCAAGCTCAGGATGATGAACTTCAGGGTAAGGGGTGTATTTGAGGTGACTTTGTTACTGTTAGGGCTATACAGTGATAAATAATAATAATGTAATAGGAACAAGTGCAGTGTAACGTCGTCTATATATGCATAAATGAGTGAAGTTCTCTTAATAACAAATGATAATGGGTATACCGAAGTTTATAATGTTTAAAACCTTTTGATGGTTAAGACCTCACAAATATTCTGAAAGCTTTTTGCTCACAGTGAATAGAAAACACATTCAAGGGTATGTACTATCATCCAATCCCTATATTAATGGTAAAATCAGGACAGCTGATAGTCAGCCCAATCAGACTAGATAATTTTTTTATAGCTATGATTAATATGTTAATGGTAACTTGTTTCAATTGCAGACATACACATTAAGTGCTTTAATTGTTGTGGGTGGGAATCAGTGAAAGGTTCCGTCAATTCTGCTAGTTAAAAACAGCAGAAAAATCAACTTTCGGCATTTATTTTTCATAGAACAACATGCAAAATTGTTACCTTTTTTGTTAATGCTAGTCAATTAGGTAAAAAGTTAAAAAAAGGTAGGTATTTTGAGCTTTCGAGCAAAAATATTTGGACGTCAATATTGCCCGCTTTTTATCCATTTCTCACTTAGTGCGAAAAAGATACCTTTTTTGCAATTACAAGCGATGTCATCAAAAGCGCGAAAAAGGTACCTTTGTTGCGGTTACAAGCAATCTCCTCAAAAGCGCGAAAAAGGTACCTTTTTGCGGTTACAAGCAACCTCATCAAAAGGGCGAAAAGAATAAATGTCGTTTCAATTTTATCCTACTGATTGACAGATGTCACCCGTTGGCACCACCAACGGAAGATACACAGACGTTTTCAAGTGATTCTCAGTCCAGTTTCTAAAATCGAATTTCGCACGTCCCGAGTCTAATTAAAACGAGCAAAACCCATCGTTTCCGTCGTCTTATGCTTTGAGACTCCCCTGGAAACGGAGGCTATTCCTTGGATCAGAAGTGCAATATTATAATTATTGTGTCGTGCATTATTGGCATATTTTCCTCCCTACTTATACGATGGTCTCCAATGGAGAATCAGCGGAGTAAAAAATAATCATAATTTAGCTCACTCCTTTCAGCCGATCAAAATTGAGAAACTAGGAGAGATCCAACAGTAATGACTACCAGCCAAATAGGTGAAATGGCTACTGGTTCTTTCAAACTAGCTAGATGCATGTAGAGGACCTAGGCAAGGGCATGTTTAAGGAAGAAGGGAAGACTTTCACCTGAAAAAAGTCCTGTATGAAAAGTCGAACCAATTGCGAAAATAGAAATCAACGAAACGTCGATCTAAGACAAACAGCAGAGTCTAAACTGAGTGGGTTATTATAATAACTGTCTTGTTTCTTGGGTGCCTTTTTTCACTCCAGAAAGGACAGACTTCAGTCCAGAGGTTTTAAGAACTGTTTTGCAATAGTCATGTAAACTAGATTTCGAATTTGTCTTCGGGTGACTTTTGAGCCAAAAGAATTAACCGTGAATGCCACCATCCCTTTGAGACCCCTTACTAACACTAAAGTGAGCCTTAAGAGCTTTTAATTCCCATCCTTAGGCCTATTTACATTAATTATGCTAGCATTTGTTCGAAGCAATTTAGAATTTCCCAGAAATTTGTTACCATATTTTTTTTCCGGGAAAATGAAAATGAAAATGAAAACTTTTAAAGAGAAAAGTAACACTGAGAGTCAAAATTTAAAAAAAAAAACGAAAATTTAAATGTAAACCTAATACAGCTGTTTAAGGATTATCTGCTGTTGTATTAAAATCATTAACTTGTATATTTTGTTAGCGTAAAAATTAATAAAAAAGCCTCTGTATAATGAGTATTATCGAGCATGTTAGTGACTTTTTTGGGGGACAACCGAGAAGATGGAGCATTTAGTGGCAAAACAAAAGCAGCATAATGTACAAAAGCCTTGCCTAGCCCTTCTCTTCAATTTACTTATAATTGACTCCTGTCATCTATTGACAACCACGTTTAAATATCACGGGCCCCCCACTGAACCAGTGACAACGCTTCCAACTCCACTCAGACACCAAGATGGCTCACACCTCTGTGAAAGTCAAACACTGGGAAAAGGTTTTAAAACTTCAGCCTGCCACAGTTTCAGTGACAAACTTGGCCATGATATTTAAACTAGAAGCACAGCAGGGTATATATATCCATTCGGAGGAAGAGGCAGAAATCATTCTGCCTTCAGAAAGTGGAACCATCCTAGTTGAAGATTTTACGAAAACGTACGTCGTGAATGGAGAACCAGCAGTGTCAGTGATTCCACCAGTAAACTCTTTATTGCAATCCTCTTCTACATCCCTTGGAATACCAATTTCTTACCAACAACCTAGAAGTAAAACGAACCCTCCACCTGGTAATGGAAAATTTCAAAGGCCAATTTTTAAAGTGGTGAAGTCCCAAGGATGGAAGTAATCGTTCGTGGTTGTAGAAGTAACGTCCTCAGGACACGTGTTTGATAAATATCAAGTCCACCTAAATTTGATAGAGGAAACCGCTTCAGTGTCTGTAATTAAAGAAATGCTTAAAGAACAGCTGGATTTTGACATCCGCATCCTTGACTCCAAGTATTTGCCGATAATGGCAGGCGAGACAACAACAGGTAAGCGTTAAGGCCTTTTAGAAGAAAATGCTGCTTAGTGACAAATAGTGCAGACCTTGGACGTTAACGTGATTCCATATAAACTACAGCTACTACTACTTAAAAGGAACAAAATAAGAACGTACAAGGTGTGACGAAAAAGGGAAAAAATCAAATGTGAAGGATGCAAAAAAAAAAAAAATTCCTGGGAAGCAATTATAAAGTTCGTATTTGTTTTGATAGTAGTGAATTATAAACATAATACATCATCAGTCTTTAAATTTATGACTTCAAATAAGTTTATGAGACTTGATATATTGGTCTTATCCTTGTGCCTGTTTGACAGGTTCACAGTTTTGGAGAAGTAGTCGGAAAATTTTGGTGGCCAAAAGGAGCGAAATGGTGAATTTAAAAAAGGGCAAGGTAAAAACGAAGAAAGCCCCCAAAACAGGAGATATCCTGGAACGGTTGTGAAGAATCGTGTCTGAAGATTCAGAGGAGGAGGACGACTTCCTGGATGCCCGCCATGTTTCATCATCTTCTATCAAGACAAGTCTCAGCACGAATTCTCCGGAAGAAGAAGTTGCTAAAGTATTGAAATCTATTCTTAAGTGTTCCATTTGTTTAAATAGCGTGTGTTTGCCCGCTGCAGCATGTGCGTCCTGCTACGCTGTTATGGGATGCATCCCCTGTGTTGAGCAATGGCATGCTTCTAGCGCCAACGCTTCTCAATGCTCTTGTGTCGTACGTCTTTGAAGTACGTCGTTATACCTGTAGTTCTCGACATCTGCAACTTGATAGGAACCCGTCCCTAGCAGAGGAGAAGAGCCAGGAGCCGAAAGTGACGCAGACACCATTCCTTATGGTGTGGGAGATGAAGATCTCGACGACTTTCGCCCAATGCTTTGATTTTCCTTGAACAGTTTGTTCGTTTAAATGTTGAGTTACTTCTAGAAACAAAATGTTGGGTTTTGGTTCTTTACGAGGAGGAACGTTTCAAAAAAAGTTTTGTCAAGCTTTGCGCGGCATCAAAAAAAATTCTCTCTTAGTTTGAGTCGTGGATATTGTTACCAATGGTTACTTAGCCTATGCCAGGCTCTCAGATAGTATATTGTGAACGTATTAAAACAAGCAAAACGAAAATAAGACACGTGACTTGGGAAAGGGGGCGGTGGCGGCAAGAAAAATGGGAGAGAGTCCTGTCCTGCTACCCTGTCTCTCCCCAGCCTCCACGTGTTTTTCGCGTTTCTTTTTACTGAACGACCTTTCACCATTATTTCGGAGCCTGAAACAGGCTAATGGTTACCCCACTTAGTTCGAATTTTCAAAGGAACCTAAAGTACTAGCGTAGTACAGTTACCAGAAGCTTTCAATTGATTTGAGTAATTGACTATTGATTTTACGATAATAAACGACCAGCTTGTCGAATAGCAAACTATAATATCTTGTTCTTTAATTTCTAGACTTCAACAGTTGTAGTGGTAAACAAGAAATAAACATGAGGTTAACATCAATCTTGTCTCCAGTTGGCATAGTTTTCAAAAATTTAAAACTTTGAACTGTATGCGCAGATAAAAAATCATGGGTCCAAAAAAATCACAACCAGATTGCGATTTCAGTTCAAAATGGTATAAGGCTGCCATATGTTGGCCATAAACTGATATATCATTCCTTTATACCTGACGGTCCTTTCAAATCGCAGAATGGCTGGGGTGAGCATGATCATGGAGATAAATATCTCGTGATGTTAATAAATGACAGGATAGCGGTCTCCATAAGGGCAGCGTTCCCGATGATAACATTTTCAAAAATCTGGGAGAATGATGGGTTATTCTGTAGAAACTCTGCGTCACGCCTGTTTCTTAGTGCCCCATCGTCAGCCAAGGGGTCGCTGCCAAAAGAACATTCAGATGTTAAAACTCCACCAGCACTGGTATACATCTGTATGGCATCTTGGACACTTGGCACAATTGTAGGGGTTAATGGACGAACTCTCCCTGTTGCTCTTGCAACTACATCTGGGATTCGATTGTCCTTTCCTAGGAAGCATAACAAAGTAGTGATATTGTAGTAATTGTACTTTATCAGTTTAATAAGAGTTGGAGTCAGAACAACAGGTTCGAGCTGTGCTAGTACATTCTTTGCAACCACACAACCAGAGTGCGATACACACCGTCGATAGAATGTGAATTTCATGACCCCATGACCCTCTTCAGTCCAACCTCAGCCACATTCATACATACATACATACTTTATTGACTTTCCTCATAGAGGCTTTTCAAAGACAATAATTACATTACAACGATAAAAGATAAAAATTCCTACAATAAAGACCTAGTAAGTTAAGGACGCTAAAAACTATTACAAAATCATATTATCAGAATTATAATCAATTACATTAATTTAAAACCTACTAAAAAACTCTGAGAAAAAAAATATTTACAGTAAAAATTCAATTGACGTGATAAAAATACTTAAGCATCCATAAAATCCTTGACGAGTCTACGCCTCAGATTAAACTTAAAAGCAGACACTGACTCAAGAGTTTTGAGACTGCAATCCATTGAGTTCCAGATGCTAACTATTCTATAATAGAACGTTCTCTGACCACTAGCAGTCTTGAAAAGTGGAATGTTCAGCATCTGACTATTTCTTGTGGCACGTCCGCTGATATCTCCTCGCTTAATGAACTGCGAGGAAAGGTACTCCGGCGCTTGAGATGTTAGGCATTTAAAGGCCATGATAGCGTTCCTAAAGTATAACTGAGTTTCTACTGGTAGCCATTTAAGCTCTTTTAAAACTGGTGTGATGTGATCATATTTGCGCGTATTGGTCGCAATTCGAGCAGCAAAGTTCTGAATACTTTGTAATTTACTTACATTACTTTTCGATGTATTCGCCCATACGTTCGAACAATAAAAAAGTTTACTAAAAACTAGAGCATTTATAATAGTTAATAGGGTGCGTTTGTCGAAAACATGCCTTGTGCGGCTTATTTGACTGAGACTAGACATACAGGAAGAGACAGTTTTGGTAATGTGTTCGTCATATGTTAGGTAAGCGTCCAAAATCACCCCAAGGTCTTTCGCGGTGTGTTCCGGTACGAGTTCTCTTCCCATGAAAGTGAGGCTGCGAGTGGTCATTCTGGAATGCATTTGCCTGCTACCAAACACCATAAGTTTAGTTTTGCTTGGGTTCAACAATAAAAGGTTGTTAGAACACCACTGGCCTATTCTATGCAAGTCATCGCTTAAATCAGCAAAGGCGTTTACAGCATCTTTCATTTTGAAGGATATAACTAGCTTAGTGTCGTCTACATAGCTCTGGACGTTGCATTTCTGTGGTGCTAAGGGAAGATCATTAGTGTATATGCTGAATAAAAGTGGTCCGAGTATACTTCCTTGTGGGACGCCGCAGTTAATGGGCAAGGGCTCTGACAATGTTGAATGGATTCGCACCACTTGTCGTCTATCATTAAGGTAGCTGCAAAACCACTGGATAACTGGGTTCGAGGCGCCTACGTCTTGCAATTTCAAGATTAGGGTTTCGTGATTGACGCTGTCGAAAGCCTTGCTCATGTCTAAAAACACTGCCGAAGTCAACATCTTCTGGTCTATCGCTCTAAGAATAGTGTCAGTTGTTTCTATGACAGATGTTTCCGTCGAATGCCATTTTTTGTTGCCGCTTTGGGTGATTGTTAACCTATCATTTAATTGCAAATAAGAAGTGAATTGATTGTGTACAACCCTTTCACAAACTTTTGATAGAACCGGTAAAAGCGAAATTGGTCTGTTGTTATTCGCCAATTCATGGTTTTCAGCTTTAGGGAGAGGTGCTACTTCGGCTAATTTCCAAATAGTGGGAAATTTGCATGTCTCAATAGACGTGTTTATAATAGACGTGATTACTGGAAGGATCGGGGCAAGGCAGTCCTTTAAAACATGAACAGAGATCTTGTCGATCCCTCGGGCTTTGTTTGATGGCATTGAAGATATTATGCGTTCGATCTCGCCACTGCCTATGGTATTCAAATGAAACTGCTCGCACAAAGGGTATTGTCTTGGAACAAAGTAATTTCGGTTGAGTGTTATGTTGCATTCATTAGCCAATGACTGGATTTTGTCAACAGAACTCTGGCCAACTGAAACGAAAAACCGATTAAACTTGTCAGCTACAACTTTGTTATCCTTGCTGAAAATTCGCTGGGATGTGGATTTTTTGGGGATTATGTGGCGGATTGCTTTCCAAATACTATTTGTATTGCTTGGGTTCCTTTGAATCTGTTCTGTAAAAAATTCTCGTTCAGCAATTTTAATTTCTCTTTTAACCTCCTGTCTTAGGTTTCTGTAAGCCGTCCAAGCCATAGGGTCGTTGCGTTTTCTTGCTTCTTTCCGCCAATTGTCTCTTGTTTTCATCAATGCGCATATGTTGTCAGAGATACATGGATTGGGTTTGCCGCGGACTTTAAACGTTTTAATCGGGGCATGCTGGTCAAGTATTGAAGAAAAAAGCAAATTGAATACATGAAGCTTGTCTTTGACATCATCGAAAACATCAATTATTGACCACGGTGCCTTTGAAACATCATCATAAAAAGCGTCAGCCTTGTAATGCTTGTAGCTTCTGGTAGTGATATAAACAGGCTTAGAGCGCTCTTTCTTTAGTTTTAATGTGATGTAGACTAGGTCATGATCACTGATCGAGCTTTCCAAAACCATAGTTATGGACAAGTTAGTTTTGTTCATAGTTATGAACAAAACACAGAATTGAACAACTGGGTCGTGCATGTTTATCAATAAGCCATTTTCCATTCGCACTAATGCTTCTTTTATTGGGTATGCGACACGTTGCTTTACCTCTGGCCATTTGCGCTCTGCAGGCAAATTCTGTACGAGAAAAGAAAAATAATAAACACTAATATTTATAAATAATTACTAGTCATTTACGTTTCTCTAATTGAGACTGTCCTAAGTCCCCAGGATGAGTACAGTTGAATTATTAATAAAAAAATGGAGTGCTTTTATTGAACGGGCCATCTGTACATTCTTGCACTAATATTAATATTCTGGGTTATCTTGACCAAAAAATTGACAGTAAGATTTAGCCGTGTCTATTTGAGTTATAAAGACACTCGTTTTTACAAGTTAATTTCCTTTTATTTTCCTTAATTGTTTTTCTCTACGAATTGTCAAAGACTTTTGCATTTTTGATAAAGGGCTCATGCTCACCACAAGCATGATTAGCCAAACAGTACAGGGGAAAGATAAAGAATTAATAATGTTTACTTGTATTAGTATCATGACTATTATCCAAAGAACTCTTAACATTGAATTGTGTATAAGAATAACACGTTTAAGTGGCCATTATCGTCATACCCACCTGCCTAGAGCGCGTCTGCATATATGGTTCACAGCTTATATTTCCCCTCTCGTTTGTGAGAAGATTTTGGATGAAAAGCATCAGACAGGATTCCGTTCCATGGTCCACTCTTACCATATCCCAGATACCCTCTCTGAGAAGGATGTCCCTGTTGTGACAACAAGAGAGGATAATTTGCCCCAAATACAAGTTACTTTCTAACATTAGTTTAAATCTGCACAAAATGCTATTTTATTTTCAAACAAGAAATTTATTCAGTGAGAATTAGCCTGTGAATAAAGCTGCCTGCAGTCTGCCTCTCACCGCGCCCGCCGCTAGGGACATTTCAAGAGAAGTTATGGAATTTTTTGTGCTTAAGCACACTTTTTCTGTGTGATATGTTGCTCTTTTGAACAGCTCCTATGCAATTTATTCACTGAAATAATGAGGATTTTTTTACTCTCCGTTTTTAATAATACTGCATTAGTCATTAAAGCAAGCAATATAGTAAAGCCTATCTCAAAAAGTAGACACTCAGGATATTAGTCTGTTTGCATATCAACAATGGGTAGTACTAACCTGAAGTAAGAGTATATTATCATAGCATTTTTCTTTGCCATAGAAAACAGTCTGACTTTTTGAGCTACACCCATCACTCATGGCAAAAAAGGTGCATCCATACATAGCAAGCTTCTCGTTCTGATCACAGTGCAACTTGTTGCCGAAGTACGGCGCATAATATGGAACTGGATTCTGTCTCTGCACAGTATCTTCTCTTCTTCTGGAATGATTCACTGGATTCACTCATCTCAGCGATTTTGAAACTTGATTGCCGCTTAAACATAAGCCTTTGCTGTGGACATAGCCTGTCATCATTTTGCGTCCGTATGTCGGGCCAACCTAAAGTTTAAAGACACATCTTCAGACAATCATTCATCATAGTACATGAAAACGTATGGGATGTTCCATTTTTATTCCGATCCCTCTCTCCTCCCGCTGGGTATACCTATAAGAATAGCAATACTAAAAAAATAGTTCCGAATCCCCCCTCTCCTCCTCTCTCCCTCTATGGATGAGTATCCTCGGCAGACAACTAATAGGAGTCCGTTTTCAAAGCGACCAACGAACATGAGAGGGTAGGAAAAGTTTTTTCAAAGGATTCCGACAAAAAAGTGAGGTGGTAGAAATCTGCTTATCCATAGGGAGAGATCGGAATAAAATTCCTGTATCAAACTTTGCCTATTGTTATGGTTGCATTTTTCAAAGATAACAGCACTTTTGTTCCTCGTCTTCTTTGGTTTGTTCAGATACAACGTCCGACCTTCATTCGGCTATGATTGTTAAATTGTTGTTGATAGCTTTCTAATACTAAGTAGGGGCAAGCGGAGGAATTATATGTCAAACACAAACGACAGTCACAGGGATTGGGGTTCCGACACACAATGAAGTGCTGTCCGTTACAAATGAAAAGCTACAGGTGTATTCTTGTTGAGCATTTGAAGCCGGGTCCCTATACAAGTTATTCATTTATGACTA
This sequence comes from Porites divaricata, assembly GCA_038088405.1. Classification (NCBI taxonomy): domain Eukaryota; kingdom Metazoa; phylum Cnidaria; class Anthozoa; order Scleractinia; family Poritidae; genus Porites; species Porites divaricata. The sequence continues at coordinate 17,232,898 of JBBMOI010000004.1, read as the reverse complement.
AAACTGCTTTAGTTAACTCACAGTGGGCTGGATTATTCATACAAAACATACCTCGCTGAACTGCATCTGTGGGGTAAATGTCTTCGCGGCAAGGTTTTTTTTTTGGAAGTAAATACTTTTTTCTGATCTGTCTTATGACGGCGGAGAATTTTGCAGTAACAGAAAATATTAAATGCGTTGTAACCGGCTACTGTGGCTCCCGAAGTTTTTGAATTTCGCAGTTGATGATTTTGCTACGCGTCCGTAATCGCAAATATAGTTTTGCGAACAATAGTGGCGCTTTCCTGAACACAATAAAAATGGCCATAAAAGGAGCGAAAATTTCTGTCATTGTCAACTCAAAAATGCAACCCAAAGTTTGATACGAAAAATATAAAAAAAATACAAAAACAAAAACAAGCTTACTTCATTCACGCAATCCTGAACGACGGAATCCACTTCGTATTCGTTCAGTCGTCTTATCCCATATTTAGCACAAAACAATCGCATGTTTCTTTCTGAAAAGCCTCTTGTTACTTCTGGAAAGTTTTGTCTGAGAATTTCACTGATATGTTTGTACGTTTTATTCTCTTTAATGAGATTCCTCATTAGAGTGACATTGCTTTCCATATATTCCGCCATATTTGTCTCTTGACAAGGGGTCAGTCAATTCAAGCAAAACAAATGGCGCCAAAAGCCTGACAATCTGTCAATCAGCAGGATTTGAAACAGCTTTCATAGGAACTTTTCTAACCGCAAAAAAGGTACTTTTTCGTGCTTTTGAGGAGATCACTTCCAACCGCAAAAAAGCTACCTTTTTCGCGCTTTTGAGGAGATTGCTTGTAACCGCAAAAAGGTACCTTTTTCACGCTTTTGATGACATTGCTTGTAACCGCAAAAAGGTACCTTTTTCACGCTTTTGATGACATTGCTTGTAACTGCAAAAGAGGTACTTTTTTGCACTTTAAAGCTTTGTTTGGTAAAGTGAGAAATGGATAAAAAGCGGGCAATATTGACGTCAAAATATTTTCGCTTGAAAGCTCAAAATACCTACCTTTTTTTAACTTTTCACCTAATCGACTAGCATTAACAAAAAAGGTAACACTTTTGAAGTTTGTTCTATGAGAAATGAATGCAGAAAGTTAATTTTTCTGCTCTTTTCAAGTAGCAGAGTTGATCTTTTTGTAAAAAAGCAGAATTGCCGGAACCTTTCACTGATTGGTGGGGCCACAAGAAACACATGTGCCCCACCCCTAGGTGCAAGCCCAGCAACAAGGGTAAAATATTTATGTTTTGAGAGAAATGTCCATGATTAAAATACTGAGAGTAGACCTGCACTTTTCTCTAAACTCAAGTAACATCTTTATACATGTATACTGTAAACTTCTGATTACAAACACTGGGCTTATACAACTTAGTAAGGTGTTTTGAAAGGGTTTATAGACAGCATAGGGGGAGGAGGGGGGTTGGTTGCAGGTTATACAACACTAAAAAAAAGTGTTTCAAAACAAGATATGTTCCAGTGCTGATCAAAATACTTTTTGAATTGCAATGCTTTTTTAAGCTTCCAAAATTTGGTTAAAAGTTGAATTCATTTCAATGGTACCTAGGCAAGGGGTTATTAACCGTGCATACTTTTTTGTTTACTTGTAGATGGGCCTACAAATGGGAGGGGGGTGTCTATAATCAGAATTTTATGGTGGTTCATTCTTTTGACATTTTTCACATATTGTGCAATACCCCTTGTATTGCTGAATACTGACTTGAATTGAACACTACACTATGCCATGTATTAGTGAGCCACAAGCATTCCATAAAAGAGTGACTTTCAAATGACCTTAAAATGAAAATGCATGTCTTATTGAACAAAACAGAACAATGAACAAAGAACATAAAGCCATTTGATTTTTTATCAAAGGGATACAAATGGGCGTGGCTTTTTGGTTGATGATGCAAACGCTTGCCAAAGGGTGAAACAATTTGATGCCCAATTACTTTCTAGAAATTACTTAATTCTTAGCTTTGATGTCATACTGTGACATGATTGACCAATCGAACACTGCCTTCTCCGTGTTAGGGTTTTCTTTGAAAAAGAAAACAAAGAAATCATTGTGTTGATCTTTTCACTGATTGGCTTATAAAAGAAATAGTGAGCACTAACTGAAACCATTTTTCAAGGTCATGCAAAAACCACTCATGTCTTTTACAAGGGTCGGCTTTTAGTCCACCTTAGTTTCATTTGCCACCTAGATTTCACCTTGGATGCCTAGATCTGGAAAAATGGTTGCCTTGTGGATGACCTAGTTGAAAAGTTAATTTCGAACACTGTAAAGACAAAATAGTTTGGCATATTACATTTCACAATCTGACTTGGGAGTTTGTGGTTCTTTAGTATTATGTTCTACCTGAGCTCTTCCCATTATATGACCTGACTATTAAATTCTTTTTTTAAAATACTTACACATTTTTGGACCGTTTATTATCTCTGTATGCCATTACCTTTCTAAATAATAGTAACTAATGAAAATTATTTGTCTTTCTTCCAACAGAAAAGAGTGACAGCCATGCCACATCCAGCAAACAAGGCCAAAACGTCTTTTATATCTATAAGTAACTTTAATGTTACTTATTATACATATAAGATTGAATTTTTGACACTTTTAAGATTGAATTTTTAAGATTGAATTTTTGATTATTTTAATAATATTAAATGCAGCTTTTAATTTCACAAGAAGTATATTTTTATGTATATTTAACTTGCGCTTTTTTTAAAGATAGTTCAACCCCTGGAATCTCCCTCGCTGGCACGGAAAATAATCTGTGATCAGGCTTTTTTTTCTTTCAGGGAAACACCTTATACATTTACTTCATGAGTCGTCTTTCGCCCCCTAGTTAAGGTATCTACAAACATTTGGGTTATTAAGTGTCAAATTTTACTGGACATGCATTCAAGCCGTTTCCAACAAAGATGGCTATAATTATCAAAATATGTTTCTCTGCTTTCCAGGCAACAGGTGAATTTTAAGTTGATACAACAGTCATTAGCGAAAACACAGATTTTAAAGATCAAGTCAGCAGTGTTGTTATCGCAAATCTTGCATTATCATTGTTGTGTGGTAACTTAGTTCATACTGTCAAGTGAAACAGAATAATTCCTTTAAATAATAGAAGAGAAATAACTGGAAGTGGTCAAAACTCTGCAGCAACTGCAACTCTTTCATGGTCCTTCATAGGTTTGCATACTTTTGCACAATTGAACTCAATCATACATCGAAGACAACAATTGTGCTAATTGGTAAGAGCAAGAAAGCATCAAAGAAGAAATAGTCATGGTTTGTACAATCTTCAAAAGGTCTTGAATTTAAGTAGTTGTCTTGATAAGACCTTGAATTCGGTTGAGGTCCTTGAAAAGTACTTGATTTCTTTATTAGGTCATTAAAACTCCTTTAGATCACTACCTTGTCTAAAACCATTTTTATGCATGAGCAATATCTCACTTTGGTTTCTTACTTTAAAGGCTGTCTCTACCTCAGATGCAATTGTAAGTCAAACCCAGTCATTTTCCATAAGTGTTGTAGTGGAAAGTAGTATACTTGGTAATGCGATCAATCATGGCCGAAGAAGTAAACATTATACATGACTCCATGACGTGATTTACCCAATAAGATGTTCAGAAGGGGGCAGTTAAATAATGACGATTCATTGAATAAATATTAGTCCTTGAAGACTGTAATTTGTCTTTGGCAAATCCTTGAAAAATCCTTGAAATTTGTTTGTCTGAGGTTGCACCAACTATAATAGTGTGTATCCTCTCAATACCAGTAACAAATAACAACTTGTCCTCATCATAAAATGAAATGTAAATGTTAAATTTTTTTCTGATAATTTTTGACTTGATTCATTTATAAACTACCCGGTCATTGGATGTCATATGAAGCACCGCATAGTATTTGTACATGTATGCTTGACACTAAGTTCTTTTCAATTCCTTGGAAAAGGTTTTTCTGATGTCTGACACGATGCAATATGAGTTGATTAACTGATGCAGATCACTTAGATGTGGCTACCAGAATGTCACCAGTCACCAGCAGGCGACTGAATAAGTTTCCACTCTAGTTTTTTTTTATGGACACGCCGCGAATGGAATAAAATGATCTTCCTTCAAACCAACATGGTGACCAACAGAAATCATACTACTTTGTTAAAAACCAAAGTTCCCTAAAATATCTCCCTCAAATGCATTTCCTCTCAAATTTCGGGTGCAAGATAATTGTTATGTGCTCTGTCAATTGTTGGCATCAGTAAGATTCCAACTCATTGTTTAAAGGAACTATTAGTCACGTGACCTTTTACTGCAAGTGGGCTATCGTGTTTAATATTCTGTGGAGGAAACCATAACAATCATACCTGCTTTAATAAAGTGAGCGCTTGATGTTAGCAGAGATTCCAACCTTCCTGTTTTGGATGAAAACCTCGAGTTATTGGTAAATATTTCCTGCATCCATTTTATGTTTATTGTCCTGAAATCTCCCTTTTTTAGTTGGACTATAATACCGAAACAAACATTGCCCTTACATGACATAAACGACATTTAAATACGCAGCTCAAAATACATTATGTTATAAGTTTCTTACCTTCTCACACACAGGCCTAAGTGCATCCTTTCCGAGCTTAGAAATAAAACAACTGACAGCCTCCCTGTGAAATGATCTAAAGTAAAAGAAGGCGGGGAAGGGGGCGGGAAAAGAATGGTGATTGACGATTGGCACACGTCTAACAGGGAGGAACGCCTGGCAGTAAAACGTAAGCCGCCATCTTTATATCGTTGAATTCCGTGGCGTGTTTTAAGTATTATTTCAAAGAAAATGAAGCCAGTGTAAGTTGAAAAAAACCACTGGAGAATGTGTTTAGACTTGATTTATCTTGACGACTACGCGGAAAAATGCAGAACACATTTTGAACATTGTACATCTACCATGGCTTGGGATAATTCGTTGCATGAAGACCCTAGGCCTACCACTATCCTGCACCATCTAGGTAACAAAAATAAAGCAATACTAATTTGTTATACTTTGTAAGGCTTAGTTTTGTTTAATTAAAGTCTTCAGTCAAATGAAATATTTTTAGCTAGTTCTCTTAAAATTAATGAGTGGTCTTGACATTTTTCTTATTCGCCCGATGGTATTTTCTACAACATAAATGATGACCAAACACGAAATCACTGTATGTCTCTTTGTGTCGTTTGGGGCAAGGTAATTTTTACCGTTTAGGTATTAATTATATAGGGCCAACTGCGACATCAATCACTCGCTTTATAGCAGTGGTTACCGTAGTTCAGGGGGGTGAGTTTCATAAATACAATGTAAGTTCAGATGTTGCTAACCTCTGGCATTGAAATAAATAGTATCAATGTTAACTAATTCTTCAATTAAGAGCCCGAACATTTAATCGTTAATAGAATAAAATGATGGTTCCAGTTTTACTGTAGCGCTTCAATTATATTTCAAATAAGAGTTTCTCTCACTATGTGTTAAGTTGATGTTTGGCCAAGTCGGTGTTTTGATTACACGGACTGAGTTTCTATTTAGCACTTGTTTGTAGTAGCCTGAGATTCATCCGACTGCTTTGAGTTGTTTTCTCCTGTCAACAACATGTTACTGAGGTCAAATTTTATGACACAGCAACAGCAGTCTAGTGAATTTGACATCAGTGATCTATCCTCGATCCCATGGTTGGGGAAAAGGAAAGAATTTGACACAATTTCAGGTCCTGAGGAAAGGGTTGTTTGACATGGTCACGCAAGAGCCTGGAAACTAGCTCTCAATCAGCCATCTTGAAAATTACTCAGAAGGCTCAGTTTGTGCTCGATCTTTTCGCATCTTTCAATTGGTATATTTGAAAAAAAGATCGAAAATGCCACTCTAAAAGCCTGGGATGTAAAACGGGAGACGAGAAAGGCCGTAGTGGCTGGGAGCTTCGAAGAATTTGCTAAAGCAGGTGAGCTATTTTGTTGTTTGATATCAGAAATTCAATCTGACATGTACAGCGAGTGTCTTCAAAGAGGATACGGTACAATAATATTTAGCTTAACTGACCTCTTCAAAGTTTACAATACATGCTATTCAGACCTCTTTTTATACTGCGGGTCAAATCATTAACTTTTTGCTACAAAAATACAAAAAGGTGTCTTTGTACTTGGTATTTTCGGCCCACTCTCTGTATGAATAAATTAAACAAACTAGTGACACCTTTATAATTCATAATTGGTCATAATTTAATTACAGCTAAAAGAAAACTTGGTATAAGTGAAGATGAAGTCAAAAGTTTACACTGAGGATGATGGTACAGAAATCGATGAAGATACATTTTCAGAAATGGAACAAGGAAGCACATTCATTTGTGCAAAAGGTGATGAGACCTGGTTGCCTCAAACAGTTTCGGCATCTGCAACAGTGTCATTGTCAATTGACAGCGACATCACAGCTGGCTCAACGGGCACACAGTCATCAAATAAATTTGGTATGCACATAATTATTAGAGGATAAAGCATTAAAATCATGCTGGCGATATCAAACACATAAAAACAACCGAAAAAAAGCTTAATCTCGAGTGCATACTTCGAACTCGATGGGCGTTCTTTTGTATCTCGCCCCAGTCGCCGCTGAGCAAATTATCCATCCAGACCACCTTTCACAGCAGTTTGTGATGAAACAAGCTCGGTGACCCCCGATTTTTTCCCAGTTATTTGCTAAGAACAGTCTAATAAAAAACATATTTGAAGAAAAAAAGTTTGATAGTAGAACATGACTTTTTTGGGGAAAATAGTTTCGTATTTGCTGTATTTGGGTCAAGGCCAGGACTTCAAGCTAACCACGGAATTGTCTGAAAAAGTGCAATGCCCCACAACCAAGCATTCAAAAACGAATTAAATGAAGCAATAGTGCTTATTTAAATAAAAGAAGTTTTATGTTCAAGATAAAATTTTGTGTGTTTCAAGTAACAAAGACTTAATTCCGTAAGAAGGGGATTCGAATTTTTAACACGCAACCAGTAAAAATACCCTAGTTTAAGAGCCTGCTGACTCGTAAACAAGGACGGTGACCCCATCTTCTTATTGCACTTTTTTAATGTTCATATCATGAATGTTCATTATGCCAAGTTTCAAAAAAAGTTTGATAGTAGGACAATTTCAAGGGAATTACCTTAAAAAGAAAAAAAATAGTAAGAGTGTTGTGAACGTTCATCCCATCGTTTCTTGCCTGCCTTTCTTGCCTCTAGGACACAAACATGCTTCTGTGGAGGAGACTGTTGATGCGAGTGAGCACCAGAAAGAGACGCGAGATGGCCGGCCTGGTTCGCCCTAGCCTGCCACTTACGCGCTCTGTCTTGGCTCACGCTTGTTGCTCTCTGCTATCCCATCCTATTGCTTGAAAATGAACATTTGGGGTTGGGTAGAAAACAACCACATCAGCCCTAAGACCCAAAACCGAAAATCAACTCGAAACGGCTATCCTGATTTTACTGATCTTACATGTGTAAGGAACATCAAGATCTTCAATTATCAATGAATCTGACCAACTTCTTCATTTTCTTCAAAACCTCACCTAAAGTAAAAAAGGAAGAGCCCCTAAAAATCCCCTTCAAATCACTGGAAGCTCGCATGAAATGGGACTCTTGACCGAAGCAAAAGCAAGATACAACAAGACGAATAGGCAGAATTCACATGTTGCCAGGGTCCCTGCAACCAGTTCCGTAAAATGGGCTGGAAGATATATCTTTGGAGCCTCTATTCTCACCAATTTTAGCACAGTCTATCTTTATGTAAAAAAAAAGACCGTTTACAAAGGCACAAACGCAATGTACATGTTGTCACACATATATCAAATTAGTGCTTTTTAGAAGCGGGTGTTCGTTTTTTTCGGTGTTTTATTTTTACTATTAGAAGACGAAGACCGGCAAAACGTTCGCAGCGGGCGGCGAGGAAAGGAGAAATGGCTGTTATTCAGATTCATTGATAATTCGAGATCTTACACGTATCATGCCTGTAAGAGACAGAAAATGAACCCCTATATGGTGTAGTCTTCGGTGACCGCACTAGATATCGCGGGCGCTCTTTCCCACGAAGCACATGTTTGTTATGGAGTTGTACTGTAATCCTTTCGTTAGGACAAGTTTTCCTTGCCATTAGAAGGCACAATAACTTGTAAGTATACAGCATTCTCGGTTTATTCGGTCAATATCATCTTTGTAATAGTAGCGTTGTTGTTATTTCAGCGAATCTTTCTCTTTCACGTGCAATTTGTGAATGGAATGAATACAAGTTATGTGCAGATTAGAAGCGAACTAGCAAGTAAACAGCTGATTAAAGTTTACGGTTTCAAGTAGCTGTGAGTGGACGCTACATCATTCGAAGTTATTAATTTCAAGCAGTACTGTGGTTAAGGAACGGAATGACTGGCAAGAATTCGAAGAGCAAGAAATCGAAAAGTAGCGCTAAGAAAGGTGGACACGAGCGAGCAGCGACTCACGTGACTCCACGGAAGGAAAATGTTCCCGATTCTGCGCCGACAGAGAAACCGCCTCAGCGCACGTTCCAAGGTGATGAGAATGGTGGATTAGAGCAAGTAGGGCCATCATTAACAAGTGGAAACGTGGAATTTGGTTTCTATGGCGAGGATCCGGTAGAAGAAAGCAGTAGTTCCAGGCCTGTTAGATTAAGAGAGCCGAACAAAAGACTAGATGAATTGGAAGTTCGAGTCGAGAAAGCGGTTCATGCGAAGCGTCAGCGAAACTGGTATCTTGGAGAACTGAGGAAACGGCGAAATTGTGTACAAGAATTGATTTTAAGCCCTAGTACACAGATAAATGGAGTGGAAGCCGAGATTTGCAGGTATGAAGAAGCATTTCGTAACTTTGTTGTCAGTCATGATAATTACTTAAGCTTTGAAGATGATGAAGAGAAAAAACAATTTATTATTGACAGTTATCAGAATGAACGAGAAATGAAATTACAGTTAGAAATCCTCATAAATCAGTGGAGGAAAAAGGGAGTAGGTACCCCTCCTTCTGAATCTGGATTGAGCCATGGGTCTGACAAGAGCGAGAGAAGTTGTGTGTCAAATAGAAGCAGTGTTAAAGAGAAAAGAAAGGTGGCAGCAGAAGCTAAATTGGAAGTGCAGACCCTAAAAGAAAAGCAGGAATTAGAACGCAAATTAGAAGAAGTAGAAAGAAGTAAGGCAGAGTTAAACAGGAAATTAGAACTGTTGAGTGCTAAAAACTAAGATGGAGAAGGCAGAAATTGACTTATTGCTGGAGCGTGGTGAAGAGAATGAAGGGAAAGATGGGATGAATGATTACTTAAAGGAGCATGGTGCCAATTATCCTCCTGCGAAGGGGCATTTGTCACAGCCTGTTACGGGTGGTGCCATACCCTCTTCAGAATCCCAGCCAGTTGTTGACAATGGAAAAATGCAAACATCTTCATCACAAGATATTGCCCAGACTTCACTTTCATCATTGGTGACTGCGAGTTACGTAACGTCAGGGTCAGCGGTCACGACTTCTGCTCCAAACGTAGGAAGAGTAGCAATTCACAAGACGAGTTCTAGTAGTTTAACTACCCTGGCTCCAATCAACTGTACTAAGTCCAGCACGCCTATCAGTTATGCACCTCGCTTTAATTTGCCAAGGGCAACATCCACAGCTGTTGCGGCATCACCAATGTCGATGCACCAATCACCAGGAATGCCTACATGGTCTTGTAATCCACGAACTGTAGGTTTAGATGCATCGGCAACTGAGTTCTATCCTGCCAACACTCCTCAGCAATCCACATCAACGTACATTTATTCAACCCCTCCTTTTGAGCAGCGAGCTATTTCGCAGTCACGCATGCAACCTGATCCTTGGGTAGCAGTTGCCGAAGCAATCAAGCAAGGGCCATCCTTACCGAAAGTAGAGTTGATGAAATTCAGTGGAGACCCTTTGGAGTATGTGGAGTTTGTTACGAACTTTAGAGACAATATTGAGAACCAGGTGTACGATGAGTCTCAAAGACTGACGTGCCTTTTAGCTCAGTGCTCTGGCAAAGCTAAAGAAGCTGTTAGGAGTTGTGTTAATTTGACAGTGGGTGAAAGGTACACAGAAGCCTGGAGAACTCTTAGCGAGAACTTTGGCCAGCCTCACATGATAGTAGAAGCCCACATGAAGAAACTGAGAGAAATTCAAGTGCGGAAAGCAGATGCGACGACTCTCATGGAGTTCGTGAGGCGACTGGAAGATGCTAGGAGGGTCCTGACCAGCATGGGTCATAACTACGTGAGTCGATTAGACAACGAAGATGTCATAATCTCATTGATGCGAAAGCTCCCTGATGAGGGTCTGAAAAGGAAGTGGGTGGATAAAGCAGGAGATCTCATCAAGCGAAAAGGTCGAGCGGACTTTGCGGACTTTGTTGAATTTGTTCGAAGAGTTGCAGATCGTATAAACAATAGATACAGGCAAGAATTAGGGTCCTCTTCTCCTGGTAACTGAGAAAAAAAGGAACAAAACAAGATAAAGGATCCGCCTCCCAAGTTTACTACCCTTGCAACTCAAGCTAACCAGAATTGCCTAAGCCAGAAAACACCACCAAGGCCCCCTTGGAAGTGCGCTCAGTGTTCCGGACCTCACAGTGTTTGGAGGTGCCGAAAGTTCAGAAGTGCCCCATTGAATGACCGTCTAAAGACTGTTCGTCAGCGTGGACTTTGCAGACTATGTCTTGACGAAAGACATACTGCGAAACAATGTGATAAGGGATTTACCTGCCGAATATCAGGTTGCGGCAAGGATCACCACTACCTGCTACATTCCCCGTCGGAGAGTGCTGATGAAATGAACCCTAGAAATCCCAGCCGTAATGCGGTGGAAGGTTCAGCGAACAGTAGCAATGTGCAAGCGCCCAACACGAAGGATAGCAGCCCTTCGATGGCAAGTGTAAGGGAACCAGATCTGGTCATGGTTGCTGCGCTCGAAGCGGGCAGACCCAGAGTATGCTTTAAGGTAGTTCCAGTCAAGATTAGATGTCCAGGAGACACCAGGGAGATCATAACGCACGCTTTCCTAGACAGCGGTTCAGACGCCTCGCTCTGTCTAGATAGTTTGGCGCGTGAAATAGGCGTAACTGATATGAAGCCAATCAGCTATACTATAACCACTGCCAACTGTGCGGACGGGGAGCTAAGACATGGCCATGAAGTCCAGTTAGATGTTGAATCGTTAGAAGGAGATGCAAAGTTCCGACTCGAAAACGTCTTGACTACAAGCAATCTTCCCGTTTCAGCACAACAAATGGCCACAAACGAGGATATTAAGCGTTGGCCTCATCTTTGTGACGTTAGCTTACCCGAGACAGGAGATAAGAAAGTGACAATTTTGATAGGAAACGATCGCCCAGACCTGATTGACAAGCAGTTAGATCGGAAAGAAGGAGACCAAGGCGAACCTGTTGCAGTGAGGACGCCTCTTGGGTGCACAGTCCACGGCCCGATTGGAGAAACCGTTAAGGACCGTGTTCACATAAACCTTGCTCACACCGGCCAAGATAGCTTAAGCATCCAGCTAGAGCGCATGTATGATGAGGAATTAGTCGAAGCTGATGCCAATGCTGAGGAAGGCATGTCTGTTGAGGACCGTAAAGCACAGGAACTTATGGATCAGTCAGCGACCTTAGTGAACGGACACTATCAGCTTAAGCTTCCCTTTCGCCAAGAGAAGCCTGACCTTCCTGAGAGTCTGTCGACGGCCACAAGCAGGTTAAGATGGCTAGAGAGAAAGATGCGGAAGGATCCAGTTTTCCACAGAAAGTACAGCGGCGTAATGGACAAGTACCTGACTGAGGGAGCATCACGACGGGTACCTGATGATAAAGTCTCGATGCTTAAGCCGCTATGGTACCTTCCTCATCACGCGGTGTGGCATCCTAGAAAACCCGAAGAACCGCGGGTAGTGTTTGATTGTGCCTCAAGGAGTGGTGGAACGTCATTGAATGAGCAACTTTTGAGAGGCCCTGAAAACACCAGCACCCTGATAGGAGTGATCCTGAGATTCCGAGTCGATGATGTTGCAGTTACGGCAGATATTAATAGAATGTTTCATCAGGTCTTCGTAGCGCCAGAAGATCGTGGAGCGTTGTGTTATTTATGGTGGCCTAATGGTGACCTGTCAAAGGGACCGAAGACTTACCAAATGCTTGTGCACATTTTTGGAGCAAAGTCTTCGCCGAGCGTAGCAGGATACGCCCTGAGAAAGACGGCTAAGGATAATGAGAAAGACTTCTCCCAAGAGGCAGTTGATGCCGTGCTTAAGGATTTCTACGTAGATGACTTGCTTAAATCCTTTGCTGATTCAGAACGCGCAGTACAAGTCAGTAAGCAGCTCAAGGAATTACTTGCGAGAGGAGGCTTTGAACTCACAAAATGGATCTCGAATTCTCGCAGCGTGTTGTCAGCGTTCCCAGTGGAGGAAAGAGCACCCACCATTAAGAGTTTAGATTTGAAATCAGAAAGTTTGCCTATAGATAGAGCGCTAGGAATTCACTGGAATGTTGAACATGACACCATTGACTTTGTTGTGAATGACAAGGAGCGTCCAGAGAATCAGAAAGGTGTCTTATCGTCTGTTGCAACGGTGTATGACCCGCTCGGATTCGCCAGCCCCCTACTCTTACCTGGAAGAGAAATGAATCAGGAATTGTGCAAACTAAAGTTGGATTGGAATGAGAAGCTCCAAAGAGAATTGTGTGAACGTTGGAAGAGTTGGAGAGAAGGGCTTATGAGCTTGCAAGGATTCAGTATTCCTCGATGTTTTAAACCAAAGGACTTCGGTGAGGTGAAACATGTAGAGCTCCATCATTTCGCCGACGCATCCCAAGAGCATGGTTATGGGACAGCCTCTTATTTACGTCTTGTTAACAATCAAGGGCAAATTCATTGCTGTTTCGTAATGGGGAAGTCTCGCGTGAAACCCTTGAAAAGTGTTGTAACAGTACCAAAGCTAGAGTTGACAGCGGCTACTCTAGCAACGAAAGTCAACAAGGTCATAACGAGAGAGTTAGAAGGAAGACTGAAGATTAACAGTGTGACTTACTGGACTGACTCTATGATAGTTCTCAAGTACATTGCCAATGAAGTACGAAGATTTGTAACCTTTGTTGCAAACTGGGTAGCTGTCATACGTCAAGAATCAGATCCAGGGCAGTGGCAGCATGTACGGTCAGAGCTCAATCCTGCCGATTATGCTTCCCGAGGGATCAAGGCCTCGGAGACTGGAAAACTAGAAAGGTGGCGCTGTGGTCCAGAATTCTTGTGGAGAGAAGTTGAAGATTGGCCCCCGCAGCCTCCAGAGAAATGGGGAGACCTCCTAGATACAGACGAAGGAGTGAAAAAGGAGAAAGTCACTGTTGGAGTATCCACAGTTCATGCGGATTTCTGGAGCATCTTGTTCCAACGATATTCGTCGTGGGATCGACTGAGAAGAATAGTTGGGTGGTTATGTAGAGCCTTCAACAGACCGACGCAGTCCCAGTGCCAGAACGACAAAGATGGAAGTGTGAAGTATAGTCGTAAAACCTTATCGATCCATGATGTGGACAAAGCGGAGAAGAAAATTGTGAAGTTCGTCCAGGAACAGTCATTTGCTGATGAGAAAAGTGAAACAGTCGTCAAAGGCAGACTAGCCAGACTTAAGCCATTCGAAGATGAAGGAATCATACGTGTCGGCGGAAGATTGAATCCCTCGAGTTTGCCATATGATGCCAAGCACCCGATGATACTGCCAGCAAAGCACCCCGTGTCTGAGTTGATAATTCGCCATTATCATCACTGGAATGGACATGTAGGAACCTATCAAGTTCTGGCCGAAATTAGGCAGCGCTATTGGATCGTGAATGCAGTTTCCACGATAAAGCAAGTTCTTGGAAAGTGCCATGTGTGCAAACGTCAGAACGCCAAGTTAGGAGAACAAGTGACAGCGCCACTTCCAGTTGTTAGAGTGTCTTTGGACAGTCACAGGCTCGTATATCCATTTGCTGCAGTTGGGTTGGATTACTTCGGGCCCCTCTACGTGAAGATAGGACCTAACACAAGATCAAGAAGAGACCCTTCTCTGAACAAACGTTACGGCTGCATCTTCACTTGCTTAAGATACCGAGCAGTTCACATAGAGTTAGTTAACGACCTCTCCACTGACAGTTTTATCAATGCGGTTTTGCGCTTCGTTGGTAGAAGAGGCCCCCCAGGTATTATCTATAGTGACAACGGTACCAATTTTAGAGGAGCTGAATTGGATGTCATCAACGCTTTAAAAGTGTGGGATCAGGAGAAGATTCAGTTGAAGTTGACCAGCAGAGGAATTGAGTGGAAATTTAACCCACCCGCGGCCAGCCACCAAGGCGGCGTATGGGACAGACTTATACGGTCTATCAGAAGGATCCTTCATTCTATGGTGGGAGAACGCCTCATAGACGAAGAAACCCTGAGAACATTCCTCGTTGAAGTGGAGAAAATTTTGAATGACAGGCCAATCATGCCGGTCTCTGATGATCCAAAGGATTTGGAAGCACTGACGCCGAACCATATCCTTCTGTTGCGCCGAAACCCGTCTTCATGCCCAGATTTATTCGATGAGTCAGATCGATTCAAAGCCAGATGGAAGCACGTTCATCTTCTCGCGAATGAATTTTGGCAGAGGTGGACAAGGGAATATCTGCCGATGCTCCAAGAGCGCCAGAAGTGGTTACAACCTAAGCCAAACTTTAAAGTGGGAGATTTAGTGTTGCTTGCAGACAAGAATTTGTCCCGGGGTCAGTGGCCAAAGGGCTTGGTCGAGCAAACCTTTCCTGATAGCGAAGGCATGGTACGCCAAGTTGTCGTCAGAACAGCGGACGGAGCGTACCGCAGAGATGTCTGAAAGCTCTGTCTATTGGAAGAGCAGTTACTAGGTGGCTTGAAACAGCGGCCAAAACCTCTTTGAAGCTACCAGTTCATGTGTGTAGGAAGGGCGCCGAGAAGTGTCTGAACTGTTCCGAAAGATTAAGATAACTGAGAGAACTTATGAGGAACTTTGTACTGATCGGATAGTTTCAACTAGTTTTTTTTGTACACCCAGTACTAGTTTGTGCTAAAGTAGAAAGACTCCCCAGTCGTCTTTCGGGGGGGAGCGTGTAAGAGACAGAAAATGAACCCCTATACGGTGTAGTCTTTGGTGACCGCACTAGATATCGCGGGCGCTCTTTCCCACGAAGCACATGTTTGTTATTGAGTTGTACTGTAATCCTTTCGTTAGGACAAGTTTTCCTTGCCATTGGAAGGCACAATAACTTGTAAGTATACAGCATTCTCGGTTTATTCGGTCAATATCATCTTTGTAATAGTAGCGTTGTTGTTATTTCAGCGAATCTTTCTCTTTCACGTGCAATTTGTGAATGGAATGAATACAAGTTATGTGCAGATTAGAAGCGAACTAGCAAGTAAACAGCTGATTAAAGTTTACGGTTTCAAGTAGCTGTGAGTGGACGCTACAATGCCGTTTAGAGCCAAGGCCAAGTGACTTTGACTTTGACTTTCAGTGGGGTTTTGTAGATAATCAGAAAGCCTGGTCAAATTCATTGACCAATACTACGATCATTTTTTATTGTACGTCTCAGGTCGAAATAGCCATTTCGAGATGTTTTCAGGACCGGATTTTGAGGAGAGTTACGCAAACATCTTATGTCACGTGAAGTTATATTATCACGCAAATCAAATTTGACATGTTTGTAATAATTTACTCGACGCGATGGTACAAATGCCTTATGGTAACTGTTTTTCATGGTTAAAAAAGAATTCTCAAATGCTGAAAGAAGAACAGTTGATGGTGAACAACGAGACGATAATATTGTCAGAAAGGGCTACTCTTGCGTGACATTCGTTTTGGAATACGGTTTTTGGTGAAAAACGTCATGAGTTTTTCTTTTATTCTTGATTGGTTTTTTTTCCTTCATTTCTTTTCTTTTACAGGCAAGAAAAAGACGTAAGCAATTGGCGTTATCAGCAGTATAAATGTATCAACGAATTACGGTAAGCAAAAACTGCAAGGACGCACATCTCCATAGATCATTTTGTTTTGTACTCAGTCTGTTTTGTCAACCCTTTCGGTGAAAAATTGAGTAAGAGCTCCTGGGATTACATCGCGTTACTCTAAAGCAAGAGTAACAACAGTTAGTAAGTCTACCCTATTCTCTTCAACTTTGTAATACGTTTCGCTGTGTATGTGAATCAAATTTTATGTCAATTTATTGGACTACATATCAACGCGATCAACGACCGTTATCGTTCGGTTAGATCTAAGATTAATAAAATGATGTGTGGCGTGCTTGTATGATCCTTAAATATAATGAAAGGTCATTAGAGTACTTCAAGGCACTCTTTGCTGACATTTTCAATCAGAAGAGAAAAAAAGATGCATTATTTGCAAACTGAAGGATTGGCCATGACCTCTTGCGTGACATCCGCTGACCAATTTGCATTGAATTGAGAACTCTTCTCAAACTGGATGTGCTAATTTTTGTGGGCCAAAAATGACAGTTGGAGATAATGACCTACGAGGATAAAGCTTTCATCTGATGTACAATATGACATGTAAATTTATATAGTAGGATTTTTATAGGCCTTTAAAGTTGGCCTTTATTTCACCTCAACCCAAAAAATTGAAAGTGGGTTATTTCAACAGGTTTTTATGTTGTCTTAAACTTGACAAAATGACATGAAGTTTACATTTTTTAAAAGACAAAGGGTTCTTTTACCAATGTTTAAAACAGCAAACCGGGAATTCAACGCGTTGTCGCGTACGGAGTTAGTGAAGTTGCAGAATTTTTCATTGTTTTTCCGGGGGGTCGGGGGCCACCTCGGTGTAATTTGAACTTTTGGATTTTTCAGAAAAAGCAAAGTGCGATGCAACTTTTTATTTCCATTTTTCAAAATAGTTCAGCAAAAGGGTCTTTTAGGTTGAATAAAATAAATTTTGAAATTTTGCAACTGTCGGCAGATTCTCGATATTTAAGTCAGGGCCTCTTAAGGTTTAGTATTTATCTGACAGTTGTTCATGGAATCAGCAGTCGAGGACAATGAAAGTGAAATATTGTTTATGGAATCTATTCAGCAGTTCAGGACAGTCTTTCCAGAAACATGTGTGGTTGTTGAAGAAATATATGTACTAATTAAGTCTAACTATGCAATTATCTCTATAGTCTTTTATCATCACATGTTTGACTTCAATAACTTGTTGATTATCTCTAAATTTACCATACCTAGCTAATACACTACTACTAAGGAAAAAGGAAAAAAGCTTTTCCTAAAAAATACTGAGCTACCAGAATGCACATACAATCAAGGACTGGGTCCGGATGCTATTAACCCTTTCACTTGCAAAGTGAACAATGTAGTCTTGTAAGATAGTTAATAATTATTTACCTTTTGATTTTGAAGACAAATCCTATATGGTATGGCGTGACTATTCAAGTGAAAGCTCTTTGTAAGTAGTACTATTTTAAAATGTCTTTCATCATTTTACAAAATGAAGCTTAGAATTTTATTTAAATTGTCCATTTTACAGTTAAAGGTGAAAACAAGGTAGGAGTTGACCTTGTAATGTATTCATATGACCCTTCCTGCTTGATTATGTAAATGATGTTGTTTTTATAAATGCTAACTAATAGTTTTAAGCATAATTTCCATAAGAAAAGGAAGCAGGTTTGTATCAAAAAAGGTCAACCTCAGCTTTGCATTCACTCAAGGCTAGGATACTAAGCCCATAACTGTAACATGGCATATCTGAACTTTGCCTACCTTTGGCAGTGAAATTGTGAAAACAAATGCCATTACCATGTAATTGAGGAAATGCCAAGAGCAATGAAGTTTGATAACTACATGTACAGTAAAAACCAGCATGTAAAAGTAGTGGTTTACTTAAAAAACCTACGAGCAGAAATGATCCATTTTGATGACCAATAATACAAGAACCTACATGTTTTAAGTAATGGTAACAGGACTGCGTGGAGTCCAATTCGGTCTGTAATGATACAAGTGATTAACAAAATAAGACGACCATATAGCGGGAGTCTGATTTGTTTAATCACGAGTATGATTACTGACCGAATTGGACAACAGGAAGTTCTGTTACCAGTTAATCATAAGTTTAACAAAATTTGTGATATAATAGGCTATTTTTTAAATCAAAACACAAGAAATTCGAAATTTTTGCAAGCAGTGAAAAAAAAAGCCATTTAAGCGTGCGCGTGATGGCGCGTACTGTCCAATTACTTAGGCATGACGCGTACTGTCCTATTAAACTGTCTAATTAAGGCTGAAATCAGGGCAGTTCAGTTGATAGCCAATCAGATTTGACAATTTTGTTATAATAATGTGAAATAAATGAAATAATTCATTTTGAACTGCGGTTATAGATGAGTGAAAAATGATCATCGCAGTGAATTTTCCAATTTAAGCAATTGGAAAGAAGAAGCCTGAAAAAAATCAGGGCTTCAACGGGATTCGAACCCGTGACCTCCGCGTTGCCAGCGCGTTGCTCTACCAACTGAGCTATGAAGCCACACATTGGGAGCGAGGTCAATTTATTGAGTTCATATCTCCCATAAGGAGTGAAATGATGTGAAATAAATGAAATAATTCATTTTTAACTGCAGTTATAGATGAGAGTGAAGAATGATCATCGCAGTGAATTTTCCAATTTAAGCAATTGGAAAGAAGAAGCCTGAAAAAAAAATCAGGGCTTCAACGGGATTCGAACCCGTGACCTCCGCGTTGCCGGTGCATTGCTCTACCAACTGAGCTATGAAGCCACACATTGGGAGCGAGGTCAATTTATTGAGTTCATATCTCCCGTAGCTCAGTTGGTCGAGCAACGCACCGGCAACGCGGAGGTCACGGGTTCGAATCCCGTTGAAGCCCTGATTTTTTTTCACGCTTCTTCTTTCCAATTGCTGAAATTGGAAAATTCGCTGCGATGATCATTCTTCACTCTCAATTTTGTTATAGTTATGATTCACCAAGAAACTGATCAAGCAGGATCAGTCGCCATGCCATGCCAGTCGCAATGGAACCTGCAGATGCTTGCATCGGCATGCACAATCAGTGGAACGACTTACTGGTACAATTGGCACAACTGTAGGATCTTCATTAATGTACGGTGGCCCCCTATATCCTGGAAACCTCACCAGAACCACATCAGGTACTGGAGTAGGATCATCAGTAGGTCTGCAGCCATCTTTGCACACAATGTCTACGACTGTACCTACTGCCCCATTGTAGAAACCCCAATCAGCTTTTAAGTTAACCACCAGCATGACTTTGCTGTCACGGGAAAGATACAGAAAAGCTAACAATCCTCCTGCCTTATTACTGTCAGCCATTGTGAACTGCCTTGACCTTTGCTACTGGGTAGTTTGGCTGTCTGTTACACTCAAGCAGCTTTGTTGTATTACACTGCCATTCAAGATGGTGCATGGGAAATACGTACAGGCCTTGCTCATCCATCCTAGCAAGGAGTTCTGGCTCATGTGACATGCGGAGATTGTGCCATTGAAACTGTTGTAGCCAATGGATTTGCTGGGATGTTGTCAAATAATTTCTTAGTGACATCAGGACATCTCTCAGTTGTTGTTCAGATTCACTCTGCCGTATAATCTGAGTAAGCTCAACAGCACTATCAAACATTGTCCAAACCAAGCACCCTTGGTTAGATGGTGCACTACGACAATCTGAGATGTACATGGGGGTGTCACACACAGTAGGAAGCTAAACATCATCTCCCATGAACACCGCTACAGGAATCCCTCCCCATAACTGATCTGCATTGGCTCCTTTGTTGACTGATAAAGTGCATGCTGTTCCATCCAGCCCATTGTTGTACATCCAAACAGCACTTTTTCTGAATTTTCTCTAGTAAGGGGCCTGCAGGTACAAAAATACAATCGCTACTTAACCCCTCCTCCCTGAATTTTGGTTGTTGCCTGATACTATTTTCTAGTCTCTATAAATGCCCCACCAATTCATTGTAAGCTGAAGGCTACTGTTAAATATTGCAAGCAGATTTTTCAATACGTAGAAAAGTGAAGTAACTCGACTGAAAATAAATTAAACCAAACTTCCTCCTCAAAGCAAAGCACCCCTGTCGTTGTCATTCAAAGGAGGAGAAAAGAAGCAAAAGCGCGAGTGGAAGGAAAGAAAGAAAAGCAAGGAGTGTAAATACCAGGCGAGACAACCCAAAAACCACGTCGAAAGGGAAACGTGTAACGCCCGCCAACATAGGGCAGTGAGTCATACATTGGCTGTGCCCGCAAGATCGCAAACAGACAAGCAAGTAGAAGAGATCACGGTCAAAGCAGAAGTGCGAGAACACTTGAATAGAACGAAAGCGATCCTTGATCCCTCTGTTTCTCCAACAGAAAAGAATTTAGAACAGATCACCGTCAAAAGAGAGGTGCGGGAATCCTTGAAAAGAAGAAAGGCAAGCCAAACGCCTCCTCTCCAGCAGTAAAGAATGTGGAAGAAATGCGTGAACCCTTAAAGAGAAGAAAACCGAACCCTGCTCCCTCATCTAACGCCTTGCGGACAGCAAAAAGCAGAGGATAGAGATACATCGTCCTTGCCAGATTTCAAAACTCTCAATTTTCTGCGGGAAATCCTTTTAGAATGCCCGTTTGTAAACCTTATGTAGCAGCCACAACTGAAAAGGTTAAAAAATGTGAAGTCTCACTGGAAAACAGGCAAGAGCGAAATATTAGTGAAGCTGCATTAAAACCGAGGGAGGTTGATTGCTCATTACTTGTGGAAATCGGCGAAGACGCAATAGGTTCCGGTACATTCGGAGAATTATTGTGGAATAAAAGTTGTCGTGAAGGAGATGAAAAAACGAAATGACACCTTGAAGGAAACTGGACGCTGCAAGAAGGAGGTTTTGCACAAGGCTAAGGTATTAAATACTCTCGGTGACCATGAAGGCCTTCCTCTATTGTTTGCAGTATGTGTGGACATGGAACCTTTCTGTTTAGTGACACAATTTTACAGCTTAGGAGATGAAAGTCTCACCCTCCACAATGCAATAAAGAGTAAAATCCTCGATAAAAGACAAACCGCTGAAATTTTTCTATCCCTTTTAAGAACTCTCGAATACATCCATTCCAAAGGATATTTGCACAATGACTTAAAATCAAGTAATGTTGTACTTGAACAAAGGAGAGGTTTTTGCCCAATTATTATTGATTTTGGGAAGAGGAAGCCGATAAATAAACCTGATTGCCGCAAAAGAAGTCACCAGACCGGCGGGGCTGATTATATTGCGCCCGAAGTTAGAAATGGGTTGAAAGAGACACCTGCAAGTGATGTTTACTCATTGGGAAAAATGCTGGAACGGGCTGTCTACGGGAGAAGCTTCAGCGTTTTATTTTCTAAAATAGTTGTTCAAGCAACGAATTTATTTTTCATAGATAGGCCTTCCGACTAGAAAATCTTGCGTGAACCTTTCGTGAACCAAGTTGTTCTAATTGTTACAGGGTGCATGCATTTTATTTTCCACGCTTCAAGCCGCATACTGCATAAGACTAGTATTTTAAACTCAGCGTCCTTGGGGGATTGTTTACACGCGTTTTACCCGCCATTTGTCGCAGTGTGCTCAGAGAGATAGCACTCATCCATCTCCCACGAGTTTTTTATAGATTTCCATTGAGTGCAATGAATCAAATTTCTAATTAATTTGGTTAAGCTGTCAGGCGATGACTTGTGAATTAAATGAAACATTCAGTCATGATGATTTAGAGAGGATCGTATTCTATATGTTGTCAACACTTCTTTTGTTTTACATTGTGCAATCGGTCATTTCAGATGACTGACTTCACCGATCTCTAAGCCTTGAGGATCCTCATGTGTGAGCTCGTCAGCTAACAAACTGAACAAACCGTTGTAGAAACGTTTTTAGTTCATTATTACCGTAACTAAAGAATACGTCTAATCCAAAGAAAAATTATATTTCTTTTTGCTGGGAGGTAGACTTTCCCAAAAATCTCTAAACCTCCCTTTCATGGATAGATCATTACAACTACAACAGCGCGACATCGCTTGGCAATCCCTCAAAAGGAGGTTGTCTAAGAACCGGAAATTGAAAGATTCACAGGGCAAACAAACAGTCAAAACGTACTGTGTAATGTTTGGTATGTGTATTCAAAACACTTTTCATTGCTGAATTAAATGTCAAAAAGACTATTTCTTTGAGAAACCCGTGCTCTATTCTTTTCAGTAATTCACATTACTTTGAAGATTATTTCGTTCTGCAGTCTTTATAATACAATTTGCCCAGGTCTTCATTCTTATCTGAAGAACTGAACTTTCAACAAAAACTCAAAACCTCCCTTTGATGGATGGCTAATTACAACTAAAAGGGTGCAACATCGCTTTGCAATCCCTCAAAAGGAGGTTGTCAAACTGACCCGGAAATTGAAAGGTCAGTTATGGATGATTTAATCTTGACAGAGGGCAAACAAAGCCAGGAAACTGGCGGGAAATTCGTCTTCTTGTTGTTTGCTTCCCAATTTCAAAGCTACACAAGTAGATATATGAGAATAATATTATCAGTCACACTATGTCTGGACGTATTGAGAGATTTCGTACGCCAATAGGATGGCAAATGAATATACTTTAAAAGCAGTAAGTTCATTGTTTGAAGAGAAACTGTCAGAAAGGTCGGGTCTTGTGAAGGATGTCAAAGCTGAGGAGTCAATTCTCAGAGAGTTTGAAACAACCACTACGAGATACGCTTGCTTCAAAGCTAGCAAAGGATTTGCGAACACAGATAAGGGGCTTCCTACTTTATTCATGATAGCGTGCAACTGCTGATGTGACAAATTCAGGAGACCTCGCTTCTTTAATATGAATTCCGAGGAAATATCAACTATACAGCTCTATGATATGCGTATACACCAACTTCAAATTCTTATAAAGCAGAGTTTAAGTGTTTAAATGTAATATAAATTATTTCTTCAAATAATTAAGGGAAATGAAACGTATCTGTGTACATAGAAACAATAATGTGACAGAGGAGTAAGCAGAAGGTTTAGGGAGGGTGTGTGGTTGATTTCACAAGTGAACTGCAAGATCAGAAAAAGCTCTGGTTTTCCATCCAGCAATGAACATTTTAAGGGAGAACAGGTTAATAGTAACAAGGTCTCTTAGTTCAAAGTGTTGGGAAATGCTTCAATATAAGCAGTGGTGGATCCAGGGGATCCTTATTTTTACACCAAACTGAGGCCTGAAGGACCGAAAAAACTTTTTTTGAGACCACCCATCCCTCTTATCGAAGAGTCTGGATGATCACCCCCCCCCCCCCCGCCCCCCTTGTCTGAAGGTCTGGATCAGCCACTGATAGGTTTTCTGTCTATTAACAGATATTAAATCGCACAAGCACAAAGTATTCTGGGAAGACGGTAGCCTGTGTTTTGACGACATCCCATTTGTTGTGGTAAATCACAAAGTGTAGGACTGTCAGCATGGTGTGGACAGACATGTGAGAGAGAAAATAAGAAATCAAACGGTTAGTTTAATTTTCATATCGATTTTCCAAGTTTCTCTTGTACCTCCGCCTGACATGTTTGTGTTCTTTCCTGTAGGATGGTGACCATGCTTATCGAAAAAAAGGAGCTGGCAAACTTCTTCAAGAGTCTAGAAAGCTCAATTGTCCTGCACAGGTACATTTGAGAGAGATCATCAAATTTCCAGAGTACAAGGTAAATACTAACAACAGTAATTACGGTGGATTACAAAATTAACCTAATAAAATTAACCTCTAGTTAAGATGCGTTTTTTGTGCTTTTATGTTATATAGATACCAGAAAAGACACAGTGATGTTGTAATAGCCAGTCCAAGAAACTACGACAGGCCATAGAAGAAGGCACAACAACATATGAAAGATGGATCCATGTACATCTTCCATCGGTCGATGAACATACGAATCACGCAACTGGAGACGTAAGCGTTTTAAACTTTTATCTGTTCAAGGTTTTTGATTATAATCTGCATGTGGGATGTGTTTTTACATGTAATAGTCAATAGTCTGTTTTTAATCCGAAAATATCTTGCCAATATTGTTTTGTTTTATTCATTATTCTTTGGTAGGCCGGCAGTCTCCATCAGCGAATCGACGGAAGCCTGGTGACCAAAATTCAAGAGCTTGTTTCTGCAGGCGCAAGATCTGAGGAGGAGGTTCGTCAGCATCTTAAGATTTTTGTCCAACGGGAGTTGTATCAAGGAAAACAAGAACCTCTGAAAACCAACCGACGGTTCTATTCCTCAAAAACAACCATCCGCAGCCATATTTACAAGTCAATTGTTAAGGAGAGGTTCTCAAAATTGACCAGGAAGACCCTTTAAGGAAAGTAGAGCTTTGGAAAAAAACTTCACCCGATGACTCTCACATATCACCCATACGCCACCTACGCAAGTGAAGAAGAAAGCATGCGACCTGAAGAGGACAATGACAGAGAGTCTGACAATGAGGGAGAGGATGAGCGAATAATTAAGAGATCCACAAAGGGGCTCTTGTTCGTTCATCAGTCAAAAGATCAGAGACGACTTTTAGAGCGATATGGTAACGAAATTTGTATGCTTGACGCAACTTACAAGACCACAAGATACAGCCTCCCCCTTTTCTTTGTTGTTGTCAAAACTAACGTTGACTATCAGATCGTGGGTTCTTCCGTTCAAAGTGAGACGACTGATGCTATCTTTGAGGCGTTGTCCGTTCTGAAGTCGTGGAACAAGAAATGGAACCCTTCCTTTTTCATGGTTGACTATTCGGAAGAAATGTAACTTGTCCGTGAGGGGGGATTACAAAACGATACTCTGTCCCTAGGTCCGAACCCTTACCGTTTTAGATACAGCCTTTTGACCAAACCCTAACCCCAACCCTTCATGGCTTTTTATATACCTTCCATTGAAAATATTGTACCTAACATCAATGCACAGATGCATTTTTGGTAAATAGCTCGGCACATTACGCACTTTATCTAGAGTTTAACTCTTCAAAAAATTGGGTGAGTCACCTCAAGTAAAGCTCTTTTAAAATCCAGGAGCACCTGTAGGTGGGAGTTTCTCTGTTATACCGTTAGCCTGAACAAGTCACCACATAATGAGCAATACAATGGGTTAATTTTAAGAGTTCTTTCGGCTAAGTTTTCCCACAATAATGTTTATATAACTTGTTTCTACAGAGGTTCAGATTTTCATCTGTGATTTCCACTGTGAACAGGCCTGGGAAAGATGGCTCGGTAAATCAAGCAATGGAATGGCGACAACAAAGCAAAATGTGCTTACCAAGTGAAGGGCAATAGCTAGAGCTAGAACAGAACAGGAATACATGGAAAAAGTGAGCAGTCTGAAGGAGAGTGATGAATGGAAGGCGAGTTCCAACTTTAGAAATTACATCGCAAAGACCTGGCTCCCGCAACACAAGGTAACGAGGATAAGAACTCAAATATGTCCACTGTGCGCCTTGAATTTTTTTCCAAAAAATGTTATTGATTTTTTTTCTCGATATTTTTCATAATTCTTACAGAAATGGGTATGGGCTTTCCGAAAAGACCGTTTCCTCACAACAATAAATACCAACAACGAGAAAGAACAAGGCCTTTAAATATGACTACTTGGAGGGACACAAGCATTTGACCTTGAGTAGCATGTTATCCATACTTCTTGAAGAATTCCTTCCTGACAAATATCTCAGGTACGGTGCAGTAATAGAGACATATAAAATGTTTGGAGTGTGTGTTGAGTGGGGGGAAGGGAGGAGGGGTAAAGGAAGAGGAGTTGGAGAGAGAGGGAGTAACCCATCTGCTCTTTTGCATAACGGACCAAATGACCAAAAAATATCGAAAGCCTCCACTGAGGGATACTCAGCAGAAATGAGGCAAAAAACCTCTCCTTGGGTCAGCAGCATAAAATGTAACGTCCGATCGGACTGTTCATCTCTAGCGTACCAGCGAGGCTGGGCTGAACGTCAGACTTCATCATTTGCGGAGTCAGAAGCATATAACCCTGAAGCGTATAACTCTTTCGCAAAGCTCGGGTTTTTTACGGAACCAATCAAAATTTACTTCCCAATATGGAATTACTGATAAGCGAGATTGTCGCGCGAAACTTGTATCGCGATTATCGCGATGTAAATGATGTGGTGCAAAAAGCATTTACGGTTTTAATACGAGGTAATATTTTACGAAAAACGTAATACAGTATTAATCCCCAAATAACCAGGACTGAGTTAGTTCCTCCTAACAAGACAAAGTCGATTACAAATGACTCACACCGTAAGAGAAGCGATTTCTTAAAGTTGTTACTTCATAAACGGTTTTTGCGTGACCATTAGCGCAAATTACCTTTAAAAAATCACTTACTATCTATCTAGAATAACTAGTAACATATTTTCAAATAAAATTTAGTAGTTGCTGAACTCGAAAGTAAAAATTGCATAAAATTGGCTTACATCTTCGCAGAAGTAATGCGTGTAACAAGACTTAGATGCCGGCGATCATGTTTTCAACTAATGTTATGGATGAAGGAACAGAAAACAATAAACAGACAAATTGTTTCTTGAAAATTTTTATTCGTAAACCCATGAGTTTACACTGACTGGATCGTGGATCTGTTCCCACAAGTAAAATCGGCTGAGCACATGACAAAAATTAACACTTAAAATTATCTGTCTCAGATCGGGAGCATTTCCCAATTTATCTTGAAAACTCCATCAAAAATTTATAAAACGTCTATGAAACATTTATAAATACATAAATTTCCTTTCAATAACGTACTTTCTTCGAGCATAATGTGTAAAATGTAAGTTACCTGAAAATTCTTTAAAAAGGTTGCTGACTTGGTCGCGGTTCAGAAAGGGATGAGCGCTCCGATTCGCCGTGAAAGAAACAAGTCCTTGACGGTAAATTTTGCAGCTTAAAACTTTTCTTTGTCCTCAAAAAGAAAACAAACTTTCACATGTCACACGTCTAATCAAAACTGCCATACATGTGTTCGCGTACTGTTCTGGGTGAATTAAAGAATCTACAGTCACAAAAGATTCCGTTCCGACTTAGTCGGCGCCTTGAACAACGCTTCTGCAAAGCTTGCCACATCATTTTGTTTGCAGTCGCCATGCTGGCTTTGCTGAATGAGAACAGAGATTGCAGATATCTGGCTTGTCGTGGTAGATGTGTGTGGAGCTAGTAGCCTGAGGATAATCTTTGTTGGTCAAACAGCTGCAGGCTGCTAATGCCTTTTGCTATTTTCAGCGAGAGGCTTTGTGATATCGTGAAGAAACATAAACATCCGTGTCTTACTTCGTCGCTGGTCGATGTTTTCAAGTCATACTGCTTATAACTTTGTGGCTCTTTATGTTTTGCCAGGGATGCATTTTATAGCAACATAATTACTTTACCGTTTATGCCACGAAACAATTTCTTTCGGCCGTAGAAATTACATGTATAAGCGTTGCAAGCTCAAAGTTTTTAGCCTTGAATTCTCTGATTCCATATTTGGGCAAAATAACTTTCCGTGCTTCTGATTGGACGGCTGTGCCCGCTAAAAAACCCGAGCTTGGTTCTTAACACATAAGGGGAAGTTAGATGCTTCGGGGTTATATGCTTCTGGTGGCGTCCAATGCACCTGGCCCCTGCAGACATTGGCAAAAACAAATTAACGTAGTGTCCCCTGTTTGTTTTTTCCTTCAGTCCTTTTTTGTTGTTAATAACAATTATATACTAATAATAATGATGATGATGATATTAAAGATAATAACAATGTTAATGATCATTATAATAATTAAAATAATAATAATGATAATAAATCATGATGATGATAATCGTAATATAATAAGAAATAATACAAAGCTATTAGAATTTGAAGAGTCAAATAAAAAGCTAACAAAACAAATGGCTTTTTACCCCTTTCATGTACGTGGAGTTAAACACAAAGTTGCAAGCAACCTTTCGCCACTACAACCCAAACATCCCACCCTATTTGACAGAAAGACCGCACTACATAATTAACCACTGTCTAGAGAAGCACTCGATTGCGGAATCGATCCCAGGCAGTCATGTTAAGGCTATTGACCTTACAAATGGTGTGTTTGCGGTGAGAAGCCAGAGTAGTATGGAGGACAAGCAGAGCTACAGAGTCGAGTTTGGAACTGATCAGCCCAGCTGTGAGTGTTACGACTGGGAAAGACAGAGATTACCATGCAAGCACTTCTTTGCCGTGTTTCGTCACTTCTCCTCATGGTCGTTTGACAACCTGCCAGGTCCATATAAAGATTTCCCTTTCTTTACTCTGGACGAAGAATTGTTTGTGCCCGAGTATACAAGTAGACGTGAAAATATCCAGCAAGAACCTTCCGAAAGTAAAGAAATAGTTATAGAGGCCCAAGTAGAAGACCAAACGAACCAAGCAGTAGAATGAACAGTAACAATCCAGGATCTTCCTCGGAATTCTAAACAATCCCGAACTAGAACTGCGAAATGTTGCGAATTGTTAGGCCAGATAAGGAACATGACCTACATAGTAGGGGGAGCATCAAGCAACTAACACACAACAACCACCAGCACAAGCATCAGCACCAGCAACTAGCACACAACAACCACCAGCACAAGCATCAGCCTCAGCAACTAGCACACAACAACCACCAGCACAAGCATCAGCCTCAGTAACTAGCACACAACAACCAGCACAAGCATCAGCCTCAGCAACTAACACACAACAACCACCAGCACAAGCATCAGCACCAGCAATTAGCACACAACCACCAGCACAAGCATCAGCCTCAGCAACTAGCACACAACAACCAGCCCCATATTAACTTAGTTTTAGTCATGTTAGAATATATATTTATGCAAATGACATTAGACTGCAAGTGAAGTGGCCAGAAGGCAAGTGCAATGTGTGTTCAAACAGCTCCAGAGGCATATATCTCACGCATATATCTCCTTGCTTTGAAACTGAAAGTGAACAACAAGAAGGCGAATTTCCGGCCAGTTTCCCGGCTTTGTTTGCTCTTCGGCGAGATTCAATCATCCATAACCGACCTTTCAATTTCCGACTCAGTTTGACAACCTCCTTTTGAGGGATTGCAAAGCGATGTTGCGCCCTTTTAGTTGTAATTAGCCATCCATCAAAGGGAGGTTTTGAGTTTTTGTTGAAAGTTTAGTTCTTCAGTTAAGAATAAAGACCTGGCCAAGTTGTATTATAAAGACTGCAGGAGTCGAGTGATATGTATGACGTTACAATTGGCCAAATTTATAAACGATCGGAAGACTGGGTACGAATGTGATTCAGCACTTATCAACTGATGGAGTATTTAAACATGAGTGCATTGATTAAATTTCATTGTTTTTGGAATAGAACGCTTCTAAAAATGTGTAATTATAGAGACCTTTACCTGGATTAGGGACTGTCAATTTCCCTTTTGGCATTGGCTAAGTAATAAGGTGTCTTTTCATTAGGAGGCCGACCAACTGTCTCAATCAATGGGCCAACTCTTTATTGAGGAGGAAACAAGTCTTTATCTTCCAGAAGATACAGGCAACAGTAGTGAGTCTTCCGGTGCCGAGGACCAACGTACAGTAGGAGCACAGAGAACAAAGTTAAATGAATTTTTAAGTGCCTGCAACGTTGGAAGTACTGTTGGCGTGTACAAGAAAAAATGGCAAGACACAAGTTTGTGCACTAGAAGTCGCATATCAAAAGCTAAAGAATCAATTGTAGCAGCTCTGAATGTGATTGCAGCTGGTGATGCTGGTCCCTTATGGGAGGCGCTAAAGGAATCTAAGTCTGTGGAGAAAGCTTTGGGGATAGCAGATTAGTCTCAGTCAAATAGGAAATATTTGGAGGCCTTGGCTGAAATGTACAACACATCAAGCTGGGCGACGCGCCGTCAAATATTATCAGTCATGGCGGACCTTACTTCCTTAGAGAAAATTCAGGCCTATATACCCAGCATCACTGAATTCAAATTTGCCATAGCCAGGAAGCACAAAATAGAGTACGGCCGAGGTGTTCCACTACCCCTGCAAAAAAGCCCAAGAATGTGTGTAGACACCAATCAACTGGACCATTTCATATCATTCATTACAAGCCCGCACATCATTCAAGACCTCCCTTTTGGCCAGCGGTACTTACATCTTTCGACTGGTAAAGTTTTGGAGACACCCAATGTGATACGTAATATGATACCACAGCGTATTGTTAAGCAATACATGCAGTACTGCTATGAAACAAATTTCAAGCCATTTAGTCCATCGACCAGGCTTCGAATTTTGTCTTGTAGCGCAACGGTGAGGAAATCCTTGCAAGGACTCGATTACATTGCGGCAGGGGGAGCGAAAGGATTTGATGATTTGCAACGAATTTTGGACCGCTTAGGAGAGTACAGTCTCAGAAGAGACCTGGTGAGCCATTATCAAAAATCTCTTAAGGAAGCAAACCATAACTTGAAGGCTGAATATAAGGTATATCAGTTGTAATCAAAGTATGTGATTTGAAAAGGCTTGCCATATTGTGAAAGCGCAAGAGCATGGGCGACAGTCAGCAGTTTTTTGAAGTGGCTGTTCACAAGATCAAACAAGAACCTGATATTAATGCACTCGCTTCTGCTTTTACGCTTCCTAATAACAATCTTTTTCGAATCAATTACTTATTATCAAGTTATAGTGCATTGTCTCAAAATATTTTTGCCAGTTTTCCAGGCTCATGTTGCTGAATCTGCAACCATTGTGGATCACTGCAGTACGTATGCTTTGAGTGATAGTAAGGAGGATCCATTTAAAAGCACCTGCAATCATTCACATGACAAACGCTGTATGCAATGTGAGACCCTAAAGGACATTCTAGAAAAAGTCGAAAATTGTTTTGTGGACTGCAAAGTGAGTCCAGAGGAATTGGACGATTTGACGTATTCTTGCCGACAAGCGGTAGACAGCATCAAAGGGTGGAAAGCACATCAGCTTCGAAGTTTCAGACAGGACAAGGCAAGAACATCCATTCCGAATACCCTTGATGAAAGGTCTGTTCACGGAACTCAGGATTGGGCCATGAAATTCCTCCCACAAAAATACCGAGAGTCACAATCTGATTGGTTTGGTTGCGCGCAAGATCAAGCAATGTTTTCAACACCAGGCATTTGTGCATGTTTTGGAGAACTGCAAGCAGGACAGCTACACTGTTGCGCGAATAATTGAACATAAT
Organism: Porites divaricata; assembly: GCA_038088405.1. Taxonomy (NCBI): domain Eukaryota; kingdom Metazoa; phylum Cnidaria; class Anthozoa; order Scleractinia; family Poritidae; genus Porites; species Porites divaricata. The sequence goes on along the minus strand of JBBMOI010000004.1, from coordinate 17,201,614 downwards.
TTACGGACCCTGAAACATGAGCATCCCGAATTGACAACTGCTTTTCTACGGCAAGACAATGCCGGTTGCTACCATTCTGCTGAAATGCTGGCAAGCTGTGCTCAAATGGAATATAAAACTGGTATTGCAGTAGGAAGGGTTGACTTCAGCGATCCCCAGGAAGGGAAAGGTCCTTGTGACAGAAAGGCGGCTACTCTCAAAGCCCTTGTAAGGAGATACATCAACGAAGGTCATGATATGTTGAATGCTAATGACTTCTTGAATGCCATGCTTTCAAATGGTGGAATACCAAATGTTAGAGCAGTTATTGCTGATGCCTATAGTACCGAAAGGGATGCTCAACTTTCACTGAAGTGGTCTGGCGTTAACTCTTGAAACAACTTTTTGTATTCTGAGGAAACTATCACTGTTTGGAAAGCGTACAATGTTGGCGAGGGAAAGAAGGTACCAGGTATGCAAAACAAAGGGGGAAAAGTTTTTCATTTATTCAACATATTTAACCTTAAATGTGGAGTACAAGGTTCTATGCTGCCGTCACGCTCAGCATGAAATTTTTTATAAGACGAAGAAAAAAAAATAGTGACAAGAGAAAACACACTGGGATAAAAGACTTTTTCTTATTGAAGTTATACTCGTGCTCCACACTCTAGTTTACCACCTATTACTTATCCTTCCCACGAAATACCCCTAAACAACAACAACAATAAAAAACACTGTCCATTTGCGGAGCTGAAACTTGTGTAATTGTATTACATTTTCATTTTTGTTTTTTAGTTCCAGATTACTCACAGCCGCCCAGCTTTGCCAGTTTTCCTCAGGGGACTTCTCAGAAGTATCTCAGGTGGTCAATAAGCCAAAACCCAGTTTTCAAGAGACTGGTGAACAACATCCAGATGAGAAGGAAAAAGACCGAGACCTGAGCGCTATGTTTTCTTGTCCGCACGAGGGTTGCGTTAAGATGTATCAGCGTCACTATGCTTTGGAAAATCACTTGCTGTATGGGCAATGTGAGTTTCTCCCGGTCAGAGAAAGTCTTATGGACAAGGCCAAAGTATTATACCATGATAAACTACTCTGTGAGGTGAGCAACCTGCCATCCGTGAAAGCTGAGTCAAGTCAATGCCCGGTAATCAACTGAGGTTCTTCCACAAGGGTGGCCTTTAAGATCCACTTGAAAGGCAACATGGTTTAGTGATTCCCAGCAACAGTACTTAGACGGGAAATTTAACATCGGGCAAGCAACAGGAGTGAAAGTTGATCCTGTGGATGTTGCACGTGACATGCGTTACGTGTGAAACCAGGAAGGGGAAAAGCTGTTCACTGTAAGTGAATTTTTGACTGAACAGCAAATTCAGTCAAACTGTTCAAGACGATCCTCTAAACTCTGGCATTCTCATTCAGAAGATCCAGAATCTGATCAAGACGAGGATATTATGACAGCTGAAGAGGAAATCGGGCACGAAAATGTTCGCGCAGTTGTGTTAGAGGAGGTGTGAATAAGGCACCAAATTGTTTTTGACACTTTCAACTTATGTGACATGCACAAGGCAGGTAAACTGCAACACTAAGTGTTTCCATGCTGCGTTCCACTTGCGAATATTTTGACATTGAGGTCATGAACATCAAAGGACGATGCAAAGCTCCTTACTTGTCTCTACTTGGGAAACTTCTCGTGGCATGCAGTTGTCATAACAGTTAGGGTCTGTACGGACTAATCAAATTACCATTCCAGCCTTAACATTCTTTGCTTTTACGTTTGAAAGAAAAAACTGATAAGTGACGGGAAATCAGGCCTACGCCTTTTATCAACTTTGTATATTCCTACTGCAGTATCGAACATTATGCCTGATGCCCCAGTTATAGTATCATGCTCAAAATTGTGCCTGCCAGGATCCTGTGCCAGAAAATTCCTTCAGATCCTTATTCCATCACTAGGGTTAGCCTTGATCAAAGGTAAATATATTCACAAATTCCAGTCAGAAGAAGACTTGTATACAACTCTGTCTATTGTTTTATAATGAAAATCTGGCACCTTCTAGCTGGTATTTGTGAATATTTTACTTTAGGCCGAGGCTAACCCTATATAAATGAGTCTTCAGTGCTTCTATTCAGCGGCCGCGATTAATTTGAAACTGGACTATTTTGTGCCAGGCAATAAGTAACTACTGGGAGAGGGAGGGGTTGGGATTTGGGTTTTTTTTTTAAATTCCCAACAAGAGATCGGCTCCTGCTCCCAAGTTTATTATTATTGTTATTATTATCATTATTGGAAACCCTACACAGCTTTTTCTTAGCGATTATGGCTCAGAATGCATTGTTAATCAGAAGTACTAGGGAAAGTTTTGTCTGCCTTGGATCCAACCCCAACCCCCACCCCTTCTTACTTGTTCTAGTCAAAGAGAATGTCATGCAATCTAGTTTAGCTGCGGGACTTTGGTCTTTTTTCAAAAATATATATATTCGAGGTGAGTAAATGTTTGTCTTATTCTTCGGTCATTGCTTTTATGATTTCTTTCAGACGAAATGCGAACATTTTGATGCATACTTGTTATTTATAGAATATTGCGATAATGACTGGCACAAGTTGTCGGGCTTCAACGTAAACAAATACCACGTACGGGAAGTGTTGTCAAGATGTTTACAGCTCAATTTCGCACAATACAAATGCTGTTCCTTTCGGATAATTGCCACTATGAAGTCAATAATCGTTTGTTTAGTTTTTGAACTGGTGGAAAAGGATCAAATTTGCGAAGAATTTAAACTGCTGTCCAACTTTATTCTTGTATTCGTCATTACAACTGCAAGTTCAAAAGTTGTAAATTTCACGTAAGTACCGTTAATGTTTTCAGTTCTCAAAACTTGCCATTTGAATTGCCCCAAAATTTTATTTCATAAATTGAAAGAAGAAGGATTGCTCTTTCTCTGGAATAGCATTTGCAGAACGAAAGCCATGTACCAGGAAGGGTTTTTTGCCGTTGAAAAATGGCAAAATTGATAGTCGTGATAAAACTGTTAAGAGGGTGATTTTGAAAAATAATTAAAAATTCAGACTGAGATTGTTTGAAATTATAGCAACGTTTTCATCTTATATCACAATAGTCATGGTATTTGTTTCTATTCACAAAGCAAGGATGCGAAGCGCATTTTTTGGTGGTTTGAGGACCTCTCGGAGGTGAAAATTCAAAAAACTTATTATTTTGGAAAATATCAATCACAAGAAACTGAATCTTGTATTTTCTAAAATAGTTTCATAAGGACTTTAATGTGACAAAGTTTGGGAGATCTTGCACATTTATCCGTGGTATTTACAGAAAGTCACTCAACACATGTAGTTTCATATTGCATAATTTAAAATGGCCATGAAAATAGAGGATTTGTATGGGAATTCAGGTAAAAGATTCAAATCGATAAATACTCACTAGAATGTTCAATAAAATACAGCTTACCGTATTTACTTTGCTTGTTTTTGTTTGCTGTGTGGTTATTTTTCCAATCCATTACCATTTAAGTGATTTCCTTTAACTTCGAGTTTCCACCACAGGAAAAAATAACGGATTCCCATTTTTGGATATTTTAGGGTATTTAAAGAATACCCATAAAAATCCCAAATTTGGAAGAGTGAGACAAGTCCCAATCTGGGAACTTAGTTCGGAATTCCCTGGTTGGGACTTGTCTCACTTTGCAAAATTTGGGATTTTTATGGGTATTTTTTAAATACCCTAAAATATCCAAAAATGGGAACCCGTTATTTTTTCCTGTGCACTGTAAGAGAAAGGACAAGGCTTCACAGTCCAGTTTGGGATGCCCCATGCGAGAGGCGAAAAATCCTCAGCTTGAAATGGCCAAGCAGCCATAAATCAAACGCCGAATCCAAGCCAATATGTCCTTGTTTCATTTCATCTCATTAGCTGAGCAATCTGGCCACTGCAACCGACGCCAAGCAGCAGTTTGTTTTCCAAAATCCAAGACAAAATGACACTGAAGGGGCGAGTACATTTTCACCACGACACCCGAAAAGGTCAGTAGTTCATGTATGACCCCATGAAATGTCCTGAGACACCAGTGCCATGTCCTGCCTCTAGGCACAAAAGTGTGACCCCATGTAGCTCTTGTAAGTGTAGTGAGTGTAGTAGCTCTAGTAAGTGTAGTATGTGTAGTAGCTGTAGTATGTGTAGTAGCTGTAGTAAGTGTAGTACATGTAGAAGCAGTAGTAGCTGCAGTACCTGTAGTAGGTGCAGTACGTGTAGTAGCTGTAGTAAGTGTAGTAGCTGTAGTCAGTGTAGTAGCTGTAGTAAGTGTAGTAGCTGTAGTAGGTGTAGTAGCTGTAGTAATTGTAGTAGCTGTAGTAGCTGTAGTATGTGTAGTATTATTAAACAAGTAGTAAATCGCTTTATTTGCATGACTGTAACATTTGAGAGTGTTGCAAACTTCACGAGTACCAGTTTTTCGTGGTGAAATGTACTACCTGATGCCTGTCAGGAGAACTTTACTCCATAGACGGCTTAACAAAGGTGTCTGAAAGTCAAAAATGTGCTCAGAGTTTTTGCTGAGCAGTAATGAAGGCAGTACAAAAGCATATCTAGAAAATGTAATTATCTTTTTGATTGACTTGTTTATTATGCCATTAATTTTTTGTATTACGTGTGCATCTTTGGAAAAGGAGAAGGCTGATAAGCACTATACTCATTGCTACTAGACGCACTACACTTACTACAGCTACTACATGTACTACACTTACCACAGCTACTACACTTACTACAGCTACTACATGTACTTCACTTACTACAGCTACTACACATACTACACTTACTACAGAGAGAGTGTATATACTAACAAAATATGTTATTATCTTAGTATATATACTGTAAACTTTTAGGCGAGTAATTGAGTTTGTTCTAATATTACAAAGAAATTAAATAATATATAGATTTAGCCAGGGCTAAAAGTGAAGCTCCATTAATAAATTTGTAATTTACAACAAACAATAAACTTGTAATCCACAAATCAGTTAAATTAAGGGCACATTCGTGTGACTTTTGAGGGACAGGCTAAGTGATTTAAGAGTGAAACAAATCTTGCATCGAGTTGATAGCCTTATATGTACACCCAAAAAATAGCACTGGCAATCATCTTCGGTCACATTTTAGAGCAATAATGGCTCTTGATCACAGTAGATTAGACGTGGAAAACAAATCAGGCCGAATTTTTACGTTCGCCAAGTTTACTTTAGAAAATCTTGCCAACAAATCTGGGTGCGTGCAAATCAACCTATTATACTTTTTATACATCACATCTGAGGTGAAAGAGTACTATGAGGCGCTGTTTTTATCATACAGACCGCCTGACCTCAGACAATTAGTCAGTTTCACAATTTTTCAAGACTAATTCCATTCATTCAATATTCAGGACCATTGAAGCACGCGTGGGCTTTTAGCGAAAACGTTAAAAAAAATTCCACAATCACCTACCAAGTTTGCAAATAAATTTTAACAGTTACGTGTCAATATGTAATAAAGAATTTATTGTGTTCATTTTTTATTGATAGTTTTATGACTGTCACGGCGATGTGTAATATGCATGGTACGTTGAGTACTCCTGCAAGCGATGTTTATGAACGACTGTAAACAAATAACGGCAAAGGGCGGCAAAGCGATAAAAATTGCAAAAGACAACTAACAATAAATAAAAGATCAGAAATATAATTCGGTAGAACATTTACAGAGACAAGTTTCATTCACGAAAACAAGTATTTAAGTGTCTATAAGAATCCTAGAGTCTTTAAGCTTAAAAATTAAGTTTAATTTTAAGCCGCCGGCTTCCCGGTGTTTGCTGTTTTCCTCGATGAACTCGTGACAAGTAAATCGCTCAAAGTTTTCTTTCTACAGCCAAAATAATACCTAAATATTCTTCGGGATGGTTTTTCTTGCTATTTGCGGTGAAATATCGACTAAAGGCTTTTTAAAGTTCTGAAAGCTTATGTCAAACCTCATACTAGGTCAGATCAGTGTCTTGATTCTTAATAAAAACGTGCATAAACTAGCCTCATAAACTGCGCTCGACTTCATGAAAACAGATATAAATACAATGATAACTCAGGCTTACCATATTTCCAGATGCAGCTCCTGAAAGCTACCAAGTAAGGCCTGAATCGCTTACGCATCCAGCAAGGTGAAAAACAAAAACGATGCCATCCGAAATCGGATTTCCGACTTTGACAAGCAGTGCATTTCTCAACCAAAAATTCTATAAAGAAACCAGCCATGAATAACATTAACAGAAGACTCTTGGTAGCAGCTGTATTTCATTTTGTACATCCAGTGAAAAAAGACAGTTATTAACAACATTACAAGTTGACACAAAATTCTGTCAGCTTCCGTCAGCAGTTGAAGCAAACAAGTTTCAAGATGTTGTATGAATTTTCCGCATAAACTCACCTCACAAATTTTGACCAATCAAGGCATCAAAATTGGACGTGGAGCGTGACCAAAGCGTGACTATCCTGAGAAAAGTGAAAACCATCTGTTTTCCCTTCTTGCATAACTGGCTGAATTTTCACTTCCCAGGTCAGTTTGAAATCAAAATGTTAATAGTGCTGTGCCAAAATGACATAAACACAACATATTTCATATGAATTTCTTTAAAGAAATTGAGCCTGCGATCATCTGAACTAGTAACTTGTCAGCAGATAACTTCAAAAAATACTCGCCCTGGATGGGTCAACACCTGAGCCCGCAATACGGCCAGGTGATACTGGTCAGTGGATACCTTGTCTTGACAGTTGTCAATTGATCACAACATTGATGTGCAATCAGTTTTCTCCTAGGCTCCCTGGGCTCCCAAACTAGCTAGAAAGTGTGAGATTGAACATTGGTTTCCCTGTGGTGTGGACGGACGGTCGGTCGCTCGGTCAGTAGGTCACATGATTACCAAATTTTCTGGGATGGGTAGATTTACTTTCCCATGGTGCTCTGCTACGCGCACTTCGCACGCAAGAGCTCTGCTATTAGTAATAATTTACCGACAAATCAATCGGCCAGTAATTTCTGGCATAAAATGTTACAGTATGTATATATCAAGAATAAGAATTAAGCCGTTAGTAAACGGCCTAAAATGTCTCAGTATGTATATATCAAGAGTAAGAATTAAAGTGCATATGACATGAAATTTTTTTTTTCTGTTTCTCGTAGTTTGATATGTCTAGAAAACATCTCCGATATTTAAATGCCGTCACAATGTCTCTGGAGTCATCTTTTTCGCTTTGAAATATGCGCTTTCGGCTCTAAAGTATGTCCCCGGTATCGTGCGGCCAAAAATGTCACGTGGTACTGTTGTGATGTAGTATTGTGTACCCAAACCAGCATACAAATATGGCGGAGAAGAAGAAAAAGAAGAGAGGAGGTCGAAGATGTGTTGCTGGCGCACCTAATAGTACCACTTGTGGAAATAATTCGCGCACTCCTGGTATAAGCATGCACCAGTTTCCGAAAAACGAGAAAACTAGGGCTCTGTAGGTCAGATTTGTGCAACGACACCGCTCAGACTTCGATGAGCCGGTAAATCTGTACGCTGTTCTATGCTCAGCACACTTCAAGAAGAGCTGGTTTACGACAATCCAACACAAAGACACCAACCATCTGGAGTTGAAACCAGTCCTCCAAAGGGGTTCTGTCCCTTCGAGAGACACAATCAAACCTCCAGGACCTGAAGTTCTGATGGAATGAGACAAACGCCGGGTAAGAAGTGAGCCCCTTAATTCCCATCTCTATTCAACAACAATCGGCCAAAGGAAAGTCAGTTGATGCTTGTTTTGTTTAATTTTGTTCTAGCTGAAGCGTGACTTACAATTGAATGAACAAACCGTGCAGCTGGCTAAAAAGCGACAGAAGATGGCTTCTTTGTCACAACAATCTGTTGCAACCCCATCGTCCGCTGAACGGTCGCCACCAGAACCTCTGTCAGATCAGGATCACACCAAATCACCCAGTGTTTGTCATGTCGAGACTCCTGGTCCAAGATGTACCGAAACAATTCATGATGATTCCTTTCCTACTTTCTCCAGTTTTGCAATTTCACCTAGTTCTCCATCACCGGAAAAAGTGAATCCCACCGTCACAACAAATTTCACAACACAAGCTACCACGGTCTGCAGCTCCATGCAGGTAACGTCAACACCAGTCAGTGGTTGTACGAAATGTGCGGAAAAGAGCAGAACTAATAGGAGTCTGAAGAAAAGTAATTGTTGTTTGAGGAGAAAAGTGAACGAACTCAAGGAAGACATTAAATTGCTGAAAACTGAGTTGGGCGATACATAAGAATTTTTATAAATTTCTTTTCACCATGTTTCCACATCTGAGTGTATTGGGTACTTATTTAGTTGTACTGGAATCACAAGATGACTTGAATTGTTAAAATTTAAAAGCTTTTGCTTGCAATGCTAAGTTATTCGGTTAATTTGCCAAAAAAAAATACTAAACGCACTGTAAATGGGATTTGGAGCTAAAATACACTGTAGTGCGTTATCATAAAGCATGCTATTTCAAAAAGTCTAAACTTTTTGTAGGACATCAAAGAATGCCCTGCATGTAAATAAAGGTAGTTACTCTTTTAGGTGACGAGGTAGTCCTCGATTGAACTCAAATATTTTTTAAATAGTTACCTTCTTGCTTCTTGGCAACATTGTATTGTTTCTTTCCACTGATGTTCCAACAAGTTACAGGATCTGTTCTGCATTAATGGGCTGTTCTCAAAATTTTTCCCCCATATTATTAAATAATAGTATGACTGTATTGTTGATAACCATTTTAATCCCTGTGTTTTTGCAGCGTGTGGTTGAAAGTGAGGACGAGTCAGAGCAGGAAGAAGTGTCAGGGTCAGAACTTGACAGCCGAGCACAGGGAGATCAAAACTGTAATGCGGCTGAAGCTGAAAGTGATTTTGAAATACCAGAAGATGATGAAAATGATGCGGACTTCACATTTGCAGCAATGGAGAAAAGCACTGGAAGTGAGAGCAATGTAGAGGAAGCTCCACAAGAGCATGCTAATGAAATAATGTAATTATAAACTTTACACAATTGAAGTAGCTAAAAAATTATATTTGTACAGTGGAATATACATTAGCACTTCTAATCAACCACGATACTCTTTGCAGGCGTTGTATCAATAAAGAATGACATTAGTGATAAGATGCATGTAGTTCCTTACTACAAATTTAAAGATCTTGTATAAGCAACCAAACTGATGTCCCGACCCTTCTTTAATTCATTTGGTTGATTTGGTTACGCCTTGAATCCTGGACACCTTTTAATGCACAAGGGAAATCATTGTATTATCAGAAAAATTCAAATGTCTGAAAGTACTATAAAATGGGTAGACTTGTTTGTTTGTACCTAGTTGCAATGATATTAGTGACTAATACTTTGTTCTATTTATGTTCATAGTGTTGATCCTCAAATGCTGGAGTATAAACAACCAAAGTTTATTGTGTTCTACTGGAAGCTTCTAAGCCTGTTTACCACGTTTTGCTTTAATTGCAAGGGGGCTGGGCCCTCAGCTACGATGAAAAGTTTCGGAACCATGGTAACGGTTACACAACACTGCCAAAAGTGCAGAAAAATATTTGTATGGCAGTCCCAGCCTACTGTGTATGGAAAATTGCCACTGGGCAATTTGCTTTTAAGTTTTGCCATTCTAATGCCTGGTGCGTCTGTTGGCAAAGTTTTGCTAATATTTAGACACATGGGTCTCTGTGTGTATGCTGCTAGAAGTTATTTTAGACATCAAAGGAGCTTTACCTTTCCTGTAATCCTTCATTACTGGGAGCAGTACAGAACCAACCTTGTCAGTAAACTGAAAACAATGAAAGATGTAGTGTGGACAGGAGATGGCTGTAGAGATTTGAACGAGAAATAACCATTGTTTCCTTTTTTCATAAGGGTTTTTATTGTAAATAGAAATCTCATTCTATCAACGTTTTCAGAGATTTTAAAGTATTGTATTCGTAATTCTTTTAAATAATTCCACATTTGTTTTGGGTTCAGTCCCCTTAAGTTTCAGTTATTTGTTAAAAAAGGCTTAAGTAAATTCCTGGGAACATTTTGTTTGTTAGGAATGAACGTTTATTCGTTTGCCTCACGATAGAATCACTTTGAGATATTGATCGCGACGTTTCGACTGCAATACTGCTAGTCTTCATCAGGCGACGAGGTTGATTGTTTACGTGTAGCTATTTATGCACGTTGGTTTGCTGTGATTGGTGTATTTCAATCCTCATTATTCCGACTAGCAGATGATGTTCCCTCAGGGGTCCGCTTTGTAGTTGAACGGCTGTTATGCTTCTGATCGTAGGCATCCATGCTTCAGGAATTTCGATTCTGTTGTCTCTATTGATGTTATTAGAATGAAGTCTTATTTGGATAGCCTCTTTGACCCTACGTGTGTATCGGTGAGGGTCACGGTCGATAAACTTGACTTGATTCCATAAAGGAAGATGCCCCGTTTCATTTGCGTGCTCCAAAACTGCAGAGGTTTGTGTATGAGCAAGCCATATATCTCTGTCAAGTTCTTTTATTCTGTCTTGCATTGCTCTCCCTGTTTTGCCTATATATACTTTGCCGCATTCACATGGAATTCTGTATACAACACCTTGTTTGCCTGGTTCTAGGGCGTCTTTCGGTCGTACTAAGTAAGACTGAAGAGTTGTGTCAGATTTAAAGACGGTGCAAACGCCTTGTTGTTGTAGGCAACAGCGAAGAACCTCTGATACACCTTTAATATAGGGTAAAACCGCAGTAGATTTAAATTCCTGCGTGGGTTCGTTGTTGGCTGTTGGTCTTGTGGTTTTAACAAGTTTTCGTATGAACGAAGAAGGATAACCGTTGGAAACAAGTACCGATGATAAATGTTTCTTTTCTTCAGAGATAACTGATGGTTTGTTATGAGGTGTTTGGCTCGGTCATATAGACACTTAACAATACCACGCTTCACTGACGGAGGATGGTGTGAGTCATAGGCTAAGTATTGATCAGTGTGTGTGGGCTTTCTGTACACACTGGTAGTAAGAAGGCCGTTTGAGTCCCTTATAACTGACGTATCGAGAAAGGGAATGCTGTTATCTTTCAAAGTATATATAGGCGAAACAGGGAGAGCAATGCAAGACAGGATAAAAGAACATGACAGAGATATATGGCTTGCTCATACACAAACCTCCGCAGTTTGGGAGCACGCAAACGAAACGGGGCATCTTCCTTTATGGAATCAAGTCAAGTTTATCGATAGTGACCCTCACCGATACACATGTAGGGTCAAAGAGGCTATCCAAATAAGACCACTCTAATAACATCAATAGAGACAACAGAACCGAAATTCCTGAAACATGGATGCCTACGATCAGAAAGCATAACAGCCGTTCAACTACAAAGCGGACCCCTGAGGGAACATCATCTGCTAGTCGGAATAATGAGGATTGAAATACACCAATCACAGCGAACCAACGTGCATAAATAGCTACACGTAAACAACCAACCTCGTCGCCTGATGAAGACTAGCAGTATTGCAGTCGAAACGTCGCGATCAATATCTCAAAGCGATTCTATCGTGAGACAAACGAATAAACGTTCATTCCTATCTGACACCACGATGAACAATATTCACATCTTTAATGACATTTTGTTTGTTGAAATCAAGAAATAATTGAGAGCATGGTAATAATTACCTTGTAAACGACCTCTGCGGTGGACAAAAATGGCGAGTGAAGTTAGGCCTGTTTCAAGCGTCGTGATACTGCCGTGCTAAGCTGGCTCGACGGTAGCTCAACTGAACGGCTGTTGCCGAAAACAAAACCCAAAGATAAAGAAACGGTTTGGCAAACTTTTAAATGTACTGTAATATTATATTTATAATTTATGAATTGAGTTCGGCACGGCAGTAGCATGACGTTTGAAACGGGCCTTAGCTCGGCTCGCTTTGTTCGCCGATTTTTCCGCGTTACATCGTCTTTGCCAATTTTTGAATGATGAATAATTATATTATAAAATAATATATATGAGGAGTGATTATGAAGTTCGATTTTGTTTGGACTTGAACTGTCTGATGTTTTGAGCTCTCGCACCTCGGCCACTCGTGTCATTCTGGTCTGATCTCAGGTGGGCCTTTCTTATGTCATTGGCAAACAGCGTTGAATACTGATTTGCACAGTATGCAAATCACAGCCGAGAAATTGACACGGTGCGATGATCGAGGGGTGAAGTTCGAATTAATTATTTTGTTCCGACCTGGGATGATTGAATTTTTTAGCAGTGCTGTAGACGTTTGAGCTCTTAGCGACAGAAGATTTTGTTGTTATATCGGCCTTTCCCACGCAATACCAATACCACGTCTCCGCTGGCCGTGACCTAAATTAAAGCCGTTCAGCTCCTTGTTCGCGAAGTGTTGAAAATATACAAGAGCATTGTAAAACGTTGAAAGTGTTGAAAAGCATTGGAAATCATGAAGAACTCTTAAAAACCTTTAGTCATTGAAAAAAATAAAGCCATTAGGCAACCCATTGAAAGCGTTTGAAAAGGTGTTGGAAAAATCATCGCAAACCGTTTCAAAAAAGTTACAAGCCGTTGAAAGTTTTTGCGCACCCGTTGAAAGCATTGAGAAAGCCATTGAAGCCGTTGGAGAAACCGTTAGCTACCCGCTGGTTAGCCCTTGGTTTTTGCCTGTTTAACACAAAGCCGTTAGTGTACGTTTTCGCGTGAGGTCACATATGGAGAAGTCCTGGACACTTGGTTGCCATGGCATGGTTTGATAAGCAGGCTGTTTATTTGATCTCTACTATCCATCCTCCTGAAAGTAGTGGTGAACAAGCTGTGGTTCAATGACATGGTGCTGAAGGGCTCATGAACCTGTACCCTGCCCACCAGCAGAATCTGCGTATCAAGAATATATGGGTGGAGTTGACCTAGCTGATCAGATTTTGCAAAGTTTCCGCGTTATTAGAAAATCAAACAAGGCATGTATTGAAAAAACTCTTTTATTATGGATTAGAAGTTTGTTTGCTCAACTCTTTTGTTATTTTCAAGAAAGTAAAGCCAGACGCAGATGACTTCCTATGTTACAGGACTGCTGTTGTCCAGCACCTGTTGGAGGGCAAATGCTTTCGTGGTCTACCTGGCCTGGTACCAACAAGACCTCTTTCTGCTGTGGATACCAGGAGACTCAACAGGCGGTATCACTCTATTGCTATTGAGGAGAGAAGAAGAGATTGTGTTGTGTGTGCTAAAGTTGTTTCAGTGTCACTGGTGATCGAAAACCCTTGTGCCTTCATTCCAAGCGGAATTGCCGGGAAGAGTGGCATTCTTTAGTGGAGTACTGGAGATAGTCTTAACTACATTGAAATTATCCTTTTTTTGACAAAAAGGGAGTCCCTGAGATGGGAACAAACAGACATTTGCTCGATTTGCATGGAAAATTACAGAAAACTTTTAGTTTTATGTGCATTCGGGCATCTAAGTTTTGTATCAGAGATCAGTTTTCTGTATAAAGTCCCCCTTGCTAGGCTTTAGGATGGCCTTTTTGTTCTTTTGAGATAATTTTTTGTTTTGCATTTATTTGTAAGGAAGTTTTATGTTCTGGAGAAAAAACAGTTCCTATTTGTGGCATTTTACCAGATTGTACCTTGCCACAAAAGTTAGTGTAACTTTTGATCCAAAAATGATAATTAGATAGGGTAAAAAGCATTTGAATCTTGAAATGCTGTTTATCATCACAAATAACCTCAATTTGGGTTCTGATGACAGAGGAGTGATTTTTTGAAGTAACAAAAATATATTTTTTTTGTATCTTGTTGCCTAAAATTTCAAATAATTGGGAGGGGGTGGTTCTAATGCAACAACATTCGCAACAGATACCTCCTGAAAGTATTTTTTTTCTCCTGAGTAAATTAATATATAGTTTATGGGGTGGTAAACTGATTCACAAAAGAGCTGTTGGGCATTATTTATGTTCCGGTCAAAGTTCATACTTAAGTCTTGGGGAAACTGCTACCAAAAGGGCTAAGACAATAGGTTTTGTATCTTTGGATTAATAAAGGGTATTATTACCCTTGCTACTGGTTCAAATGCTTACAGTATACTTACTTAGGGTGCCATCGATAACCGTTTTTGCTCTTAGTCTGTAATAGTTTCTTTTGCTGTTCCCACAAATGTGCCATCTCTTCAGGAATATTGTTAGCATTTAAGAACATCTTCGACAGATCCTCATGATCATCCTTGCCCATCTCTAAGCATTGGGTAAAGAACTTATCTTTCCAGTAGCTTTCCCTTTTTTCCGCATTTTGTCTTCCTCTTGTCTCTTCACTAAGCTGTTTTGTGAGCTCGTCCCTTGTGATATATTGCTTGTTAGTATAGGGGTGGACCCCATCCCTGGACAATTTTCTTCTCTTTGATCTCTCAGACAGAATTTTAATTTTGCGGCAGTTGAGAAAACATATATCATCCATACATTGAATGATGGAGCACCTTTCAGAAAAAATCTTAATGAACTCACTCTCACTGTCCCTATATTCCCCAATGACATGGGGAATGTAGGAGGTAACAGGCACCGTATTATCAACGTTAGTACCTCGGCATTGTTTTGAACAGTCAATAAAATTCAAAATGAGGTTCACCCTTTCTCAAAAAGGGTTCTTTTCCAGGGCTTGTATGTCTATTAGCTTGGCCAAAGGATACTACCATGAGAAATAATGAAATATGCCAGGTCTGTCAAGGTTTTCTCTATCCTGACCTTGACAAATCCTCTCTGATTTCTGAATGACCACGACTCAAGGCGAATAAATGATGCCTTGTTTTCCTCACAGACTTTGCTCCATCCATCTTTCAATGGCATCTCATTGGCTTCTTTAATTACTTTGTGCAATAATTCTTGTGGTCTTATGTCTTCTTTCTTTATAAGGTTCTGGTAAAAACTTTTTCGTTGATTCCTCAGTCCACGCCTGACTAGTTCCACCTTTTCTCCCCAAATCTCATTAACAATTTTGCCAAGCATGACAGGGTTTAACCGGCACGGGTAATTTTCTTTTCCTTCTGACGCATGCTGTAAAATTTGGCTGCCTTCTGTAAGTGTATTCTCAGAATTATCGTAGTTGCAAACAATCCTGACAACATATAATGAAATTCATCTGATATCAGGGTGGAAATTCGAATTTTTTAAGACTTCGTTTCCTAGCTGCTGGGCATAGCCACAGCGATGAAATATGAAAAAGTGTTGAGAAATACGATGAATAGCTTACCATGATTTCTATTTGAGATAAGATGTGACTCCACAGTTGGAATTGGCACTTTCTGTGTTGCCATCATCAAAAGGACGCTTTTTGGGGGGCAACATTTCTTCTCTTTAGCTCAGAGATCGAGATCAGCTGTGCAACGACATTTGTTTTGAATTTGTAAACATTTCCGGCGTGAATTTCATTGGGCAATTGATTTGTGGCTTCTTGGCCATTTCAAGCTGAGGATTTTTTGCCTCTCACATGGGGCATCCCGAACTGGACTGTGAAGCCTTGTCCTTTCTCTTACAGTGGAAACTCCGGGGTTAAAGGAAATCACTTAAAATCACAATGGATTGGAAAAATAACCACACAGCAAACAAAAACAAGCAAACTAAATACGGTAAGCTGTATTTTATTGAACATTCTAGCGAGTATTTATCAATTTGAATCTTTTACCTGAATTCCCATACAAATCCTTTATATTCATGGCCATTTTAAATTACGCAATATGAAACTAGATGTGTTAATGATTAAACTCACACACTGAGCATGGGCTGCCTGTAGTTGCTCGCACAGGAATGTTTTGTCATTATCTATAGAGTGAGGGCAAAGCAGGCATTATACACAATACAAGCAAGTAACAAAACAAAACCACAGAATCTCAAAAAACTTTCTCAAAGTACAGGTTACTATTTTTTTTGGAATGTTGGTGAACTTGATTTCTTAACTCATTATTAGTGAAAACCTCTATGGCTGGACAAGGAAGATGATGTACATGTAAAAGCTCAAACTTCATTTTCTTTCCTTAAAGTAGGACTCACAGTGAATTTTGAGTTGATATGAGCAAGGAAATTCCACACGTGAGTAATTAGAACAAAATATAAAATGATTACCTGGTATTGTCAAATCTATTGAACACTTTTTTTCTTAGGTGTAACAGCAACAACAACCTCAACGTCGAATCCAATGTCTAATCCAACAACTGCCACCCTATTAGTGACCATCTCATCAACCTCAACCACTACTTCATCTTCCTGAACACCATCTACAACTATTTCATCATCCAGAACTACATCAACCAGTACATCATTACCCAGAAGTACATCAACTGCAACCACAACATCTACACCTTTATCAACTGCAACCGCACCATCAAGGACTGCATCAACTGCAACTACCTGTACATCATCCACAACTCCTTCAACTGGAACTTCATCATCCCCGACTTCATCAACTGCAACTACTCAGACATCATCTGGGACTTCATCAACTGCAACTATGTCAACCCTGACTGCATCAACTACTAGCTCGTCGCATAGTTTTGTAGCAGCTTTCACCTCATCAACAATCTCCTCTTCATCCCACATCCCATCAACAGCCATGCCATCACCAATCTCCATTCATACAGGACTAGGTAGGGAGAGTTAGAGCTCATAGACAAATAGTCTAGAGGGGGTGTCCGAAGTACCATCATTGTTTTAAGAAGCACACAAATACACTGACTAGGCATACCGTATGCAAGGTTCTTTCATCAGCCTAGGGACAATATCCTGAACATATGCAGAAACAATCCATATAACTTTGCCCTAAGCTGTTCAGTGTGTGAACGCACTGACTGTGAGGTCGCACATATTTCATAAACATTAAAAAATACTTTTTCCAGTATATAAAAACTGGGTAAGAGTATAAAAACTATTCCAGGGAAAGTATCTTCAATGAAAAATACTAGCCTGGATGCAGCTGCTCACAGAGTCCAAATTCCACAAAAGTCCCTTGAATGGTACTGTTATATTTTAGAGGGGGGAAGGGGGTTGGGAAAGATAACATCAACATTATTTAACCACATTCGTCTAGGTCAACAAAAGCTGTTTATCGTTAGGGCGTGCAAAATAGAGAATAAAAGTTAATAGTAAATAATTTTGGGTATATATGCATGGTCATCTTAAATTAGCTCCTGTTATATTTAATTTACACAATGAAAGGAGGTTGTGGGAGAGTGGCATAATGAAGTTTAAATTACAACCAGCTAATGGATATTGCTATTGGGCTAGTGAACTATGTTCTCAACTTGCCCAATGGGCAAGTGAATTTTTTTTGAGGAATTTAAATTACAGAAAAACTGTGAAATCAATTCTGCTGATCAAAACTTTTTTTGGGCCTGGTTGAAATGACATCTGGGCTAGTACACGTCAACGCTAGTTCCAGCTTGCCCAAATGGCATGCTCTAAAAATGACTTTCTTTGCACTCTGCAACATAATCAATGACCTTGGTATAATTCATATTAGTTTACTTGAGCATTTTTTAGTCTTAGTGAACAAACATGATTTATTTGTTGCTTATCTAATCTTGTGCCAGTTATATATACACCACTACATGACTAATTATTGTTCTTATATTATTTTGTTTCATTTTAAAATAATTTAAGTGCAAGTAGTGCAAGAGCAACAACCACAGCAGCAACAGCCTCTATTACAACAACATCACCGTCAGTTCCTAGAGATGGTTGTAAGTTAATTGGAATTATGTCTATTCGAGTTTGCTACCTTCAACAAAAAAATTTTGCTTTGCACATGATCACTGCTAAATTTTTATTTACTTGATGGGAGTATTTTTGCATGTCCAGGAAACAGAGTATTGAAAATTAATGTCATTAGCAAATACATTTGTTTGAATCTCGGAACATTTTACTGTAGAAGAAAAAAAACAATGTTCCCTCAAATGAGCCTTATAGGTCTTGTTTAATACAATGAGTAGGTCCATGATCTGCTCTCACAAAGTCATGCTTCCATAATTTACAAGCAATAAGATGTCTTTTTGTCGATCATCACTAAAATTGGTGGAACTTAAATTTTAAGGCCGACTTAAATGCTCACTCCAGCACAACCCTTCTTTTTACCAGTTTCAACAAGAAAGCACCTCGCAAGATTAGCTGGACTAAACAATGCAAACGACAGTGAGTGATATTTTGTTATCTCTGGTTCTCTTCAAAAACAACCTCACATATACAATAATTATATAATGTTATCAGAAACTGATATGCCCTTGTGAGTTTCTAATAATTATTTAATAAATGTAAGTAAACTGAATGAAGTCTACATACCTTCGAACAATAACAACTCCAGTAGAAGGGTTGTTACCATGATTTCAATGCAATGCATGGTAAACTGATTGGCATGATAAAAAGGCAATACAAAGTTCTTTTCTTTTGCTTTGTCTGTTTGTTTTACTTCCGTGCCAATATTTTTGGAACTTCCTCAAAGTAACAGGCTGGGGAAATTCCTGTTTCCACGCATAGTGACTGCTTCAGGTCGAATTTTGAGCTAGCTGCTAGTCCCTCCTTCTCTCTGGAAGACTTGAAACTGCTGCAAGAAAAACTAATGTTGACATACATGTAACAAAGAGCCCATCAAACTGTCACGATATAAGAACTCAAGGTATTGTTTATGGCTAGTTTCAAATTCTCTACCTTTCCCACAGACATAACTTTAAGTCCACCCAAAGATGATGATCTGGTTGTCTTGGATCACAGTCCAACCTATTATAAAGGAAATACGGGTGTGATATAGAATCTAATACCATAAACTCGCATGGATTTTTTGGATTATAGGAAAACTGTTCCTGTATTTGGGGGTATTTATTGGCAAAATAGGCTAAGTTTATCAGTTCCTAATTTTCATACCACCAATATACAACACTCTTTTGGGGATTGTCAATTTTTCTGTTACTCAACCTGAGACCTCGCAGCACTGATGGGGTCTGAATGGTTCAGTTTAAAGTAATACTTGTTTCATTTTCTTATTTACTTGCTCGGAGTTTTGGAATTTTCTGTTAGAATTAATGTTGTATGAAAGAGATCATAGATCGGATTGTTCATTACCAGAAGAATAAAGGAACTTGTGTTAAGTTTGCACCTTAAATATACTGTAATCTATAGCTAGATACGTGTAATGACAAGAACTCCTGCGGGATTTCATATGAGGTTTAACTGCTCAACCACTTACCACAGGTGACAAAACATTAAATGGTATTTTTACACCGACATACATGTAAGTTTATAGGCGTATTAGATAAGAAGTTGTTGTATGAAAAAGTACTGGACATTTCAAAAAGTACTGAGTTTTTAGTTATTTGGCAAATTTATTCCAAATTTACTTATTCTGCCTACATGTCTTGAAAGTCACACTGCTTAATTTGTTGCAATTGACTAAAATGCCTCATTCGATTGCATGTAGCTTCAAGTACAAGAGCTTCAATGACCCAAGGTGTTCAACCACTTGGCGGACGTGACTGGAAACATTTTATGGTGTTGTTACCATGATTTATAAGTTAGACAAATTAATTTCACATAGAAACTCTTTGTATTATCTTGAAAAAGTACTGGACACTTCTATAAGTATTGGTTCTTATAGGTTGCCTGCATAAAAGATAAGTTAATTAAGCTGGTTGAGTAAATTATGTTGCAATTGACTAAACTAATTCCACTTCCGAGTCAAGAGCCTCTGTCACCTGGTTGACTAATGTGTATTGTTAATTTATTTGATTGCATGTAGATTCAAGTGCAAGATCAGCTTCACCTATCCAAAGTGTACATGTAACTGCTCAACCACCGAGAACACGTGACCAAACATTTTATTATGTATATACTGAGATTTACCCACTGAAAAAGTGCGAAATAAATTTGGTTCACAAGCTGGTCTAAGAACCCAACAGCCAATCAAAAGGAGCGTATCACTTTTTCCACGTGTGAAGAAAACGATACGTCCTATCAGGTGCTTCTATCATTTTTTTGACGTGCGAGCTGCAACAAGGTGATTTTCATTTAGCTGACAGCGTTTCACTTTTTCAAAGAAATCTTTTGCAAGTGTTGACGCTTAAAAACATGAACGAGAAAAGGGTTGTTGATCACAATACTTCAGTCGAGGATTACGTGGAAAAAAGTAATACGAACAGCAGGACTTTTCTGCGGGTGGCAGGTGGCGGGTGAAGAGTGATGGGTGACTGTGAAAACAGTCACCTCTCCTTGCTCCGCACCACGAGGGACATTTCGCCAGGCTACACGTGGTGTGAATTTTTTGGTACATGCATATCTACTCTTTCCTACTCCATGCCTTGTTAAGTAAGCGGACATGTGGTTGGTGCGACTTCTTAGTTAGGTATAAGCTTCTGCAATAATGGGTGTGAAAGATAAATAACTGCGAGAAAGAGACTACATTTACTGTATGTGAGACAACGTGCCAGGTCTATTATGATTATGCAAGGGGTACGGAGTAAGGTCTTAGTGGCGTAAAGAAGCTTTTTATGACCGGTAGGGTTGAGTAAAAAAAAGTAAAAAAAACGCTACAATGTTTTCCAGTCTTTTCGAATCTTTACTGATAATTTTTTTTGCTAAGTGACTAGTGTAAAAGGAGCCATTAGGGTTTGTGAATTGACATGGGATAAGGTGTCTGGTATGAAAAGAAATGCTGACGGTGTCTGTGTGATGTCTGGGTGTGAAGAATTGCTCCGTGACAGTAAATTTTCTGTTGCACAATAAGTGCATTACAAAATGAGCAAATTGCTTAGCAACCTTGTTAGTGGAACTCAGTGTGACTTGCTTTCGCCACTGTTGACATGTCTTTATAGGAGGTATGTTTTCAATGTATTCTAGTTAAGTAGGGTAAATAATTTGTTCTGTTTCGTAAAGTTTTAACTTTTTTGGTTTACATTCCACATCATTTAGTCCCACGTTAAATACTTACAGGTTATTTCACGGTTGGTGAGCGTGTACAATTTTTATTCACAAGTTCTGTAAAACAAACTCACTCGCTGTGCTCGTTTGTTTGTTTTACACATCGAGTGAATAAAAATCGTACAAGCGAAGTAACCGTGAAATAACTTATTTATTAAATACATATCGAGATTCATAAGTTAACAGAACTCAAAGATAAATGTATCTTTATTTTCTTTCAAAGGAAAACGTGTGGTCAAGCCGCCTCACAGTTAGAGAGTTGAGCTGAAATGGCTTCCTTGTAAAATACTTTACATGTAAATTATCAAGCAAAAATGTCGTTAAAAGGCAGAACTAGTTAGAATAAAATAAGACATCCTGAAAATATGTCGAAATAGTTCTATGGAAGTTCAAAATTTGAAATACAGTAGTGAAAACCCGAGACTTAATTTTTGCGGTTGCTTATCAGAACCCGCATGTTTGAATTGACAAACACTTGCCTTTCCGTTTTAGATCCCTTTGCTTTGATTGAAGCGCTTTCCGAGTTTGCTTGAGCGGACGTCTTTCATAAGGCAAAGTCCACATTTTTTTTCTTCAAATAGCGCTCAAAGTTAGCGAAGAATGCCCTTAAGGAATTAGGCTAGTATTCCTCATTGTCTTCCTTTTTGCAAACCGTTATAAGAAACTCCTTGAGAAACTTGTTCAGCTTTTGAGAAGCCAATTTGTCTATTTCTCAAAACATGAAATTCGTGGAACAGAGCAAGACCGTGTTTGGTGTTTTTCTTAGTGTTTTCATTTTCCTGTCCGTCTATGAACTCTTCTACTGAGAATCTAGGCTCTGAAAATGGTTATTCTGATTTGCAGCCATCTTCCTGAAGAAAAATGCGCCTAAGCTCTTAGAAATGTGCTATTTGTCAGTCAAGAGGAGCGGCGAGCGAGTGACAGGTTTGTTCACTAGTGAAAATAATGATATAGCCAATCCTTCTTAAACCTCTTGCGCCGGAAATTGTGTTAGTCCAGGCTTCGAAGCAGGAGCTTACAGTGTTTGGCTTCTTTGATTCATTTACTTTTATCTGGGACTTAAATGATCTTCATTTCTTACGCCAAACAGGAATTTCCCCTTGGAAACAGCAAGGGTGACCAACCAGCACAGACGGAAGATTGTGATAAAGAAGCAGAAGGCCTATACGACGAGGGCTCAGACGAAGGTTCCTGGGCCTCGAAGGCCTCTAACTCCGCACACTTACATGAGTGGGAGAGTGATAATGACATTAGCAGTGACTCTAGTTTGGAAATTCTAGACGTTAAACCAACGTTCAAATATCAGAAAGTTCAGTATGTAGGCAGCGATAGTTCCGATTCAGAGAGCAAAGAGGGCATTGAGAAAAATTTCCAGATTTCTAAAACTCCATTCAAAGAGTAAGTTGACACAAAGACAACTCTAGTTGATGGAGGAGATTGGAATCGACTAGTAGGGAGGCCATAACTAGCTATCGACCATCAGTTTGAACCCAAGCCCGGTGATGGCACTTCAGAAATTTTTGGGTGGGGATGTGCCGCTAGGATCCTGAAACCCTTATTCTATACCAAAGCTAGTTCAGCTGAATTTTGCTACCCTACACTAGACGTAATTCCCAAATCTGTCCCCCCCTTTGTATCCTAGAGTAGCTGTTTTTCAGAAACTACTGAGGTCACTAGCACAGTCCAGCCAAAAAAATGATTGGTTTTATTGTTATTATTATTATTACTATTATTTTTGAGTGACAATCCCAAGTTTCCTGGAAATTGATACCCTATTCTAGGCCCAAACCCTCTGATTTATATACCCTGTCCCAGAGTAAACTGCTTGAAAACCATACCCCGTACAGCGGCACACACCTATATAGCCCATATATGGCAGTATCCCCGTGGTTAACATTTCTCGTTCTTCATATAGGCATTATTGATATCGAAGAGATATAATTGAAAGCTAAAATCTATTCAAATTGAACTACTGCTATCAAAATCTATAAACTTATGTAACTCATGAATTTCCATCATATTTTGCTGAACATGGTGTGGTCTTGCAACTCGTTTTATACCATTTTTTTTTTCGTATTTAATTGCTGTTCCTGTCGCTTAACTTCGTGTCCCACATAATACCAGTTGTTTCTGAACAGGACCTAAAGTTCACGTCATTTTTCATGTTTCGTTTTAGTCATGCCTTAAATGATAATGTTTGCTTTACAGGGAGAAAACCACCTTTTACAAAGGAGAAACAGCCACCCCTTACCTGTTCACTGGTAAATGCGACCTGGATTTTAAAACAAGATTCAACATTCTCTTCCTTGACGTAGACGAGGCAAAGGTTTGTGTAAAACGGCCAAAAAACGTTATGGAAAACTGTTGTTTTGTCATAGACAGAACAGCACTAAAAAACAGCGATGACTGGCTCGTCACAGACCTCGGCTCCTTTGAAAACCGCAGCTCAAGCGCTTGCATATTTGCTATTAAGGATGACAAGATGGTTGACGTGTACGCCTGCAAAGGAACCTTGGCTGAACGCCAAAAACTAGAAAAGGACGAATTTCTTGTCCGTAATGTGTTTGAGCGGCATAAGAAGTACACCGACTTCCAGCGAGCTTCAACTTTGATCTATACTTGCAGTGGCCGTGTCCTTTCACTTGGCATGTTCAGTACACCTTTACTGGCGAAGAACACCACGATAGCCCTCATAAGCACCCTCGGTCAGGGAAAAAGTTCGTACCTACAGCCCCGTCAACAAAAGCTACGCTAGTTGAAGAGGCTGCTGGATGCAAGGGCCCCTCCAGAATCTTTGATGAGACTTCAGTAAAAGTAGGCGGAGTGCTTGACTGCGAACTTGCCGCAAAATTGCCAAGAGACAGCAAGCAGGTAAAAAATGCGCACCAGAGAGTAACCAGCAGAGAACGCGAGGATGAATTTGCTAGTTTACTAGAACTTGCAAAAGAAGATGTGAGCATTCATAATCTTCAGTGGACGCCGTCTCCTAGAGTGGTATTTTGTATTGACGAGCAGATAGATGACATCATGCGAGACTGTTGCTCTGCCGACTCGACAACCATCCTGTCCATCGGCAACTTCTATCTTACTTCCACAACCTACCAAAGTAGTAAAGTTGTAAACCGGAACACTGGAAAGCGTGCCAACCTGCCTGGCCCAGCCATGTTTCACACGACAAAATCAAGCCGCGACTATCTGTACTTCATTCACAGCCTTCTGGAAGCTAATTACGGATTGGAACGTCTCACCTTTTTGGGGGCTGACAGGGACAAAGCTCAGTCCAGTTTCCTGATACCTTAAAAGGGCTGCAATTTTCTTCCTTGTAAGAAACATGTTGAAGATGACATTACAAGAAAGATTGCTGACCTTGGGCTGACGTCTATTAAAAACGAGATTCTAGAAGATATGTTTGGAAATGAGGTAAAAAAGGAAAAGGGAATAATTGACAGTGAAAGTACAGACGAATTTATGGCAAAAGTGGAAAGTGTTTCCTCGAAATGGGAAGCACTTGAGGAGCATCTGGGAAAGGAGCCGAAGTTTGCAGCATATTTTCAGAGACATCGCAAATGACATGAAAAACGGAATGTTGTTGCCTGTGCACAGAAGAGCCGGACTTACGGATGATTTCTTTTACAATAACGTACAAGAAAGTAGTAACGCAGTCTTTAAAAACAAAGTTAAAGAACAGAAGGTGGTCGAAGGAACTGGCTACAGCCCACATATGAAGTGCAGTTGGCGTGAAGCTATTACTTTGTACAAAGAGTACGTCTTGCAGACTAGGAGAGACGTTCAGCGAGCAGTACTTGGCAAAGGCCCGTACTCCCTCTCCGCTCCCTATATGCACTTAAGTATGACAGACGCCCAGTGGACTGGCATGGACCGTAAAGAAAGAGAAAAGCATCTTCAAAAACTGGGTACTTCATCTGGAGAATGTTTAGAAGAAGAAATCAGTGAAAGAGAACCTGCTATGAAACGAATGGGCAGTTTTGAGAGTTCTTGTTTACCAGAGTTTACTGGGGGCTCCTGGAACAATGCCAATAAAATTTTGGAACTAGAGGGGATTGTTCCGTTTCCAAATGACACAACCAAGAAAATCGTCATATCTCTCAGGAGACCAATTTCCCACACGGTTAAAATTTCAGGAAAGAAATTTACTTGTTCAGAATGTCCCCGTTTTACAGATCGTGGAATCTGTGCCCACACATTAACTGTGGCCTCAGAACTCGGAAATCTGGCAGAGTACACAAAATCATACCGCGTTCCTCTTGATCAATTGGTACAATCCACGATTCCTAGCAGAACGGGTAAAAAGGACCACGAGAAGTGCAAAAGAAAAAGAACATCAAAGCCCCCTCGAGAAGTATCAACCTTTGGAGACAGGATTGAGCCCATACCGTCCATTGAGAAGGAGGAGGACACCCCATAAGATGTCGTTTTCATCAAAGACACCAAGGCGACCACTTGCTATGGATGCAAAGGCAATGTACGAAATACGACGGCAGAATCACCGCCTCCTGCTCCGTATATTTTCCTTTGTCATAAAGAGTTCCGTGTGTATAGGCATCGCGGTGAGACCAAAATTAGGATTAGCAAGAGTTTAGAGGCACTTTATTACCATCCGATGCGCACTTGTGCACCATCCGCATCAGGCACCAACATCAAGGAGGACGATAAACTAGCTGGTCAGCTCTCAGATTCAAACAGGCAGCTGCTGTAAGCATTAATATTTTCTCTCGTTACAAAGGAATTAGCCTTTGACTGTAGTGTTCAGTTAATTAGTTCTTACTCAGTACTGATTTCATAATGACCGATTTTCAAATCTTTGTACAAATTTATTTTGCACGTAGTAGCACGCAGACATCTTTTATTAATCTTTATTGATTCGACCGTGATCCTCGGAAAATCCTGAACGTCAGGCAGATGGATAAACAATGAAATATTACCGTTAAAAAGGTTGTCGTTTTTAATTATAACTATAACAAAATTGTGAAAGGTTTGAACCCAGGAGTCATTTCTAAAGAAAGTTGTGTTTGATCGTCCAGGTGAACGTAGTCCTGAATAGTATGGTGTTCAATCCCCGCCAAAAATCAACTTGACTACTCAACATTCAACTTCGGCGGCTAACATGAAGTTACAGCAACCAACTTTCAACTTCACGTTTTAAAATTCCAAGTTAATAATTAAACTTAAACTCCCAACATTCAACATGATCACTAATTCTTGAAAATTGAACGTGCAGGATTCTACTTATATACACAACATGTAAGTTGTGCAACCAACATTCAACTTAAGAAAACCAAAAACCAACTTTACAATTTCTGTTTTAAGTGCTGGTCAACAACAACAGTCCTATTCAGGACTACGTTCACCCGGAAGATCAAACACAACCTACTTTTGATATAACAAAATTCTCAAATAAGATGGTTGTTGGCTGATTTGAACATTTACAGGACAGTGTGATAGGAGGGTACTCAGTCATGTCGAAGTGTTGGACAATACACGCGCCATAGATTTTCCGGTGTTTTAGATTGAAAAAAAAAGTTAGTAAATATAAAAATTTTATTCTGGTTATGATTAAATGGTAACAGGTTTGTGTCTCCCATTTCACTCTGTAATCATAATTGTGATTTGAACTC
>JBBMOI010000004.1:17157500-17170000 GCA_038088405.1 Porites divaricata | reverse complement strand
TTATTTATACTCAAATTTTAGCGTACCTAACTAGTATAAAATCGAATTCATTATATAATTATATGATCTTAGGTCTACTGGTAAGCTCTTATTGGACCATCCCAAGGGAAAGATGCTTACAACGTTGGGAGCAAGATCATTCTCAGCCGCAGCTCCGAAACTCTGGAATGAGCTACCAGTGGAGCTTCGTC
Source organism: Porites divaricata (assembly GCA_038088405.1). Classification (NCBI taxonomy): domain Eukaryota; kingdom Metazoa; phylum Cnidaria; class Anthozoa; order Scleractinia; family Poritidae; genus Porites; species Porites divaricata. The sequence continues at coordinate 17,169,809 of JBBMOI010000004.1, read as the reverse complement.
AAGCAACATCACTTGACAGTTTTAAATCTCAACTTAAAACCTATTTTTTTAAGAAGTATTTTTTATAGTTTGTAACTTAGTTTATTTTATTCTCATGGTTATGTATTTTCGTTTTCTTTTAAACATATGATTGTAAAGCGCTATTGATCAGAAAATGTAAATACACGCTAGATAAATTGGTAAATTATTGTTATTATTATTATTAACTAGCTAACATCTTCGAGCTAACACTACATGAAAATAATATAGAAATACATACATTTAAGTAATAATATGTACATAAAAGAAAAGGAAAGAAAATATTTAACAATTTACAATTTTAACTTTAAGTATGTGACATAAATATACCATGAGTATTTTCGAACTTTACAGATAGTCCTTTACTACAGCCTCTAAGTCCCAAGAGTAACCAACATCATTTTTCTTTTATCAAAATTAATAAGATAATCATCTAAGAGAATATGTTTTCATCTTTTGTAAATTTTCCCAGCTTAACTTTAGAGAAATGTTTACAGACCAAAGAGCAGAATTTTGAAGTGCATACAGTCAAACCTGCATATAACAGCCCTGTATAGAGTGTTTTCACATGACGTCACGGCGGCCATGTTGGTGTCCCAAACCAATCCTCTGGGAGTTGAACTCTTTTCTTATGCAAATGCTTTCTTTTGTTCCAATAAATTTGCATAGATGCTGGCCACGTGAGTGAAAACACTCTATATAAGTGGTCAGCCTGTATATTATGGTCACCAGAAAACTTCCTAACATTTCCAGTTGCCTTATATTTTCTACAAAATTGACCTGTATATAGAGGTCACCCTGTATATAGCGGTCATCAGGCCATTTTCTAAGGGTGACTGTTCTACGCCAGTTTGACTGTATTAGGGATTCAAAGGACTTTTCAACAACAGAATTCCTGTTCAGAAGAAATTTCATTATGTTTTTTCCTTCAAACCATTTACATGAACCAATTAGGTAAAACATAACATGTGCCACCTTTATATATAAACACTACTGTGTTTAAGTCGATTTCGTCTTGCTTGCCTTCTATTCAGCAAGAATATCTCCATAATTAGATCACCACAGAATATGGTTAGTGTGTGACATGGTTGCCACAGGTCAGCTCACCTGTGATCAAGTTACAGCTCAGCAAAAAAAAGACACGTCTTCACAATATTGGGAAAAAGGTGGGGGATTTTTTGGGTTTTTCTACTGTAATTTTTTTCTACCATTTTAAAAAACACTGAATGAAAGATGTTCCATTCCCAGAATTATATTCTTTCATGACATTTATGTCATTTGTTCAAAACATCATAAATGGGTGGATACCATGGTGTAACGGGAGGATGGAGGCCACCATTAGGACTTATTGCCATTTCAGTTGGTCAGGAAAATTGTACATATCAATGTAAAAATTATGGATATTTCAAACACCTATCACTGTAGCAACTATGTTCATGGGGGCTGACACATTTTGGGATTAATAAACTGGTCACCTTCCCCATCTGTTGTAATTTCATACCAATGGCCTCTTCCAAAGGTGTATGTTCCCTGTACATACAGCAAAACCAATACTGTGCCCTTACATACTCATTTCACCACTTTCTACAGACAGTACTAATGAACACCCCCATATTTAATATTCATTAGTTAAGGGTGATCAGTTCCTTGATTTTCATCATGTGCATCCTTATCGAAATGTCTTTTCAATTTCACTTCCTCGTACTGTTTGAAAACAATTGTTGTAAAGATAATGATCAATTAACTCTCATTGTTCCATTCCAATCCTTGTCCCTACCAAATGGACTTATTGGACCAGTTGGTGAGTTTGTAATAAAAAGTTAGTGTTTTAAACTTAAATAACTCTCTTCCCCACACCCCCGAAAAAAATTCTCTTGTCAAGTTTGATTTTAAATTCGTCCTTATTTCTAGAGGGGCATAAACATGATGCAGGGATGTTAAACATTCTGGACTACTGCGGGACCTTCAACAGTATGCCTATAATCCAGCAGCTCAAGCTATGTGCATTTATGGAGACTTGGCCTACCCTCTCCAAGTTCATCTACAAACACTGTTCCGTTGTGTCCCACTTACACCCCTCATGCAGGATTACAACGAGGCTATGAGCACTTTACGAATTTCAGTAGAATGGTTATTCGGTGATGTCATTAATTCTTTTAAATTTCTTGATTATAAAAAGAATTTGAAGATAGGCCTTAGCAGCGTCGGTAAAATGTATGTTGTCTGCACACTTCTCCGTAATGCCATTACATTGCCTGATTTCATACCATGGGAGCCTGGCACTAGTTATCAGTTTTACCTGACGGAAGTGTACTTCAGTTTGATGGCATAGAGATGGCCACTTACACGAAAACTTGGCATTGGAATTGTGCCAGTTCTTTGTGTATGAATAATTACAGAACTAAAGGAATAACGTACTACACTTTGCCCAGCGATCCTGAGCTTCAAAAAGGATATAGGAAAGTTCTTATGAACGAAAATATTAACTGGAGAAAACATGTTATATGCAGAGCTCACTGGAGCTCGGGGAAACGACAGAACAAGAATTAATTGCCAGACATAATTTGTACAAAAGAATATGCTGCTAATCTGGAAAAAGAGTACTCCCAAAAACCATCTAGGGAATTGAAAAGGAAAATTGACTGTACAAAAACGGTTCTTACTTCGTCGAATGCCAATACCGTGAGGAGTACTCCAAGGAAACCCCCGAAACACAGGAGTGTTAAAAAGCGACGGGTTTCAGCTGCAAACATAGACAAAGAAAATCAGAAGCTTAAAAGTCAAGTGGAAAGTTTGACGAGAGAACTAAATGAAAAAAGGCATTGATTGAAGATTTACAGCAACAGCTGTCAAAGACTCAAACAGAACTTGAAAAAAATGCTGCAAACAACAGTCAGCAACTCGATGCAATGAAGAAAGCACTCGAAGGCCAAACTTTTAGTTATGAAGCACTCATGAGATACCCAGATAGAATTTACTATATGACAGGATTATCACTTCCCGAATTATATTGTCTATATGAATGTTTGGAGCCTTTCTTGCACACAATTGTTTATCCTGATTGTAACAATGACGACTCGTCCTATCTTACAAAGATGAACACAAAGACAGAACTTATCAGTTTCCTGACAATTTGTAGACATGCATTGGACCTCAACTATGAGTAGAATTTTTGTATGCCAAAATGTTTTTATGGAGTCAGGATATGGTGATACTGCTCTCATAGGGGATGCAACTGAAATTTGGATCTCCCAATCAGGGAACTTTGATATTAATAATATAAAATTCTCGAACTACAAGAACCACACTACAGGGAAGATATGTTTGTGGACCCTTCCTCCTGGTTTTTTACTCAAATGTACTGATGCATTTCCTGGCAACATTAGTGATGCTGACATAAAAGGGAAGACAGTTATAACTGACAAGGGCTTTAATATCATAGATATTTGTTACGAGAAAGGCCTGTTACACAATAGACCTCCAATGAAATTTTCTCATCAATTTGATGAGACTGAGGTAGGAAAGAACTTTGACATTGCAACATTGAGATCTACATTGAAAACTACATAGGAAGAATCAGAGAGAGGAAAACTTGGCCAAGCTGAAGAATTGATTTACTTGGTTGCTGTCTCCACATATTTGCATATATTGTTAATATGTTAAAAAAAACCAGTTGGACCAACATAAAACAGCTACAACTAGTTCCAAAAAACTTTGTTAATATTACATGACTATGTTTTAACAAAGACTACCTTCTTTATATGCTTGGTCATTTGGTTTACCCACTTACGGAATTGACGTCATGTGTCAAAGCTAGGAACAGCATTTAATAAGTTCTTTCCAAGTTCAGAGAGATGGTTATTCTCTTCATAATCCCACTTACTTACAATTTTGTGATGTAAAATATGATCAGTTAATTCTTTTAAGACATCTATAAGCAGGTCATTTCCGAGTATGAAAAATATATTTGAACTTTTCTTTTCAGGGAGATAGGATTGCAAAAATACAAGATTTGCTCCTGCAGAAGACATCTAAAAATTTCCTTGAATAATATGTGAGCCTGTAATTTTGTCTAATGGGGCTTCAGAGTTTTCTGCTCTTGTCTTGACCTCAACAAGAAATGCTTCTGAAATACCATCAGGACTTGCTCTATAGTTCGTGTCTGATGGATGTCTGAAAAACCGACAACTTGAGACTTGGACACCTGTAGCAAAAAATAGAAAACAATACATGATTACTCAAATTTACATTAATTTTTGTGCTTACATTTATGTTCACGTTAGTGTATTCCTATTTGATTATGTTATGTACATGATTAACTGCATGATATGCTGGTAATATACTTATTTGCTAAATTTTAGAGTATTGTGTTACTATTAATATTTTGGAATAAACGGACTTACCAGAGAGTTTCTGAAAGTGCTCTAAGGCTTCTTTTTCATAGTAGTTTCCTCTTTGAAAGTTTCTGTATTGCTTGGTTTACATTTACTTTCATCTATCTTGTTTAGAATATAAAACCATGATGAATAAACTCTTTGTTTCCATGAAAATCCAGGAGTGATGGTAGTTTACTTGCTGTTATTACCCCTGTCCTCAGGTTAAGCCAATCAGAAGTGCCTTGTTGAACATCAATGTATCTTGCACTTGTAGTTAGTCTGACTTCTTTAAGCTGAGGGACCTTAACAGTTATAATCTCATCTTTAGAGTTTGTAAGCAATTCTAACCACTCTTGAGTTTTATCTGCACAACATATTTGCTCTTGACATTCTGAAGTAGGCTGTCCCATTGTGCAATTATCTTGGTTGAAGTTGTTAGAATTAGCTATCAATGAAGAGTGCCATTTATCCTCACACTCAGAAGGTGTTTTGTTGCAGGTTTGCTGGAGGATTTAGTTTTGTGTAGTCATGTTCATTTTGTATAACTCTGTTCAGATAAGCATTTTTGTAGGACAAATGGTAATACAATCCCGAGTGTCTTATTTTAAATTTGTCTAGAGTTTTAAGAAAATGATTTGATAAATTGATTCTGCATTTAGACAGGCCATCTACTACTTAAGAGCTCATGGAGGAAATATCTCACTTCAGCCAGTCACTGTTTTCATCAGTTACATCTCTAGCTACGACTTTCTTCTTTGTTCTTTGATTCACATGTCTTGCTGATTTGGCATTTCTAAAATATTCGAGTCTGATATGAGCAGCAGCCTTCAAGTTAGCTTTTACCTCTTTCCCTTTCTTTAAATATGGTTGATGCCACTTCTGAGGCTTCTCTGTACGGGTGGACAAACACAAAAACAGCTTTTCATGTGTTTTGAAGTGTTCTAACTGTAGAAGTATAACGATAACATGACAACACAGACCACACTTCCGACAGCACATTCGCAGAAACCTTTCTTGGGAACATTGTCAATGAACACGACAGTTGCAGTTCATGTAACTTCAGAAGAAAAGCTTTTCAATATGTTTGACTTGACAAATAACTGGCTACCATTTTTGAAAACCTTGATGGTTTTCATTCGTCTTAAGGAAACATTCGATGAGCTTTGCAAAATTGTCCCATCATTCCCTGTCATTTATTAGACTGATATGTCTTGATAAAGTCTTCTAAAATCTTGGGAAAGAGAGAAGTATTGCATTTCCATCCAACTGTTGGTGGTGTTATCGTAAAGATGAACTTCACAGAGATGTTCTTCACTCTGTTGTCGAGCAAAGCTGGGTCATCTTTAAATGGAGCAATCTTTGTAACAATTCACTTTTAGCCCCTGAAGCTTTAAGTTTAAGACTATTACAAAGTTCTCCCAAGTTTTTTGTGTTGAGTGATTCAAGGCAATCATCATTCATGACTTTTTTTATGCTGCAAAAGCCATTTTGGGCGAGTCTTCTTTAACATTTCCCGCCATCTTTTTTCACTTCCGTCCGGCAAAACTGATAACTAGTGCCAGGCTCCCATGGTATGAAATCAGGCAATGCCTTTATAGTAATAACACCACTGATTATTTTGGTATTGAACCCCCCTCTCTGGAACAATACTTTCAATGAATTGTAGTCTAGAACATGATAATGGCACAAACGAATATTTCCAGATCAATTTGGTGCCTATAGATCAATCCATCAAAAAGGTAAAAGATTCATTCAAAGACCTCCCCCCCCCACCCCCTCATAGCCCTAGGCTTAAAAGGAATGAATAAATAATTCCAGAGCCGGACATTGAGCAGTAAGATGCCGATGTTTCAAAAGAGCACTGAAAAGGGTATGTGTATTTTATTCTTATTTCAATGTCTTGCTCAACCTATTCTTAATGTAAGAAAATGGAGAAAATCCTAACACCAACGTTCTAAAATTTCAAAGGACAGCTTAATTTAACCCTTTCACTCCCAGTGTCTAAACATCATTGCACTACTTTCTTTCTCACGGCAATGTTTAAGACCATGTTTTCAATTACTATGCAACCTATCTAAGGCAATGACTCATGTGATGTTACTGCAAAGGTTTCCAGCATGTTACCGCAATGTGATAGTTAATTTGAAGTATTAATTCATAACTTCTATAACCTTGCAAGTGAAAGGGTTTACTTAAGTTGTCTTAGCTTCAACTATGTATCTTTGATCACTGTAAACACTGCATTATATCCCCAAGGTAATCCTTTCTCCTGGGGTGTAAACAACCCATCAACCTTTGATGGTAACAAGCCTGCATCTAATGAACTTACGTTTGCTAACTCGCTTTTAATAAGGATTAGGAGAATCTTTTCGGTGTACTATGTTTATTCTGTTATACTATTGATACATCAGTTTAAGCTAATTTTGAACCCTTATATTATGGGAGTTATTATCCAGCCATAGGTATTTCCACAAGTTGTGTTTTACAAGTTGATAACTGTTACATGGACCCTCTAATAAACCTTTCATGGTTACCTCATGTGGTTGCCTTGCTTTAAAATCTCATAGGATCCCTGTGGCAGTGGTGACGAAATAGAATTTAAAAATTAAACGAGACTTACCTTGAAGTTGAAGTTTAAGTGTAATTCTATTGAGTCACACACTGCCATAGACGGATCACATGCCCTTCCCATCAACACCATTCAGGTGTTGTCTTACCCTACCCATGTGTTATCTAGTAATTTGCTGTAGCTGTACCCGTATACTATAGGCAATCACATTTTGTGCTTCAAATACTGACGTGCGCATGCGTACCACAATCTCATGTGATCCCTCTATGGCAGTGTGTGACTCAACAGAATTACAATCAAACTTCAACTTTTTATCACCTTGATATTCCCTCCTTTCTTTCGACGATTTATAGGCGTTATTATGGTCCTGTTTTCTCTGGAATTCTTTCTGTAGTTTCTGAACTATCTTTGTGATTTGCATTCGTGGAAGAAAATTCTTTCCAAGGGCACTGTGTAGTTGGTTTTCTGTCGCAGTTCATAGAAACGTCGGCCAATATGGCGTCCAAGAAGACCAGAAGGCATCAAACGCCCAAAACTGAGGGAATCCACATACAATATGTGGATTGAACAGAAGGAGGCCCTTGGGCTACATGGAATCTCGAATACTGATTTTGCGGAGATACTTCTTCACCAGCAACTTGCACGAGAGCGTGATCGATCTCCTAAAGTGCATCAAGGTAAAATATTGAATAATTTTTAAAAAAACTCTTTTTATTATGCCATCATAGCAGTTTTATTATTCGCAACTTTTTGTATACATTGCACGTCCTTCTGTATTTTTTGGTAGAAAGAAGGCAGCTATTCCCCCAGTCCACCCCGATGGGTAAAGAAATCAGCACTGAGAATATCACAGTTTCCCCTTTATCCTTTGCTGGTGCTGCAGAAAATTCAAGTTTGAACAAGTGAGTACTTTTAATTTGGCGCAGAGTCTACAATCAGTATGTTGTGTAAAAAGGATAGGTTTGGAAACCTTGCACTAATATCATACAACAATAATGGGTTTCTTCATGGCTTCGTTTACGTTTTCTTGTATTTAGGATTGAAGTTGATGAGCTAGAGAAAGACCAACTGACTGGGCACAGGACTCTTGGATGAGCTTTCTAATTGGAATCCCCTGTTTTCCTCTCTAGACGGCAATCCTCATTCAGAGGCAGAGACTATGAGTGAAGTGGAGTAAGTGTCTCTATTTCTCTTTGCATTTCTTGAGACAATGTTTTTGCTGAGATAAATACTCCCACTCTTATATCAGTTCACAGTTAAGCTGCTTAGCATCTGCTTTCGCCCTTGCTACCACTATAGATTTTTAAGATAGGATACAGACATTGGTATGGTCTATGATGCTCTTTGGGTTTTGGAATTTTGCAGTGTAGTGGCCTTATTTTACCGCACATAATGGAATTTTATGCAGAAAAAACGGTACTTGGATCAGCCTTTTCACATCCTGTTACTATTACTATTTTTTATCCCAGAAAGTTCTGTTGTACTGTTCAGTGCATTAGCAATACTTTATTTTATTAGCTTCACCTATTACATGACACACAGTGAGAAAAACACAGCTTAATAAGTAAGCATTCATTATTAGGCAAAGATTCCACAACACCAATAAGCCAATTACAGTGGTCCCAGAGGTTAAGAACAACAAAGAAGCTACATTCGATGATTAAAAACGACAACAAAGATGGGAAGACACATTACATGAAACACTACACGATGGATAGATGGTAATAGTGGTAAAGTTGTCATTTCAGATCTGGTGATCATGCTTCTGATGCTAGTGACTCCGAGACTGCAGATAGGTGGGACAACAGCGACCAGTTCAGTGAGTCTGATGATGGCAATAGGAGTGAAGAAGGAATAACTTCTGAAAATATTGAAGCCGATCAAACAAGGTAAAAAATGACAATTGCTTGCTTATTTTGCCATGGCAATTTGGAAAAGAGTACTTATAAACACCTAAACCAAATTTTAGTATTTTGAAAAGATTTTTGGAAATCTTTTTTAGGCTGGAATGTTGAATTTATGACGATATGTTTGTTATGTTTCTTTTATTTTTACAGTTTTTTGTCCGAACTTGACAGCGCCACATTGACAGTCCTGGACATTGATCTTGAAATAGAAGTGCCCCCGAAGCAGTAGGAGCGCAGGCCCAGAAAGAGGGTGAGCCCACAGGTCCAGCAGAGGTGCAAACAGAAGGTGAAACATGCAGTGAGTCGTCACCAATCCTTCCTTTCTTTGGCCCAATGACTTTGGATGAGACCATCGAGGATATGAAATGCAGGATAAAGCCTGCAATTGAAGGACTGGCAGTACCCAGGGAACACCTGAATAAGTATCTTGAGTTGTTGAAGGCAGACAGGGTTGTTGTGGAGGTGGAAAAGACTGTAATCAGTGGATTAAATCTCAAAAGTGGCTCACACTTACTGGCTCTCCTGCATATCACTGTGTAGTTCAATCCTTCAGCAACTGAATCGTGTTAAAAGTTTTGGCGGCCATTCAGTTTCGGTCGAGGAGTGAGTGACGAAACTTGCCTTACTTGGCCATTTCGCCGGCGTTTCTTCATCGCGAAGTCCAGAAGGATTGTCAGAATAGAAAGCGAGAAATCGGGTAAATGCCACTCGAAAATTGTCCATTCCTAAAGACTGCATACTTTAAATCACTGTTTTCCATGTGGCTATGGTTCTAACCCAACGAAGAAGGGGTAGAAGACGGTAGAACGTGAACTCACTGTCCGCCATGTTTTTGTAGGGTTTGTGGAACATGAGGAATCTGGAACGGCAGCACTAAAACATGGAATCCGGAATCCAGAAACGAAATCATGGAAACGGGAACGGAATACGGAATCCGTGAAAGAAGGTTCCAAGCAATCGATTTGAAAAAAAAAATGTTAGCAATGACAATAAAATAACTAAACAGGTAAAAAAGGACATAAATGAATAAATTAGCTGAGTAGAGGAGACTGCTGTATCACTAGAGGAGTAGATTCCCGTGAAAAGACTCTTGATACCACTTCCGGCAATGAATGCAAATTCTCATGGGACAGCAAAGCGAGGGGAAAAACGGCAATGGCAAAAACTAGTTCCTTAAGAAAAAGGTAAGTTATATGGAGACAGACTTCGTTTAAATTGACCGTGAGGCGTCGTTTATATAACTGAAAAGCGTCGCCGTCAAGTTTTTCCTGAGTGTCTTTTCTGGGTTGTCTTCAACAGCGTTCAGCTTTATTTATCAAGACACCTTAGTCAAGAGAACCATGGCATTGTGGAGTCAAAAGAGAAGAGAGAATTGTGCATGCATTTGCTTGATTCCGCAACTGATTACATCAAAATAATGCACCATGTTTAATAAGCCTCTTCAACAAAAATACGGAAACGTAAACTCAATTACTGGTACACCAGAATTCCATCAGTATTCAGCTTGGCGAAAAAGTTCAACTTATTGCTAAAACGCCGGAACTGTGGTCATGTCACGGGTCGGTCATGTGTTGAGCATTCAGTTGGGGACAATCACGTGGTGTGCATTGTCTGAGGCCAACTACTACTATTCTTGACATTTAGCTACAAAGGCAATATTTAACTGTATTATCGAACCGATAAACTCGTGAATAAAAATTAATCGTAAAATTACTTTCATCGGCCTTGCAGTGCAATAACCCACACTACGGCAAACCTTATCAAGACACATTAACAAGAATATATACCAAAACAAATTCTCTTTGGATTGTACTAAATTATGCAATGTGAAATTCATTAATTTTCTATCATGGATATTTGATTCCGTATTCCGTGATTCCGTTTCCGTTTCCGGATTCCGGATTCTATGTTTTAGTGCTGCCGAATCTGGAATCAGGAATCCGGAATGCGGAATTCGCAACCCTTTCAAATGTCACCTGTTGGAGCAGTATTGTACTTTGTTATAGTTTTTTTTTTTTCGTTAGCCGAAGCTCAATTCGCATTACAATAATTATTTCATCTTTAACTTAAAAGGATATTGAACATAATGTCTCAGAAACCTTGGCTGATCAAGGTATTAAGGAACCCCTATCGAGCTCAGCTTTTTGCTGCTATTCAAACGTGTCCTCAGCTGTTACATAAAATAATAGCGGAGCTCCTCGCGCGCGCGAAGCGCGCGCGTGGACGTAGCCCCATAGCTAAGTAATCTACCCATCCCAGAAAATTTGGTAATCACGTGACCGTACACCGACCGCCCGCCCGCCCGCCCGCCCGCCGTCCGTCCGCCCGCCCGCCGTCCGTCCGCACCACAGGCAAACCAATGTTCAATCTCACACTTTCTAGCTAGTTTGGGAGCGCAGGGAGCCTAGATAGGAGACAACTATCAATGTTGTGATCAATTGACAGCTGTCAAGACAAGGTATCCGCTGACCAGTATCACCTGGCCGTATCGCGGGCTCAGGTGTCGACCCATCCAGGGCGAGTATTTTTTTGAAGTTATCCGCTGACAAGTTACTAGTTTTCAGATGATCGCAGGCTCAATTTTTTTTTAAAAAATTCATATGAAATATATTGTGTTTATGTCATTATGGCCCAGCACTATTATCATTTTGATTTCAAACTGACCTCGGACGCGAAAATTCAGCCAGTTATTTAAAAATGCAAGAAGGGAAAACACATGTTTTTCACTTTTCTCAGGACAGTCACGCTTTGGTCACGCTCCACGTCCAATTTTTATGCCCTGATTGGTCAAAATTTGACAGGTGAGTTCATGCGGAAAATTCATACAACATCTTGAAACTTGTTTGCTTCAACAGATGACAGAAGCTAACAGAGTTTTGTGTCAACTTGTGATGTTTTTAATAACTGTCTTTTTTCACTGGATGTACAAAATGAAATACAGCTGCTACCAAGAGTCTTCTGTTAACGTTATTCATGGCTGGTTTCTTTATTGAATTTTTGTTGAGAAATGCGCTGCTTGTCAAAGTCGGAAATCCGATTTCGGATGGCATCGTTTTTGTTTTTCACCTTGCTGGATGTGTAAGCGATTCAGGCCTTACTTGATAGCTTTCAGGAGCTGCATCTCGAAATATGGTAAGCCTGAGTTATCATTGTATTTATATCTGTTTTCATGAAGTCGAGCGCAGTTTATGAGGCTAGTTTATGCACGTTTGTATTTAGATTTGAGACACTGATCTGACCTAGTATGAGGTTTGAAAGCTTACAGAACTTTGAAAAGCCATTAGTCGATATTTCACCGCAAATAACAAGAAAAACCGTTCCGAAGAATATTTAGTTATTATTTTGGCTGTAGAAAGAAAACTTTGAGCGATTTACTTGTCGCGAGTTCATCGAGGAAAACAGCAAACACCGGGAAGCCGGCGGCTTAAAATTAAACTTA
>JBBMOI010000004.1:17152500-17155000 GCA_038088405.1 Porites divaricata | reverse complement strand
GGAAGAGGGGGGGTATTCATTTTTTGGCTGATTGCTTGGGGGGGATTATGAAAATTTGTATGGACCTTGGGGGGGGGGGGGATATAAAAAAACGAGCCGCTGAAAAAAACAATCCTCTTCCCTCCCCTTCCCCCCCCCCCCCTGTAGCGTACATAATGAATTCAGCCTTAGCCTGTCCCTCAAAAGTCACACGAATGTGCCCTTAATTTAACTGATTTGTGGATTACAAGTTTATTGTTTGTTTTAAATTATAAATTAATTCTATTAATGGAGCTTCGCTTTTAGCCCTGGCTAAATCTATATATTAATTATAGAAAATAAGTTGTCAAAACAGCAAACAACTATGTATAGTTCCATTCTTCAGCTCCTAAATCATTCTCAGACATTTATATTAGCGATCATCCAGTTTCGACAGTTTCGTCTGAAACCGAGGGTTGAAAGTTGCGATACTTAGCACGTCACAGCTGCCCTGCTTAGATTACAAACTTAGACTTAAACTTCTTCAAAGCGGTCCATAGCCCACTGACCACCTAAATCGCAGTTTACGCTACTGGCAAACAACCAAAATGGCACATGCACCCACGAAGTGTTCCTTTTCAGGAATAGGAAATATTGCTTGTGCTTCCTCGCGCGGTTAAGACAATTTTTTTCCTCTAAATAAGTGCGTTGTCCAAGTAAAGAACCCTCTAAGAAGCTGTAATCTTTCACCTACGAAGATCACCGAATATGACCTAATCCTGGCAAGGGCGGGAAAGTTTAATCGTTCGCATGAATAAGTAGAAAAGATGGCGGTTTGCCTTGTCTGTAAGCACAGTCTCGGTATAGTTGTACTGGCGGCCAGGTAAAACTGTTCGTATCCTTATCCTGGCCATGAAGGAAAAAAGACTGCCCCTCACTGTAAAAAAACCAATTAACTGGCAAATAGCGCATTCAAGAAATCCGCGAGATTTTTGTTACCCTTGTTCATGTGAAGTCACGTAAGTATCTTCAATTGTTCTGTTTTTACCCCTGTCCTTTTTTTATTAAAGAAGTCTTTGGGCATAAATAAATGGGGAAAAAGGATAAATTAAGTGTAAGGAAGATTCAAATTTTGCTTCGTTTTCTACATAAAGTACCCAGAGGAGTCGCGTGTCACCCGATGTTTACTACAAAGTGACTATTCAACAGGCTTTAAAACAATTTACCTGAAATTCCTAAAATAAATATATAAAAATAAAAGAAACCAAGTGAAGAGAAGTGTACAGAATAAATAAAAAACAGACTGTTTCTAAGAAAATAGAATTATTTCATAAATGGAACTGGTTGATTTAAAGGCTTATTTGCATTTTTTCATGACTAAGGTTTATTTGTGCTGTAGTAATTCAGTTGACATTCATTTAAATGCATTAAAAGCAAATGAAGAGCCTGACTATCTGCCAGGCTTAATGTCCTAACATGACATAACATAACATTTTATGTTAAGTTAGAACATCTAAATTGTATTTTATTTCATTGCAATTGTGAAAATTCCGTTTCATTTGCTTTGTGTGAGAAATAGACATCTGCACTTATTTATTAAGCACATCATAAACTGCTCAGTTAAAGGAGCTGTGTCACGAAATTCAGCCAAATTAGGAAATTACAAAATGCCCGTTAAATTAAGAGAAACATAAAAATAACCGCTTAAAACTTTAAAGGAAGGTTAAAATAACATAACAGAAACAACAGATGCCACGGATCGGCAAAACTGAAGAAGATTGAAACGGATTAAAATTAGGGTTTTTGAAAACTGTTCAGCCTAACATTTTTTCAAAGTTAATCCCTGCTGCTTGCAACTTCAAAAATAATGCTCAGGAGACATATTTTGTTTGTCTTGGATCTCTGATTTTGTCATTTACATGTAATTTCTCTGCTTACTTCAAGTTCCATAGCGATTGTGGGCAAGTAATTGACAAAATTAAACAAAAAGAACTGCACTGCCGTGACACAGCCCCTTTAAAGAAACCCTCTTTATTTGAAGCATGTGGTAGATTCTATTTCAGTTGTGTAGGAGCTGCTCGTAAGGTCTGTCCTAATTGGTCGCTGGAAACAATGACATGTCATTCTTCCCATTGTTTTAGTATTGTTTGGGGTTAGGGAAACGAACCATTGGTGACCAATCTTCCGAGCAGCTGCTACATGACCTTCTATTTATCGTTGCTGTGAAAACGTGTTGTATTTGTTTATGCTCTCACCCTTACAAAGAAGATTATTAAGTATCAAGAATAAGTCATAAAGGGTGTCAAGGGCATTTACCCAGCCCTCTTGCAAAATTTTCCAGTGTTCGAACATTGAAGATTTCTGAGTTGTATCATCGAATGAACTTCATGCGAGAATAGCCAGGCCACTAAGCAAGTTTAAGATTTTTGCATGACGTGAAAAAAAAAATGTTTGCCTAATCACCTACTTGCTTTTTGAAGGCGACCTCATGTGAGAGGCTTAATGTTTCAATTCAGTTTGTTGAAATGTTTTCCACAGCAAA
>JBBMOI010000004.1:17120000-17150000 GCA_038088405.1 Porites divaricata | reverse complement strand
AGTTGGATTCCAACCCACTTATGTCTTTCCTCCCTCCCTGAAGAGAGTGGTGAGGGAAATTATTCCTGGCAATCTGATCGAACGTCCAGACCCAACCCATTCAGCGGTAAGTTAACGTTGAGACCTCGATGGTGGGTTCTTAAGTGAGAATATTCGTGATAATTATATAGCAGTCAGTTAATCCAGTATTGTCAGCACGGCTATTATCCTTTAATTTCTCAGAACTGTCCAATTTGGGATTTAATTTGGACAGTTTTCAATATGGAATTTGAGTAAAAATGCAGAAACTGTCCTATTTGGGAAAAAATAGGACAGTTTGTTTCGGCCAATGAAATCCGAGAAATAACAATGGATTGTGAAACCAACCAATCAGCAGTGAGCAAACGTCAGCACTGAAAGCAGGACAGGTCCCCATTGTTGTTGACAACATGGAGGAATTCAGTGAAGAAAATTTGCCAAATTTTTCCATCTTTATCAGTTCTAACACAAATAAGAGATTTTCATGGTTGCAGGAAGAGGAAATTAGAGCTAGATGCAATTCTCTGCTGCTTCTTTGTCAAAATTCGAAAAAAAGACGGCGGTGAATATGAGCCAGAAAGTCTGGCAGTGATGCAGAGTGCATTGGACCGCCATTTAAAAAACGCTGGCAAAAAACACAGCATCTTGCGAGACCGCGAATTTGAAAAGTCAAGAGAACAACTTAAGGCAAAAGCAAGAGAATTGATAGTGAAGGGTTATGGAAAGCGAAAAAATGTATCTCACGCTTTGAATGAAGACGACGAAGAATTCTTCTGGCAGTCAGGTCAGCTCGGTAAACATTCTGCTCAAGCTCTGGTCAATGTAAACTTTAAAAATGTCACTGAACACTATTCAATGATGGTGGAAGATTTCAGCACCATAACCAGTCCTGACAGCGTTGTCAAATACATAACTTTTAAAGAAGGTCCTACAAAAACGAGGCAAGGAGGTCTCCAGATCGCCCACAGAGCTGTACAACCCAAAATGTTTTTGACTGGCGGTGAAAGATGCCCTGTAATGCTTTTCGAAGAAATGCTGTCTAGATGACGACCAGAAATGAGAGACAGTGGGCCATTCTACTTGACAACTATTTCAAAACCCAAGGGCCAAGTATGGTTTAGCAGACAACGAATGGGTGAACACAAAATTGGACAGCTTATGAAACACATGGCTGTCAAGTCTGGTTTCAATGCTGCCACTGGTAAGAAAATTACCAATCATTCGAGCAGAAAAATTTGTGTGCAAAAGCTAAAGAATGTTGGTATCCCGAGGGACAAGATTATTGATGTTACTGGACACCGTAATATTCTCAGCCTTAATTCATATGAAGGAGATGACGAGAATCAGGCAAGGGAACTGTCAAATATAATCAGTGGATGCAAGCAAACAAGTCATATTCAACAACAACCTGCTAACAGCAGCCCCAATAAGGATAGACTACCCTTTCAAGCCAGTTCTTCCAGCAACAGTTTCAGTACCATCAACAACTTTATAGGTACAGTGAATTTCTATGGTGCATTTCCTGGCTTTCGAGGTCTATCTAATATGCCAGTGCCAACTCACCAAAGCACAGAGCCACGATGTACATGGAAAAGGATCAGAGCTTCTGTACTCTCAGACTCAGATGAGGACTAGCTATCGCAGACTGTACAAAAACTTTAAATTTACACCCTTCTTGTATTTATTGTAGTTTTGCACTTTTTTAATGTGTGCGTGTTTTGTACAGACTAAAATAATTAATTTTATTTTTCTGCAATTTGTTAATTGCATTCTTTTCTTAATCTTTTCCACCTTTATTATGTGTGTGTTATTTCTTTACACACTTTGATTTCTTGACATCAAAAACTGGATAGTTTTAAAATAATGGAATTCTAAATTTTTTGACCTTAAAGTTTTACAGTATTGTTATATTTATTATATTTATTAAATTCAATTGTGATAATGAAATTCATTTCTATTTGGACTACAGCACGTATTTAAAAATGAATTAAAATAAAAAACTTTTTAAGATTTCAGTCTGTTTTTTATCAGAGACAGTTCCCATAGTTTTCCTTGCGAAGCTGTATTTCCTCACTAGCTATATAATTAATAAGTAAGAGGACTACATGCTTGTCCAATTTGGAAATAATTGGATTTAAAAAATTCCTCTGACAGCCAAATTGGACTCGGCCTACTGCCTCGTCCAATTTTGGCTGTCCTCAGAATTTTTTTCATCCAATTATTTCCAAATTGGACAGCATGTAGTCCTATTACATATACTAATAATATTAAACAATAACAAGTTTTTTAACAAAGCATTTACAAAAACTAGGGCATGTATACAAGGCTGCACTCTAAGAAAAATTGAAGGGAGCCCACTGCTCTGAACTTGTGGAATGCAGGGTGCCCAGCACATGACTTATATGAAAAAACTAAGATTTCCTAGGGGCCAAGTCATAAAGAGGTGGCTTTTTTGTGGGCTGAGAAACATCTGAAGAAGAATCATAACCTCACTTGTGTTACAACCGGGTATTCCGGTGCATCTTACCTTAATGAGGTGGAAACTTACGAATGGCTGCTTAGCCCTTTCCCACTCTAACCTATACTTCCCTAGCTGTATCAACAGGTCCTCCAAGGGTAGAAAGAGGATTGACGAGAATCAGTTGAAAAAAAAAAAAAACTTGATTTAGCAGCTGATGTGTATATTTCAAGAGTGCAAGGGGCTCCATGTTGGGAAGCGAAAGTACAATTGTACAAAGGTGCTGATGTTCCTGAACCCAAGAAACTCTTAAATAGGAGGCAGATGCTGCTGAAAAAGAAAGTTTGCAGAGAAACCATCCCGAAATGTACAAGTATTTTCAACAAGTTTGGAAAGTGTATCTCAGTCACATGTTGCCAAACTTGTCTATTAAGTACTTTTTAGTGCTTGCTTTGTTCTTTCAACCGGGATGCCCACATAGCCTGTGTATGGCTGGGAACAAAGAACAGAGTTGCTGGTATCAAGGTGGACCTCCCCTTACTTATTTCCCACTTCCAGTCCCTGATCCTGCAAAACCATGGGGCAGTGACTGTTCCAGCTGTAAAGGTCAATGTCCCGGTCACTATACAAAGCCTCAACAAGCCTGGCTACATGTTCAAGAACATGGGAACAAAGATATCCAGTCTGATCCCCCATCAGTTATTCTCCAGGATGCATTTAATGGGACTGTTAAGTCAGGAACTAATATTTTGGAAGATAAAGCTCAAACAGAGAATATGGCGAAGGAAACCCACCTAACAGTGCAGGAGACTGTGATGTGGCTTAATCATCTGAAAGGAA
The DNA here is from genome assembly GCA_038088405.1 of Porites divaricata. Lineage (NCBI taxonomy): Eukaryota > Metazoa > Cnidaria > Anthozoa > Scleractinia > Poritidae > Porites > Porites divaricata. Next base: position 17,146,684 of record JBBMOI010000004.1, on the reverse strand, counting down.
TTAGGGCAAGAAGAATCAAAGGAGTGCAAAAAGCTGCAGCAAAGAGAGCAGCAAAGCGAAGTACATCCTAGTATTACTAAATGTTTAGTTTTGGGATCATTACAAGAAATTGCAAGTGCATGGCATTTTATGTCTTAAGTGCTATCTTAATCGGAAATTTCCAGCTTAAGGTATGAAATGTTGCACTGTTGTGAGCTACCACTGGAAGGTTATAATGCTTACTTTTTAAAACGAAATAAAGTATTTTTTAGTCAAGATATTTTGCGTAGAATTGTTACATAAAGTGATTCTAAAAACGTAATTTCTTGACCTTTCTGGTTCTAAGTTGTGGATCGACAGGCTTCAAGTGTTCCTAAAATAGTAAACGAAGTACCAGCATCGTCTAGTGGGGAATTAATAAAAATTCACCTCACTAATGCTTTAATACTTGAGCTTACACGCAAAATATTGAAGTCCAAGAGGGCTGGAAAAACAATGAGAATGACTGTTGTCAATATTATGTTTCCTATGTTTTAAAGGATTGTGATTGATTGATCCAACATGCACATGCAAATGTGCTCCAGTGTCTTTCTATTTACAACTTTATTCCTTCTTATGTGATGTGTTTATATTTCCATAGAATCAGACAACGACACTCTATGCCCCTGTGGAAGGAGAAAAGAAGAGGAAAACATGATAGGTTGCGACCGCAAGACATGTGTCATCAAGTGGTACCACTTCTCATGTGCAGGCATCAGTGAAATTGACATCCCCCAAGGACTATGGTACTGTAACAGTTGCTCAAAAACCTAGCTGATGGATAAGCCACATGAATTGTCACAGTGTTTCTAAGGTGTGTCAGAAAAGTAGGACTGCATATTTCGCTATTAAATGTTAACCAGACTTTAAAAAATATAAACCTTTAGTCTGGGCTTAGTCTACAAATTCTCCCCTTTAAGGTGGGGCTTTTTCTTCCTTTTTTTCTTTCAGCTGTCTAATGCCCCACGTCTCTCTGGGGTGGGGGTTTTCGGTGACAAGCGCATTACTTGTTTGCCATTTCTTACTACTTTGGGGAATAGAACACTCACGGTTTCCCTGAGCACAATTAACACTGCAAAAACAAAACCAGTGTTGTATAATCCAGCCCTGCATGAATGAGGCAAACAGGTGGGGAATTTCTAGATCATTGACTGTTCAAACAACACTTTGTTTCAGGTTACTGATTTTAGTGACCATCCTCAAATGCCTAGGGTACAGCAACTGATAAAACCCCCAACCCCTCCCCCCCCCCCCCCCTCCGCTGTGCGACCAGCATAAGTACACCTACTTTCAACACTTTAAATGTAACTGCCCCATAGATGGTAGTAGAATCTTGTTTTTGACCTACATCAAATCCATCCACTCCAAAGACGTACCTAGTATTTTTTGTCATCTCATAAATGTAAAACGTTTCAGAATAAATTATGTATTCGGACATGGATCTAGAATTAATACTGACCAGTGAGTCAAAGGTGCAAGCTTTAAGGGGGTCCGGGGTATGTAGCACTCCCTAAATCCCCTTTCCTAGGTTTCTTAATAGTTCAGACCGGATATCAGCCAGTTCCATTTTACAGCAGAACAGAAAATCTAAAAGAGCTGTTGTTTATAAAATACTTTGTACGATGTACATGTACATGCAAGTTGAAAATATTGATCCTTATTTTGTCAAGGCAATATACTCTATTGGAACAGAAACTATTATAATGCATTTGTTTATAAAGACTTGAACAATACAGCATGTGTCCAAAAATAAATTTTAATAAAGTTTAAATTCACTGTGCTGTTGTTCAAAAAATATTAGGCTAAAACTGTCTGATCTTCCTTAGCTAAAAATCAATGTCAAACAGCTAAAAGGGCATGTAAACCCAAAAATGCTACAATTTTGTTTGGTATGATTACAATGTATACCAAAAGTACTTCAAAAATCTCTTATCTTTTTCTTGATATAAAAGCATTTTGACCCAAGAAATTACCTCTGAAAGTTCACTTCGTCCACCATTTTGATTCCGTCATCTTTGTTGTGACGTCACAGTGGACTCTCTGCCCACCGGAAATCAAAAACATCTTTGGGACCTTTACAAGCACGTGTGTTGTCTAGTATTTTGTAGTTTTGACAATGGTAAAATGGTGTGTTGTTGGATCTTGTAATGCCTCGAACAAAACTGGGCAGTTACATGTGCAGACTTCTTAAAGCCTGCAGAACACTCCATAATCTGTGGCGCTCATTTTGCACTCGAATGTTTCTTAGTAAAAGTAGAGCTGTGCACAAGTAATCAGTTTCTAGAGTAAGTAAGCTAATGTAATATATTAGGAAAGATTTTGTTCATTAGGTCAGTACTTAACTAGTCCCCCTTCGTCAAGGATATTCAACTTTTTTTCACAGTTATTGGCCGATAATAAACGTGCCTCCGTCGCTACGAAAGCTGTCGTGTCATGTCTACGCTGAAACAAGTGCTTTCTCTGAAGATGTGACATCTCCCAGGTTTAAAGAGGTAACAGTTCAATGTGATATTCTGCACGAAACGTCTATAGATAAAGGTAGGTTACGCCAAGACATAATCTTACCTCGCTTTTTTCTTGCCCCCTGCCCGATTATCTAATGTAGAATTTCTATCCAACAGGTACACAAGCAGAACCCTTGAGTGAAGATTTTCAAGTGCAGTGCGACCTTATTACAGCTGCTTTAAGCACTAGTACACCAGAATGCATCCCTGTTAAAAGTCTAGGAGGATGCAGCATGGACGATGACAAAGATTTCGATTACCGCATGTCCCACCGACTGATTTGTCTGATGGAACTGTTCATGGTATGCCCTTATTGTATGGAACCTGCCACAGCTGAAGTAACTAAAGTAATAGGCACTAAGATCTATGTGACTCAGAAGTGTCCCACCTGCAAACTTGTTCGTCAGTGGAAAAGTCAACCCAATATTCGAAGAATTCCTGCAGGAAATCTTTTACTTTCAGCTGCCATTCTTTATTCGGATAGTATGACATCACTGACCCTGCGAATATTTAAGATCCTTAAGGTGGAGTGCTTTAGTCGGCAGATGTTTTGCAAACACCAGAAGAATTATCTTATCCCTGTTGTTATGAAATTGTGGAAAGAGGAGAAAGACAGTTATACAGAATATGTCGGCTTTACAAGGGGGAGTTGTTCTTTCGGGGGACGGAAGGTCTGACAGTCCAGGGCACTGCTCCAAATATGGAGCCTTCACAGTTATTGAGCAAAGAGTAAACAAAGTCTTAGCTGTGCAACTTGTTCAAGTAAGTACATGGCATTTTAATAATTTATCTTAATTGCCTTTTTTAATTCAGTCGTGTGAAAAGTACTTTGTTTGTGCCCTCTAGTCTAATGAGGTGCGGAACAGTTCTTGGTGTGAACACCTGGGTCTTCTTCGTATGGAACGATTTCTGTCTACCAAAGGGCTTTAACTCGATGTCATCATTACTGATAGAAATCGTCAAAATGCCGCTTACATTCGCAACAACATGAAGCCAAAAGTAAGCATTTATACAACTAAGCACTCGACCTACCCAAATGAATAGTAAATTAAAATGTCTTTTTTCGTGTTGACGGGTGTAAAAGTATTTATTATTTGTAGGTATTGGCAAGAAAATTGATGCTTTGGCAAAACAAAAAGATTGCGAAGATGCAGGCTTGTGGAGGTTGTCGATCATCAACCACCTATACTGGGTAGCTGCCACTGCACCCAAAGGAAATGAGGACATGATAACGCTTATGTGGAAGTCAGTTTGCAACCACATACAAGACATCCATGAGGAGCACAGTGATCTCTACCGGCATGTGCCCATGGCCCTTTGGACAAAGAAAGGCTGCAACCTTGTAGGAAATTGTGGATTTTTTGTTGTACAAACAAATCCCTGCTACTAATATCTTAGTACTTTATTCCCAATTTAATTTGCAGGATCAAAGGTTTATGAAAAGCTGACCTATTGAAAGACATCAGGATGCTATCACCTCACCATCAAACCTCCTCTCTAGAAGCACTGCACAGTTTGGATATCATATTTGCTCCCAAACACATGGCATTCGTGTGCTTGGCTATGTTTGCCCGGTAACGTGACCTTTTTTTTTATAGACATTTCTGTTTGCAAATATAGATTTTGTATTCAGTAAATGATTTTCTGTTACTTAGACTACTTTTGGCTCCGCTTCATTATAATGAAAATAGTGACAGACTGCAAGCTGTAACTAAGGAAAGCAAGCCCTGTTACTCCATCCGCTTTCCCAAGCATAAAAAAGGGGAATACTCTGTTCGCAAGAAGAAGACTGCTGCCACATATCGTAACTACAGTGTATTACGATGTGAAGTGCATGTAGTCCGAAGTGCAAGAAAAAAAACATACACCTTTATTTTTTTTGGCAGGTTACACCGAGACTCTAATTAATGTTCTAGTACGAGAGTATGAGGAGGACCAAACTTCTTTAAAAAATTCTATCCAGGATCTCAGGGAAAACATGCCTCCACCACACGATTTGCACATTAATGATCATTGATAGTGAGAGGATAAGAAATACAGTGTCATTTTCTGTTTAAATGGCAAAATTTTAAATCAGCATGCCCTGTGTTTGACAGTACTCACGCAATATGCCATGAGCATGAGTGGTAGAAAGGCTGTGATTTGTAAAAGTCATAGGTGCTGTGCTAAGATTTAACTATAAGTAGTAACTAGCAAAAGGGATAATTTGATGCAGATTAGATATAAACTACCTCTTTCAATTTTAGTGCAGGTTTGGTGGCTTTAAATCAGTGTAGGAGGTGCCCAAATCTGCAGGAAATCTTTGGCGTACTTTGTTTACTGCACAGGAAGGGAGTGCCACTTTTACTTTTCTGCCAAGATAACCCCAACACCATCGCACAAGTGGCGATAAGCGATGTAGCGAAATATTCTAGACACGAAGAGGAAATATGTTGGAATAAATATATAACTAAGAATATGCAGTCATACATTAACTGGTCATAATTTGTTTTATGTATATAGTGAAATTTCAGAACTAGTAAACGTGCTCGTGCCCTCTATGACTGTCTGTGCCATGTTGTTGCCTATATGTATAATAAGCCGTTTCAAGGACCCACACATCCAAGCAAGTAGACTGAAATCCAGGATGTTCTGTTATACAGTACATTTGGACCTCTGATTGCTCTTCAATTTTTTGCCATAATTGCCCTATTTCGTGACAACATATGCTTTCGGGTACTGTAAGCATTGGCTGACACATTCCACACTCACACCTAAATTACAATAATGAAAAGTAAGGACCCCTTTCATAATGTTGAACTCTGCAAGGCTCGTAACAATAGGGACATGGATGTGCTTCTTCAGAAGGCTCTGAAGTTTCAGCTACATCGCTGTCATATAAATCTACATCGTAAAAATCACATTCATTGGATGAAATCTCCTCTGAACTATCCCAACTCTCACTTATCGCCCGAGCCACCATAGTGATAATCAAGTTGTGCACTCGACTGGTTCCACACGTTACATCACAGGTTATTTAATATTGTTAACCGGAAGTTAATCTGCTGTAGAAAACACCGTCGTTTCGCCTTAGGAACATCGAATTGGCAAAATAATAGCAAAATCGTTTTTAGAATACTTTTTACATATAACAGGATAAACTTGTATTTTTGCCTTTAATAAATGTATAGATTTATTGAACAAAGCATTCGACAGTGTCAACCATGATATTCCGCTTAAAAAATTACAAGATATTGGCTTGTCACCCTCTGCCATCCTGTGGTTCAAGAGCTACTTGTCAAACAGGTACCAAGCTGTTTGACAAGTAGCTGCTAATGAGGTACAGTGTTCCCCAAGGAAGCATCTTCAGTCAATTACCCCCTGCTCAGAATATTATTCAGTACGTAGCTTTAATAAAATGCTCGTAAATTCAGACGCAAAATCTTTTTCAATTCTTCACTGTAATATTAGAAGTTTATCTAAAAACCTAAATCTATTAGAAGAACTATTATGCTCCCTTGACTCCAAGCTGGATATACTTGGAATTACAGAAACTAAATTAGGTGAGAAGTCTATTTCTAATGTAAATATCAAAGGCTATAATTTTTTTCAAACAGACTCGTCAACAAACGCAGTTGGAGCTGCTTTATACATAGCTGATAATCTTAAAGCTGTACCTAGGACTGACATTAAATTTGATGTAGCACTAGTTGAATCCTGCTGGGCAGAAATTGATGCTGGTGAAGGTAAAAAGAAGATTATAATAGGTTGTATCTACAAGCATCCCACTTGTAATTTAGAACAGTTTTGCAACCAACTAAATGATATAATCAAAACAATTAATCCCAATAGACACGAAATTTACATCTTTGGAGATATGAATATAAATTTCCTGAAATTCAATGAACCTGCTCAAACTGAAGAGTTTTTAGATGTGCTTTATGCCCCTAAAACATCTTGCCAATCATTACTAAACCTACGAGGCTTACTGATCACACAGCAACACTCATTGACCATATATATACAAATTCTTTACAAAATTTTACACCAAGAATCCTAACAGTTGATATAACAGATATTTTTGAGACTATTCTAAATTTAATAAAGATCTGTACTTAGATGATATAAAATTGATTGATTGGCACGAAATCCTCAACCCAGAAAAGAATCTAAATGAAAAGGTACAGGAGGCAATCAATAGACTAAATAAAATTGTGGACAAACATGCGCCTATCAGGCTGGCTAGCCAAAGCAAGCAAAGACAACTTAATAAGCCATGACTCACTAAAGGTATCTTAAAATCGGTAAAAAGGAAACAGAAAATGTACCGTACGCATTTCTTAAGCAAGGACTTACAAAAAATAGGGGAATATAAACATTATGCAGCTATTCTTTCACATCTTAAGAATAAAAGTAAGACAGAATACTATAATATGCAATTTGCAAAGTACAAAGACGACCTTAAGCAAACTTGGAAACTTATTGGCACTCTTGTTAAAAGGAAAACCAAAGGTCAAACTTTCCCCACGAGAATCACTCACAACAACAGGACTTTTACACAAGAAAAGGACATTGCTGAATTATCTAATAACTTCTTTGTAAACATTGGGCCAACTTTAGCAAGGGAAATTAAAACTGATCATACAGACCCTTTGTAATATATAGAATCCACGCCATTAAACAGTTTTTACCTTGCTCCAGTAACCCAAACACAAGTATTTACATTATTTGTTGGGCTAAAAAAAAAACAAAGCATCCCTTATTGTTCCTAACAAGCTTATTAAACTTGCAACTGAACAGCTGTCTGCACCCTTTACTGAAATATATAATGAATCAATATTATCAGGGGAGTTTCCTGAAATCTTTAAGATATCAAAAGTAACCCCAATATTTAAAAGTGGTAGTCTATCTGAGTTAGGAAATTACAGGCCCATAGCAGTTATTTCTCCCTTTAGTAAAGTCTGGAAAGACTAGTATATGACCAACTTGTGTCCTATCTGGAAAAATCATGTCTACTATTTAACTTCCAATTTGGCTTTCGAAAGGGTTATTCCACTGAATATGTCATTCTAGAAACTGTAGAAAAATTGAAGTCAGCTGTTGATGATCAAAAAATAACCTGTGGTATCTTTTTACACTTTTCCAAGGCCTTTGATACAATCAACCACCATATTCTCTTACAAAAATTATATAAGTATGGGATCCGTGGGGTCCCCCATGCATGGTTCTCGAGCTATATAACTAATCGTAAGCAATATGTCAAAGTTGGTAACACAGAATCTAGCCTGAAAACCATCACATGTGGTGTACCCCAAGGCTCCACACTAGGTCCATTGTTGTTTCTATTGTATATTAACGACTTGCCCAAGTCTTCAAAGAAATTAACTTTTAGGATTTTTGCAGATGATACAAATATGTTTTATTCTTCAAAAGACCCAGAACAATTACAATCAGTAATCAATGAAGAACTTGGAAAGGTCTTAAAATTCTGTGCAGCAAATATGCTGTCCATTAACTTTAAGAAGACTAATTACATGATAATTACTTCACCTAAAAAGAAAACAAATATCAGAATAACAGCTTGTAATATAGAGCAAAAGTCCCAGGTTAAATATTTGGGTGTCTTTATTGATGAACATCTAAAATGGGATGCTCAGCTCCAGCACATTAACAACAAAATAACAAAAAACATTGGAATTTTATTCAAGCTTAGGCATTATGTGCCTATAAGTACACTTAAACAACTGGCCCCGGTTGTTCAAAGAGCGGATAAGTCCTATCCAGCAGATAAATCACTATCCAGTGGATAAAATTTATCCACTCACGCCATCTCGGTTGTTCGAAAGATGGATAGCGTTATTCACTCGCTATCCAGCGGATAAATTTATCCATGGTAAGGTAGGTAGTATAAATTTTTATCCACCAGATAAACGACACAAACGTGGCTGGTCGACAGTTGCATCTTTTACAGAGCAACTTGTCGCTAAACCGTCTAAACCAACTTCCCAGAAAAAGGAGAACTTTCCGCCGGCAGCTCGACCCGTTAACGTCATACACCGACTCCGAGTTAAGATGTTGATATCGTTTTGGGCGAGAAGCAATCAACTACATTGTTGGACTTGTTGTAGACGACATTATGCCTGAAACGAACAGGAACCATGCCGTTCCAGCGGAGATGCAAGTGTTGATTACCCTCAGGTACTTGGCCAAGTACTTGGTCAGCCAAGTTGTACATTGTGTCACACAGGCCTTATCTGCAAAGGTTGGCGATTTTGTCAAATTTCAGTCAACGAGAGCTGAAAGAGATGAAATAAAGCAAGGTCTTTTTTGTGTTGGTGGATTTCCATGTGCCATTGGCTGTATCAATGGTACTCATGTGAGAATAACAGCCCCTCACGAAAATGAGCCAGACTTCGTGAACCGTAAAGGTTATCACTCGATCAATGTGCAGGCAATCTGCAACCATCGAGGTAAGCAAATACATCCATTACTTAATTTAGGCTTCAGATTAAACCAAGGGTTTCTGTCATGCGAGCAATTGGCTCGATTACTTTTATACTCAGCAATAAAATCCGGAATCCAGAAACGGAAACATGCTAACATTATGGTTAGAATAGGAAATTGTAAAGTTTTAGAAAAACTAAACTGAATTGAAAATTTGTTTACTGGAAATGCTCTGTTGGTCATACAGCAAAGTAATTAATTAATCAATTAATAATGTTAATTGAATTTTACAGGTTTGTTTACAAATGTTGTGGCTAGATGGCCTGGTTCAACTCATGATAGCCACATTTTCCGGACCACTGCCATAGGTCTTCACCTTGAAGGGAATGGTCTGACAGATGGTGTATTACTTGGGGATAACGGCTATGCTTGCTCACTCTTCCTGATGACTCCCTACCTTGACCCCAAGACCCGCAAGGAGGAGCTCTTCAACAAAGCGCACAAGGTGACCAGATGCATCATTGAAAGGGTTTTTGGTGTGCTGAAGAGGAGGTTCCATGTATTACATTCAGAAGTGAGGATGGCTCCCGACAGGGTTTGCACTATCATTGTAGCCTGCTGCATTTTACACAATATTGCAGTGATCCTTGGGGAGCCAGATCCAGAGGATTGTGACATGGAGGATGAGGGATGTGCTGCCGACCTTCACAGCCAGTACCATGGCCATGAAACAGGTAATGCAGTGCGACAGCACATAACCAACACATTTTTTTAATTTAATGTACAGAGGGAGTGCACACTTGTCACTGTATAAAAAGAGAAATTGAGTCAGACTTTTCCTTGCAAGGGGTGTTGTACTGTTACCACAAAAAACCAATATGAATTATTATTGAGTTCCCAAACCCAGGGGGCTGCCTTGCCATGCTGCTGTCGAGGGTTTACCTTGCTTTGGACACAAAATCCTAAAATTCATATATGTTAACTCTTTTGGGATATTTCACTCACTTTATTGCTGATCATTACCCTGTTTAGGGAAAAGGACAACTATAAAATGCATGCATCTTCTTCTAAGATAATTTATATTGGCTATTGCAATCAGAGCAAGTTCATTTGTCACATATACATACCATACCCTGTTTATAAAAAGGGTGGACTTGCATAAAATTGCGCCATGTTTAAGACAGACTTGTGCAAAATTATCTAGTTTTGGATAGAGAGGACAAAACCCAAACACTGTCCAGCTGCACAATTCCACTGTAGGTTGTATATTAAAGGGAGTTCCCCCAGTACAAACCCTTTTATGTAATAACAATTACAGTCTTGCAAGAGAAACCCAAAGGTATGTAATGCAATGATTACCAAAATATAATTAATTCTTTTGACTTGCTAGTGCAATCATTACCTTGTATATGTAGTGTTCTCTGCCCATTTCTAACATAGTGCCTACAATAATAATTATTGTAAAGCCCAATTGGATGATCTCTTTCAAAATTCTGTCATCTTTGAAAATTGTGAATAACAATCAGCGCTATAGCTGGGAATTTATCTCTTAGCAGGTTTTTAAAACAGAAACCACATTCTACCATGCTGATTAGTTGGGAACTAATGGTCTTTAAAAAAGAGAAAATAAAAGGAAATTAACACAAGCCGCAGGGGAGTGTGGTTTCACTTCAAAGTTTTGAACATTTTGACATCGTTAGATGTTATAGTCAATAGAAGTATAGGCTGGAATGCATTACCAAGCGAAATTGTTAATATTAAGTCCACAGATCGTCTCAAAGAAGTGTTATATGAGTATTTTAGTCATAATGAATTTTAATATTGCATAATGATTGATGCATTTTATTTATTTTCCTCTCACTTAGTTAGGTGTCTTGCGTGATGGTAACCCTGTTGCAGGACTATAAATTTTTTAATAAAGGTTGAATAAAGGCCATACCTGGGTAATTGTTTTTTATTTGTTTTACATGGAATAACTATTGACAGTTTAGAACAACCATTTCCATTGAAACTTGTTGGAAAATTGTGTGTTCAAGAAAGAAAAAAAAATTGTTTCTCCATCATGTCATTTACATGGTCTGTAATCTTATTGACTGCATACTTGTTGACCAAAAAGTGCTGCAAAAAAATTGCTTAGCTATTGTAAGATCCTGCTTTGAACATGCAAATGACATAGTTGATGGCACATTGAAAGTCAACTGAAATGAGTAGATTTAACTTGTGTGTTAGGAAATGACAGAGAAAGTCTGTTTGTTATGCTTAGAGGCAACTACGTCCATTGGTACTCTAATGTACTTGAATTTTTAATACAGATTGATGTGACATAGATTTTATGTTGCCTGTAGTTAGTGGGGAAAAAAAGATAACATTACATGATAATTGCTTTAATTGTGGAAGGGAATTTTGTCACCTTGAGTTAACAACCCCCATTGCTAATTCATTGCTCTTACGAGATGGACATTATGAGATACAACTGTATAATCAGCCATCAGAGACAAAACTGATAATGGGAATGTGTAGTGTCTTTTTTTTTATTCACAGTGTGGTTACACATTTCAGGAAATGGGTGGTAACACTACAACTTATTGTGATTTGTATATAAATTTATAGTTACTTTTAAAATCGATAATTCATTGTCATGTTAAAAATCAAGAATTTGTCATTTTTTGTAAATACTGCTGTAATAATAAAAGTTAATTGACATATGTTTATGTTGTCGCATTAATAGCAGGGTTCATACAGATTCTTGAATCCATAATTCAATACGTTTTCCAAAACAGTCATTTCTTTTTTCATACTCAAGGTTATCAAATAGGTGATCAATCGAGACCTTACCAAAACTGAAGGAACAAAGGCTTTTTCCAAAATGCGCTGCAAACGTACAAGAGAGATTGAATAAAATTGGACCACTAGCACAAAAAAAATTCACTTGTAGCTGTTAAAAGCGCTTTATATTATAACTTTAAAAAAACTCAATACTTTTTACCCTTTTTTCAAGATTTTCCAGACTTTTTCTAGGTCTGCAAAATTTGCCCAGGAAAATTAATTCCTAGGCAAATTTCAAGACATTTTCAAGAACTCAAGACTCTGTATGAATCCTGTAACCATAGGCATGCAGGTATGCAAGGAGCAATCAGCAATCTTGAATATTATATCATGTAAATGTACAAATGTATGTAGCAATGCCCACACCAAATTCTAAGTTAAGTTAAAGGACATTGGGCTTCAAATATAATATTCACTTTCAAAAATATATTTACACAACTATAAAACCAATAATAATTTTGAACATTGCCTCTATTGTTGCCAATGAAAACATGTATATGTATATTTCAAATATTGGTTTGTTACTTTTTTCATTTGTTTCAGACTTCAATAATAAAGGACAAAAAAAGTAATAAATAAATCTGTGTGATTTATTCTTCATGTGGTGGGAATAAATAATCTCCACATGTTTAACTGGTGTACCTGGGGGTTATACTTGTCCCATATTTGGGAAAAGGGTGACCTACTGAGGTTTTGAAACCCTGACCCTATTAACAACCAAAAAAATGCTTAAATACTCTAATCTGTTTAGGACACCCTTGTTTTTACCTGATTTAGACCAAAGGACAAATTATTGCACTTTATCTTGTTTTTAAAGTCATTTTCTATTAATTTCAATAAAACAAATACCCATTATAGTCTGCTTTTGTATGCTTGGATTACAAACAAATCTCATCCTGTTGATAATTAGGGTGGCACACCCTCGTATAGGCCATATGAGGGAGCACCCCACTGTAGGATTGAACAGTGACACAATCAAAGGGTTGGGTGGCATGGGCCATTTGACAATAATCTATGGAACTTCAAAATCTCCTTTTTGTTTCACAAGTAAATACAGAGAAAGTTGAAGGGAAAATCTTGCAGTTAATAGGATACCACAATGCACTTAGCTTGTTTCTCCACCCCCACACCACTTATTGATTGAAGGCGAGCAAAGTGTCTAAAAAGCTCATTTTGTGGATTTGTACAGTGTGTACATTCTAGACAACATAATTGGCTAACCAGGATATAAAAAATATGGTGAGGATACATGACAGAAAAATATCAAGAGATACTATATAAGACCATTATCCGAAACCATGGCAATTTTCACTCACTATCTGCACTGATATGATCAACAACTTCCAGGTGCACCACTTTCAAGAATGAGAAATATTGGCTTGTTAACATATAAAATGAATGAAACATAAAATATTCACCTCATTGAATTGCCATGGTTTGGATTATTGTGGGAATCATCTTAGGAAAATAAATTGGATCTAGATTCCAGCTCCTGAATCCTCAACAAGATTTCTCGTTTCTTTAAAAGTATATTTTCAATTTCCAGGTCAAGTTTCATTTTTTCTTTTTGAAGAACAGAGAGGTGCAGTTCATTTATCTCGTCCATTGTCACTTTCTTTCTTGAAGTTTTCTTGGGCTGTTCAGGCAGCTTTGCTGAGGTCTTTGACGGCAAAGATGCAAGCAGTGATTCAGCAGAACTGCTTGAGGAATTCAGCTGTGCATCAGATAGAGCTACTGTGATGGGTAGTGGATCTGGCACGATTGAAGACCGGCAGCTGGTTTCTCTGGTGGGTGAGTTTCCAGAAAAGGGACTGGTTTCTCCAGCAGATAGAGTTGACAATTCAAGGATGCCAGCATCAATTGTCGAGTCTTTGGTTGAGTCTGAAACTTGTGCTGCATAAAAATTGTACTGTGTAAACATTGTGTTAAAACCCATAACTAGTCTGATTTTCACACTTTATTTCCCACTAAGTACTCTACAGAATCTCAACGCAGCTGACCAGTTTTTCTCACTCTTTATCTGCTTCTTGGGTTTAAAGATTAAATATATTGAAATTTTGGGTAAAATAAGCTTATTTGCACCTTTCTTAGCATAAGTTGACAATTTTTCAATTCTTTTGACGATAGAGTAAAAGGCAGTAGCTTTTTATATACCGAATAATAGCTAATAATTTTGACAAATTCGCAGCTGACAATATGCGGACCGCTGAGGAAACGGGTGAGCTTTTCAGCTTGACCAAAACATCTTTAATAAAATTAAAGGAAACGAAACAAGGTTAGCTCTTATAGTGCAAGTAGCCGTTTTCAATAGATTCGTTTGGTACAGGTTTCAAAAATTATTCGCTCACTCGCTCATATTAAAGAGGAGAATGGTTTGGTTTTGTTTTTTCTAAGTCATGCATGTATATATCGGTATACCAATGAAAAAATATACATTAAGATATGAGCCTTAATATAAGCCATTTTTACAAGAAAATCTCACTTTTCAGTGAACTTTAGCCGGAAACATTTTAACTTCTACTGGGTCCAACGCATCCTGGGCAAAATGCGGCGTATGAAAGCTTAAGACTTAATTGTTAAGGTGAAAAAGCTATCAACAAGTAGAATTCAACGCAAACACCTTTCAGGCGAAACATAGCTACTTAAGTGATTTATCGTTTCGCTCATGTACCTTTGAAATACAGACAGCTGCATACCGTATATATACTGCTATTAAAAATTATAGAATTTCCAGCAAAGCAGTGATTTACCTGAATCTATCCCACCGGAAATGCCGCTGAACGAAGGGTCATCCTCAAACAACTGGATTATCTTAACTGTTGTTCCTTTTGGGGAGTCTGGTTTTCTTCCTCCCCCAGTCTTGTTTCGTGAGACAGCGCATTTGTTGTGTTCTTTCCTGGCTGAGCTGACCATACCCCTCCACTTTTCTTTCACCTCCGCAACACTTCTTTTGCATACGCCGAGGGCATTCACTTTAGAAGTAATTTCTTCCCAAACTCATGACTTATTTTTGTTTGACAACATTGAAGAAAACTTGCTTTTAATTGTACTTAGATTCTCTTCCGCCTCTTTAAAAATTACCGCACACTCTGCTGGCATAAAGTTAGGCTTTCTAGGGCGCTTGACCGGTGAGGGCTCAATATTTTCAGCCATGTTGTTGTCGCGCAATCTAAGCTCACGCAAGACTAGATTTATTACCATGGCAACTGTGTGGATAGCGATTTATCCATCAGATAGTTACACACAAGGCTATCCGCGCTTTGTGCAACAACTTTTTATCCACTGGATAACTATCCAGTGGATAACAGTTTTATCCACTGGATAGGCCTATCCGCTGGATAAAGTTATCCGCTCTTTCAACAACCGGGGCCTGTACTATACTCTCATATATCCGCATCTAACGTATGGATTAATGAGCTGGGGTACCGCATACCAAAATAAGTTAAATAAGATCAAAGTGAGTCAAAATAACTGTATTCGCTGCATCTTCTTTGCAAATAAAAGAGAAAGTCCCACACCGTACTTTACACTATTAGAAATCTTAAAGGTAGAGAACATCTTTAAATTAAAAATTGGTGCTCTTGTGCATAAAATTCAATATCAAAAAAGGATACACCTACTGCCCTCTATGACTTAGTTCAACCGGCTTCAGCTGTCCATAATTATAACACTAGGTATGCCACTAATCAAAACCTGTGCAGACCGTTTTCCAGAACTAATTATGGCCTAGCAAGGTTTAGTGTAGTGGCATCACAGACCTGGGAAGCAACACCTATGAAAATTAAGTGTCTCCCCTTGAATACTTTTAAAAAAGAATATAAACTCTTTCTACTTGACAGTCAGGCATCTTGAAAAACTCTAATCTGTTACTTAGTTCTACTTATTTAACTGTTTAATCTAAATAGTTTTACTATTAGTAGTGTAGTAGTAGTACTGTATAACCACCACCCACTTGTAATCGCTATGTGGTAGTAGCCAACTCGAAAGCTTGGCTCCTTTGGCTGCTACACACTTTTTTCCTTTGTTATGTTTAATTCGATGTATAGTTACCTCTCTTTTTTTATCTTTTCTTTTTTTTCCTTATTGTTGTATTGTAATTGAATAAGTGTGAATAAATGAACTTGAACTTGAACATTGCTCTTCACGGCTTACACCAATGACTTGCCAGCAATCCCACAACACTGTTCCACAGACTGCTACGTTGATGACACTAAATTGCTTATGTCATTCCAAGTGCAGGCCTATGAACCGACTATGGCCATGATGAACGATGATCTTATTAAACTACGTAATTGGTGTTTTAATAATAGGCTACTCCTGAACCCGGACAAGACTAAACTGATTGTATATGGAAGACGGCAAATGATATCAAAACTTCAGGATCTTTGCCTTACTCTCTTGGGTAAAGAACTTCTACCCGTCGACTCTGTCAAGGACCCGGGTGTAGTGTTTGATAGTAAACTCTCATTCAACGACCACATAATTAAAACAGCATCATCATCACCTAGGGCAATTTAGCCGAGTTAAACATATTTAAATTAAGTGAATCTCTTACCATTTTCAAACGTAAAATGAAATACTTCCTTTTAAATCAATTTTTAATGTCATAAATTTATATGTAAATAGTTTCTTAATAGTTTATTGATAATCAATTTGTGATGTCATAAATTTTATGTGCAAATAGTCTCTTAATAATTGTTTATCGACAATTCTTGAGTATTTATTGGTTTTTGTTTTTGTTTGTTTTGATTGCCTGTACTATTAATATTTGTCTCTGAAAAGCCCTCATGGGGAGTTGACAATAAAATTTGTATTGTGTTGTACATCCACTGTGCTGTTGTTTCAAACATGATAGAAAATATACTAACGTAAAATCTCGTATGACAAAAGTACTTGTCCACCAACTTAAATTAATGTAATTTTTATTAGATAAAGCCTTAAAATGACCGAGAAAAATAAGTGTTTTGTTCGTTATATTTTTTGAGCACCACTAGTCTCCCATTGCTTTACCACAATAGAGCACGTTATAACCTTCTAACCAGATGCTTTTATTTACAAACAGGACCGGTAGTGTCGTTTTCGTCCAACAAAACATCACAAGGAAGGGGGACCATTCAATTCAGCAATCTGAAAAGTAGTCCATATCAATTCATTAGTGATCTGTAGTATGGCGAGATCAACGTAGTTGTGTAGGTTTCTCTTGAATAGGGAAGGAAAATTAATTCATTAGTGATTCATGGTTAGCCAAAATCAGTGTGGTTGTGTGGGTTTGTCTTGAACAGCGAGGTAAAATTAATTCATTGGTGATCCATAGTTAGCCAAAATCAATTTTGTTGTGTAACCCTACCTTGAATCATTTCATTACTGTCGGCTAATCTTGACTAGTAAGGTGGCTTC
This sequence comes from Porites divaricata, assembly GCA_038088405.1. Taxonomy (NCBI): domain Eukaryota; kingdom Metazoa; phylum Cnidaria; class Anthozoa; order Scleractinia; family Poritidae; genus Porites; species Porites divaricata. The sequence goes on along the minus strand of JBBMOI010000004.1, from coordinate 17,129,516 downwards.
TTTCACATTCCTACCCCAATCATAGGTCATTATGGATCATGAGAAAAAAAAGCGTTGTAGATCATCCTTTATCATACATTGTCTAACAATCCTGCAATGTTTTTGCACAAACCAAGAATCCCTAAGCATTCTACTCTCTGGGCTTGACCTTGTGTGATAACAAGTCAATGTGATGCTATGAAAGTCATCATCCATGACAAGAAGACAGAAATGGACATGAGAAGGTTGAAGCGGGAGCTGTGCCAAGAGATGCAACCTACGTTGGTGATGATTTGAAAATTGTTGACATGCAAAATCATTTCATGTCTACTATTGTTGTCCAAAAAAACTATTTTGTTCCAAATTAAGTAATTGTGGTACATCAAGGTGGCCTTTCTGATGTTGAAGGTGAGTCGGATAAGACAATATTTTCTCTGCGAGAATAAGTTCAATACTTGGTAAAAGCCATAAAAAATTGCTTTTCCTACTTGAACCCTAGGTTAGATTGCCAGTGTCAACGGGAAGCAAGAGGCTTTGATTCTGATGAGGATAAAGTGTGGTACATACTAGATTCGATGTTGGAGTAAATGAGCTCTCGAGCAGAGACCCAGCCTTACCTCATGAATCATTGCCTCAATGACCGTTTCTTCTGACAACAACTGTGAGACAAGGCACATTAAATCAGTCACTGACCGCAAGTCTGAAGATTCAGGCCACAAGTCTGAAGATTCAATCGAAAGTTACAATGATCAGCCTTCCCTCGACCAGCAAAAGATGTCTGAAGTGCTCCGTTCCTTCCTTTGTGGAAGACAAAGAATACTAACAGGATGGCAGCTGGAATAACAGGTGACAAACCCATCCACCACGGCAATTCAAGCACTCCCAGCAGCCCTTCTCGTCCAGGATAATTAAGTGGTATTTTCCAACAACATGGAAAACTTAGACTGTTCACAGTCCCCTATTATTCCGTGGGATCATTGAAATCGAGCACGTCTTACCGTTAATAGCGACCATCTTGATTTTCAGATGTACCAAGGGGGCGGGTGTTGGGATTATAGCTCTAGGGGGAAGGGGGCGAGAAAAATAGAGGGACTGTACCAACATTGCTGCGACTTGCATTCAAGGAGCGCGTTGCTCCAGCAACGCAGCCATCTGATTAGTCATTAGAGAATAGAGGTTAATCTGCATTGACAACACGTTTGCTTCACACTGACAAGCTGTTGACAAGTCGACAGTTCTAAAAATGGCTTTTGCGCACGGGGGATCAATTTCAGATGTATTGTTTTCAGATAGATTAACTGAGCGCCTTGGAGGTTTAGTTTTGAAGGACAAACAAGAAGAAGCTTTGAAAAGTTTGCTGGATGGCAAAGATGTGTTTGCTGTACTACCCACTGGCTTCGGGAAGAGCTTAATATATCAAAGCTTTGTCATTGCAAAAGAAATGGACGGCTGTGTCACTGATCCGTGTTGTTTAGTTATCGTCCCGCTTTGCAGCATAGCAGAAGAGCAAGTTAACTACAACGATTTTGGCACGACAGCCAAAGTTTTCGAGAAATCCAGCGAAGCCTTGAAGGACATTAAAAGCAACAGATATAAGTTAATCTATGCCTCCGCTGAGCAAGCTCTATCCAGCGAATTTCTCAGTTTGCTAAAGGACGACTCCTCCGAGCTCAAGAAATCATTGTCGTTGATTGTGGTGGATGAAAGTTACACATTGTAAACCTGGTAAGTGGCGAGAAATGCAAGGTTAACTGTTGTTTAGCAGATAAGAGGTCATTTTTTGCGATCAGTGGTACATTATATGTCACATTTCGAATTTTGCCTTCATTTGTTTAACAAAGCTGTGAGATCAATCGCCCATGATGAATTCCCCACGTGATGTCTTTGCATGTGTTATTGTAAGCTAGCTATTAAGCCTTATTATTGCTTCATAGCGAACCTTTTACTGCTATTTTAATTTTATGAGAACTAACCTACACTTGTCTGATATTCACTTCAGGGGAAAGGGCAAGAAGAGAGGAAAGAAGGTTTCAGAACCATTTAGGAAAGATTTTGGCGAACAGTCAACTCTTCAATCATTTTGTAGTGGTAAGTATTAACAAAGATTTTCTTTAACCTAACTCAGAAGTTTTACAGTTTAATTTTTCGTATTTAAATTTTGATTTGTTTGTAAGCTATAAGATGCGAAGCTTGTCACTTAAAGAAGCTCAGCATCTCTTTGAACATTTAATCCTGTATTGACTAGTTATGGCGATTTAAATAACATGACAAATATTTATTATCGATACAATCGAAATATATAGAGTCATGATGGTTAAAACATGTAGTAAGATTATCCTTAAGATTTTTTTTCATTTTTTTTACATGCATTAACATCGTACTACTTAAGAAATAAGTTTTGAAGCATGTATATATGTTGAAGTTAAATCCTATTTTTTCTATTTTTCTTCTAAATTCTATTTCTATTTTTGGATCATACATTACCATACTCAAAAACAGAGAAAAATAAATTTTATCTGCAAATAAAAATTGTGTCTGTGCTTCAATCATTTGAACATTATTCGCCTTATTTCTCTGAAATGCTTTTCCTTCCATTTTTCTAGGTGTACCACTATTAGCAATCACAGGAACTGCCACAAAAAAGATGCAAACCACAATTATGCAGCAGCTTGCCATGGGAGAGAAGAAGGTGATGCTTAAGATAAGTGCGAACCATGAGAACATCAGGTTCTCTGTCATAAAAACAACTAAGACTGACCAGTTAGTGGATATAATCAAACAAAGAAACTTATTGTCGCCAAAGACAATAATTTTTTGTGCCACAATGCATGATGTTGCAAAAGTGTTCGGTTTCCTGCTAGCTGAGTTAGGCGATTCTGCATATGTGGCAGAGAAGCCAAGAATCCCTGAGAACAGGTTGGTGGTAATATACCACTCCATGACTCTCCCTAAATACAAATCTAGGGTTTCACGTTCATTTAAAGATAACATGGGACAAGTCCGCGTTGTGATTGCAACCTCTGCCCTCAGTATGGGAGTCAATTTTCCTGATGTAAGGTATGTTATTCGCATTGGCCCAGCAAGAAGTGTTGTTGACCACATGAAGGAAGCCGGAAGAGCTGGAAGAGATGGTGCCAGTGCACATAATGTTGTGTTATACCATGGTAATCAGCTTGCCCATTGTGAAGAAGCTATCAAGCAATTTGCACGTTCAGGGAGTTGTGTCAGAAAAGCTTTATTTAAGGACTTTGATGATGTCCTAAGCACTAATCCTCCACATGAATGCTGCAGCATCTGTGACAACAGCTGTTTATGTTTTGGAGAGGAGTGTACTCGGGAAAGATTTCCTTTTGATGAGCCAAAAGGGACGTCACCTACCTCAGAGTCTTGTGCCTTGTTCCAATGACCAGTATCAGAAGAAAATGCTGAGACACTAAGGAAAGCCCTATGCGAAGTCAAGTGTGGATTGGGCAACAGGAAAGCATTTATGTTTGACTCCACTAGTTCCAGCAGTTTCACCTCAGAACTAGTTAATGAACTGGTGTTAAATGCATCCTCTGTTTTTTCTTTGTCAGACATTCTCAAACACTTCCCAGTATTTAGCCTGGGTCATGCCAAGTTGATTTTAGAAATTTTCCAAGAAATTTTTGAAGACATTCCATACTTTGATGAAATGATGGCAACAGTTGTACCTAATGAACCTTTTTTCATGGACTTATATGATGACTGTGATGAAAGGGAACACATCTCCTCTGAGTCGGATTCTGATCCAGATAGAATTAACACAAGAACTAGAAAATTTGTAGTTGCTACAATTTGCTCTTTGTTATTTTATGGATTGAGATACCACTTATTAGTGAACACAGAAGGGAATCTTATGTAAATAACATTATGACAACTGTTATTGTTAGCTCTACCAGGAAATATTTTCACCTAGGATAGGCAGCCATTTATCATTGTTGTACCCCTTACTATATTTTACAAAGACAAGGAAATGATACTTTGTATAATACAACACAGACAACCACTAAAATACTGAAAGTCCTCATAGCAGCTAATTTGATGACTGTGTTATCAGTGTCATTTTTGTGTCAAGAGTTGTTTGAGCTCTATATAGTACTTGCTTACTTTTGTATTTAAATGATAGTGTTTTTTCACCTGGTGAGATTGAAGAAAAAGACAAAAAAAATGTGGGGAAATAATTTAATTGTCTGAGTATTTTTTTGTTCCTGATTAATTCCACATGAAGATATAAAGAGTAATCATCAATGTTATTTAAAATTCGTAAATGACATTATTTCTTACAAAAAACAAATGATCACCTTTAACCAACTGTCCCTGTTATTGCTAAGTTTATGTTGGGGAATAAAAAGCTACTGGTATACAACAAATTTAAAATGCAATATCAAATGAATTTTTAGGTCAAGGCTGACGATCTTACAACAGAAATCAAGTGAAATATATCACACTGCTTAAAACTGTGAAGAAATCTCTATAGATCTGTACAGGAAACAGCTGATAAAAAGGAAAGATATGCAGGGTATTGATACTCTAACTTTAGGGATGCTATGTGTAAATCTATTCCCATATTCTCACATGATCCTTCATCCAGTGGAACAAGTTTCTGTAGTCCAGTTTTTCAGTGAGGTCGGAACTGAACTTTTCAAAACCTTTGCAACCACTCCTGCCTTGGCATTCCTCAAAGACCATGCCCTTCACTAGGTCATCAGTAATCTGCTTTACTGTCTCAGCAGTGTCCTTCCCTCCTCGCACAGTCCCAGTTCTGCTTTGAGCCTTGCAGTCTTCATTAAATGTTTGCATTATGGTGATTATGTGATTTAAAGAGGCTGCAACCCTCTGGGGATTCACTTCATTGAGGTTAGCACCAAGGCTTTTTAAGGAAGCCTTAGAAAATTATTGTCGTGTTCTAATTGAAGATCTAATGGAATATTTCTACCTCTTTTTCCAGTAGCATTGCAAAACCGATTCCACTTTAGTCTGAAGGTTTGTGACTCGCTGAGCAATGCACTTACTTTAACTAAAAGCATCAACGTGGTATATGCATACTTTGTACAACCGTGGCTCTTGTAAATTACTAATAGAAATTTGTACAAGGAAATTACCCTCTCACCGTCCCCTTCTCTTATTGCATCATTGAAATTGGCTAAAAGAAGACCGTGACAAAGCTTAGCCTTATGGTAATTTAAAATATTGTCTTGAGGCTGATTCTTGGAACTGTCATCTTCTTGTGACGACTCATCACGTATCTCCAGAGTTGGATGCTTTTTCTTCGCATGGCTTACAGAAACGAAATTTTTAAAAAAACCAGTTAATTAAAGTGGAATGGTTGGGAAACTCTTTGTGATAGGTTTTTGTGTTAGCTTTTTTGGACCTGATCGTACACAGCATTAAATAGCATTGCTATCATTTAAGTTATTGGCCAAAAGAAACATTGCATTAATTTATTCAGTAATAATTTGTGAACAGAAAACAAAGGATTTTGCAGGGTTGGGAGCCTCCAATATAACCTACAACAGAAAACCAAGCAACCAAAAATTAAATAAAAAAGCTAATTATAAATTGCCGAGATTAATTTATTATTGGGTTCTTATTGAGTAAACTTGTAATAACCTGGATGGTTGGGGGGGGGGGAGAAATTACATATGGGCTATGTACTTTTACGGTTCAAGATAATTAAACTTTGCAATAAATTTTCTTGTATTGTATTCTTGGTTGAAGCGCAGGATCAAATTGTACTCACTTGTTCTGAGTTGCCTTTGTCTTGTATAGAAGTCCACAGTTTCCTCTGCACTTGTAGTAGCCTTCACTATCCATCTCGTAAGTTGGTCCAGTATCTTGCACCAAAAGTGCCAGATGTGAAATAGTCTCATGCCTTTCCAAGTAATAACAAAATTATTACTCTAGATTGATAATCAAATCTTGACCCCATGTCCAACAAGTGGATTTATACTCCTATTACCACAAAAATTAGAACCGGCTGACCGTATAGGTGATTTGGGAAATTTATTGAATGGTTTCGCCAAAGCGCATGCGTGCTTCGATGGTCCTGAATATTGAATGAATGGAACTTGTCCTGAAAAATGTGAAACTGACCACTAATCATCTCAGGTCAGGCAGTCTGTATGATAAAAACAACGCATCCTAGTACTCTTTCACCTCAGATGTGATGTATAAATAGTATAAAAGGTTGGTTTGCACACAACCAGATTTGTTGGCAAGACTTGTCGAACGTAAAAATTCGGCCTGATTTGTTTTCCAATAATTTGTTTTCTAAGCCTAATCTACTGTGATCAAGAGCCATTATTGCTCTTAAATGTAACTGAAGATGATTGCCAGTGCTATTTTTTGGGTGTACATATAAGGCTACAGTCGACTTGATGCAAGATTTGTTTCACTCTAAAAGCACATAGCCTTTCCCTCAAAAGTCAAAGGAATGTGCCCTTAAGTTAACTGATTTGTGGATACAAGTTTATTGTTTGTTTTATATTATACATTTATTACTGCGCTTTTCACAAACATGCGAATTGTGTAATGGGAGCTTTACTTTTAGCCCTGGCTAAATCTATTTATTACTTCACTGGCTCACATGTAAGCCAAGCCTTGAATTATCATTAGCATTATCATTAGCACCCACTCTGGAGGTCCAAAAATGTAAATTGATAATTGTAACGTTTTTTTTTCTTTAGTTGCAATGTGAATAGTGTTTCTCATGTTATAATTGTAGCAGCATTGCTTAATACAATCAGACTAAAGAACAAGTGGTATTATACTACATGTATCCATGAGATAACATTGTTGCAATATTTAGGTCATGTAAAATTATACTAACCTCACTCTACCAGAGTGAAATGCATAGGATTTGTCACAGCCTGGTGCCCTGCATGGATATGTCATCAGCGTTGCTGTCAAGTCTTTCGACTTGCTCCACCATGGTTGACACCGTCTGTGGAGCCAAAGACAAATTGGTCAAGGTAACTGGCTATGGTTTGTTCAAACCATCTTTTCTTTTCCTCTTTTGATGACCAAACAGAGGGAATGGTTACTCCCCTTGGTTGATCTGTAACAAAGCAAAATTAATAAATGTACTTTTTGTCTCAAACCATCGCTATTTTGAGTGTTCTCAGCATCAAAAAATAAATATTGATTTTAGAGGCTTCCATATAACATTTCAGAATAAATTTTAGGGTAACTTTATGCTTGTAACTTCTTTTTGTCCCATGTTTACTTGTATACACCACATTTATTTTCAAACATACAACACATATTTTCTCTAGTTCAAAATATTACCTCCCATTGTTTTCATCCCAGAGAATGTCATAAAAGATGCCAGCAAATGTGCCTCAAACTCTCTGTCATGAAAGTCCTTGTATGCATTGTAATCTGCCATTGGTCCCTGTTTGGCATGTCTTCCCAGTCCTGTTCATTGAAGCACATGTAGTCCCCTATCTCAAGACGGTTCCTTTTTGAAAAAGATTTTGTAGTCCAGCTATGTAAGATAATTAAAGAGGTAATAATTATTAATAATGTATTAACATAATGTGTAAATTAAATAATTATAAGAACGATACACAGCACAGTCACATGGCCCAGCCATATGAAATGGTCCCACCTAGGAGTAAGGGTACATGTAAATTAACATTAAAAGTATGTAATTTGCACTTACATCATACAACTTCAGTTTAGCATGCCAGTCTGTATGAAGAGGTTCCAATCCCTCTAAGCAGTTCAACATGTTATCACCATCCTTGAACGTCCACTGGACGTTCCTTGCCCTCTCTTCTGTAAACGCATCGCCATCGAAGAATATAGGGTCCACATAGGTGCCCTGGTCCTGGACTTCAACGGTCGGCACATACTTTTCCTGGTTTGATATAATCAACTGAGCCATTTCTCCCGAGATGTTTGAGTTGAGAGGTCAGTCCAAGGCAGCACTAGAAAAAAGTTAATTTTTTTCCTCTCCTCAATACTGTTTGTTAGCTTTTAGTATGTTGGGAAAGAGGGTAGAACTATCATGAAAACTGCTTTAAAGAGACTCAAATAAAAGTTGTATAGACTTACCTGGATGAAAAACATCTAGTATTGAATTAAAGTAATATGAAAAAAGTTCGTCTGACATGTATCACCTATTTGTTTGTTAACTGTATCACTGACCAATTTCTCCATGCATCATCATGGGAAATAAGGAAATAACATTAAACAAGAAGGACTAGGTGGGAGGTAATAAAGAATTATGAAAAGGCCAAGGGTCAAAAAAGATTAACACTATATGTTTCATACCGTTTCAAATTTTTTGGCCATTTCCTCGGAAGACATGTCTGGAATGTGATTGATGATGATGTCTTTGAACTGATTAAATGGTGCCAGGTACTTAGCAACAATCCTTAATACCAACACAGTTGAGTCCCTCTTGAACGTGTTCTGAATGGTCTTTCCAGGTAAAAGGTTACAAAGGGGCAGATCATTGAGGTTCACCTGAGGGGTCCTGTCATCCAGTGTGGGAGCACACCTCACCCTGTCCTTGATGGCATATTGGTGTGTCCAGTGTATGGACTGACTGGACTTAAACTTTGTCTGAATCTGTGACTTCACAGACAAGTCGAAATTATCTGCAACAATTCTAAAGTGACAGTATATTTAAATATATTGAGGGGGTTGGTTCTAAGTTAAGAGCATTTAATTCTTTTATAGAGGAATATAAAAATGTTCTCCTCATTGCTTCAGCTCTGGGTTAGCAGTATGGTGTTTCGTTCTTGTGGAATAGTAATGTGCTCAAACCGAAGAGATTCCAAACTTGTAATCTGGTATTCTGGTGCTCGTCCATTAATACCTTTTTGTAAATGACAGTCCCCCATAACAATAGGTTATTTTTCCAGAACACTACTTAACAGCTCTCTTATCTTACAACGTCTAATGCAGTCTTTATTATTTTTATTGTCTACTGAGTCAATTGACTTCTGGTTTCCTAAAGAAATCCATGCATTTCCAACAACAGTAAATTAACTAATTATTATTACCTATATCTTGGGAGTAATCTGAATTTATCTGCTGCAGAAGAAACGGCCACTTCAAGAGCAGCAGGGGTGGCAGTTGGTGATGATGCAAGCATATCTTTGCAAATCTCCTATGATTCTTGAGAGAAAAAATCATAAGAAGCCAGGGTAGACTGGTTCAAATCATACACATCGATTTCCATATCATTTTCATCACTGGTTTCCACTGGTACTGGTACTTGTTTTTCTTTCACTTTTTGAAGAAGACTTTCGCATTTCTTGGCAGTTTCAATTTCATTTTTCCATGTGAGAACCAGCGAGTCGTGCTCCTTAGCCATTTCTTTCTGCTTCGCGATGGTCGATTTATGGGACATACAAATTCCAAGATGATCAAGGCGAATGAAATCTTGGCTCTTGGCACCGATATGTAAAAGGATCACGGAAATTCTATAGGCAAGGGCTGACATTCTCTGATGCCTGAATTTGGCCAAAGACGCAGAGCAAAGTGCCAGGACATTTACAGCCT
>JBBMOI010000004.1:17097500-17115000 GCA_038088405.1 Porites divaricata | reverse complement strand
GAAGCAGTGTGAGAATTCAAGTGAAGACCATGATGAGATCCGAAACAAGGAGCCATGATTTCAAGAGACATCCAAGCCATCTGTATCATCTTCTGCTGTGAAAAACGTCCTGTGTTGGAGTGTCAAACTTAGGCAAGTCCAAAGAAAAGATGCCATTTCTAAGACTGAAGATAATTTTACGTTAAGGCAGTGGAATGTAATCTTGTCCAATGCAGGGTATCATCGTGATGTAAGGTCACTAGAAAACAATACTGTCGATAATTCCACACCTCTTAATGAAAAATGGGATGTGAATTGACTATTTTCGAGATGAAGATATAAAAATAAGTGCAACTGTATGTGATTTTTGATAACATAATTTTGATATAAAATAGCCACAATGTTGATCAGTAATGAATATTTACGAAATGATGCACTAGATACATACCGTATTTATTCGACTATAACACGAGACCTAAACTTTTGGGTTTCAGAACCTGTTAGAAAATTATAAAAAGGAAACCCAAAATATCTAGCTATAAGCCAAGATGGAATATTTCTTTTCCACATGCACTGTTAAGTGAATAAACATACCGGCAAACCGTAAAACAAAAGAAGCGTCCCTCTCGGGAAACAGGCAATGTTAAAGTGAATATTCATTTATTGATTATAACACATTTAATGTTATTGTTCACTGTAACTGAAAATAACTACAAATCACAAGATGAATTTAATGTGATCCGAGTTGACATTTCAGAAGTGTATAAATAAAACCGCGTCCATGACAAACCATCACCTGAGTTCAGAATCCTGTCTCAAACAATCACACGCTCGTTCAAAGTTATCCGTAGTCGACCATCATGTCAAAAGCTCGTCGTTCATCGTACAACTTGGCCTTCAAATTAAAAATTGTGGCTGAGGCAGAGGCCGTTGAGAACAACTCCGAGATTGCCAGAGAATACGACATCAGTGAATCCATGGTTCGTCGCTGGCGAAAAGATCAAGCGAACCTCTTCAATGGCGAGCTGAAAATGTCAGCGAAACGAAAGACGATGGGCTGTTATACGCCGAAGTATCCTGAATTGGATCAAACACTTCTGGAGTGGTTTTCAGAGCAAAGAAGTCAGGGTAAGTTCTTCGTTTTAAACCAAAACCAGCTGATTCCTGTCATATCGATCGAGTTGCCATGTTTACTAAAGCCGTGAGAACGACCGCTTGTGATTGGTCAGTTTTCGATGCTGTCAAAACAAGTCAAAACAATGACCTAAAAATATCGCTACTCGTTTTGTCTTTTACAGGAGTTGCAGTTAGCGGATTAATTCTTCGGTTGAAGGCGAAGGAGTTGTGCAGCGATCCAGAATTTAAAGCTTCCTTTGGTTGGTACCAGAATTGGAGAAAGCGCCATGCCATCAGCTTTCGCACTAAGACAACCCTGGCCCAGCGACTTCCTCAAGATTCGGAAGAGAAGACGATCCAGTTCCATCGGTTCGTGATTGCAGCTCGGCAGCGCCATGGCTATTCGCTATCCAGGATCTTCAATATGGATGAAACCCCTATGCGATTTGAGCTTCCATCGAGCAGAACCCTTGAATTCAGTGGCAGCAGAACCGTTCCAGTGAAGTCCTGTGGTGCCGAGAAGAGGAGCTTTACGGTGACACTCGCAGTCGCCGCCGATGGCAGCAAATTACCGCCTGCAGTGATCTTCAAAGGTGTACGCACTCCACGAGACCTCGCTGTTCCAGACTCTGTTCGTGTATCGTTCCACAAGAAGGGCTGGATGGATGAGAAAGGTAAGTTCTTGTTGTGTTTCTTTCTTTACTTCAAAGTTTGTTATACTCAGATAACTGATTTTTGGAATTGTCGATGTATTTTTAACCTGGGTATTCTGTTATTGATTTCAGGTGTAAAAGAATGGATACGAACCTGTTTGCCGAGGAATCCTGACAATGAACGGTCGCTGCTTGTTTGGGATTCTTTTAGAGCCCATTTGACGGAGTCCGTGAAAGCAGACCTGCAGCGGCGTAAGTTCGACGTGGCAGTAATCCCAGGTGGCCTGACTCCAGTCCTGCAGCCGTTGGACAAATGCCTCAACAAACCATTCAAGGACAACATTAGGCGACAGTACCTTTCCTGGATGATGACTGGCCCCTTTGAATTCACTCCAGCGGGAAAGAAGAAAGCGCCGTCGAGAAACCTGGTCCTCAAATGGGTAAAACAGTCGTGGGCAGAAATTCCAGCAGAGATGGTGAGGAAATCGTTCAAAACGTGCGGTATCTCAAACGCTCTTGACGGCACCGAAGATGATGAGGTCTACGCTGCTGATATGCCAGAACTAGCTGACGATGATATGGCGATGGAGGACGAGTTTGAAACCGACAACGAAGAAGACGATGAATGAAAACTTCATTCGTGAAGTCAATTAACAAAACAAAACGGCTCCTTTAGGAGCCACCAATTGAATAAAAGTTTATGACCAACAGCAATGATTTTCGTACGCAAACTACCGGTAATTTGTGTTGTTCATAATTGCTCGGCTTATAGTCAAATATAACATTCAGTTGAAGCTTTTGCAGCATTAGAAATTTTTTTCTTGCAAAAATATTCGGCTACAAGCCGAACCCCCTATCTTGTAGAGATTTCACTCGTTTCCAGTTTAATTTGGTGCAAAAATCGTTCGGCTTATAGTCGAATAAATATGGTATAAATAAATGCTCATGATAAACAATACAAGTGGTATACTATCAGCAGTAACTTGCTTGCTTTATACAAACCTGAATAATAACTAAATGTGTTTTAACAACAAAGAGTATGCATAAACAGAAGCCAAACTTTGTAAGCAGAAAACTGAAGGCAATGGAGAGTTTTAGATCCGAGTTTACCAGAAACCTCTAACCGCGGTTTGCCATTACCCGTTTGCGGTTCAACGTTCAAACATAATTCGATTTAGATTGGCGGTGGATTAAAGAAGTTATTTCAAGTAGATTCACAAAATGGAGCCATTCTAGGTTTATTTTTCCATTTTAGAAATATCAATCAGTGAAAATAAAAGAAATTTACAGCAACACTGGGTTATCTAGCAGCAAAGAGCTGTAAATTCTTACATCAGTTCTTCTCGCAAATTTACCCCACCATTTTGAATCAGCAGCCATGAATGGCCCTTGTTTTCAAGATCCAATACAATTGATCCAATTTAGCATTTCGCCCGAATTTGTGCCTCTGTTAATGGATAAAAGACTTGCTCCACCAGATTTTAGTATTATTACATGGGATAAAACAAGAATTATATGCTAAAAGCTGTCAGGTAAACGACATACGTGAAAACCTGCCTCCCCACATTGAAAACGCACATCGTAAACCTCAAACACAACCTCCAGCGGTTAGAGGTTTGCAGTAAACTCGGATCTAAAACTGTCTATTGTGTTCAAGCTAGCCTGATACCAGCTTTGCAAAAGGGAGACCCAGTGCAAGGATCTTTTGCTTGGCCTCACTAACTGAAAGCTTGGAATACATTTACTCAAATTATAATAAAATGGACATCAACTCATTCAGTTTAAGTGTTGCCAGGAATTAAGGCCCCTATATCTAACTGATGCATTGATAGATACTTCAGGACTGTCTTGTACATACCTGTCAATGTCAGCTAATGGGAGAATTACACTTTAGCCTAGATTGCAAATTATAAAAAAAACAACTGATTTATTAAAAATAATTGTCGATATTCTACTTGCGTTTGTTAGTCAACATGTATGCCTTGAGTTTCGGCTGAAGCATTTCATCAGCATCCACATCTTTTCTGTCACTTTTCAGGTCTCTCTGTCTTTGCATTAAAGAATTCATTAATTCCAGTGTTAGCCAACTTTGCAACAAGGCCTTTAAAAATGCCAGAAACAACTTCAGAGTTTGAAGCACTCTCTGTGGAGATGACGGAGGCAACTAGCAATCAAATTCTGCTTCCAATTCCTTGTGTTAAGTACTGAACTTAAGCCCATCTCTATGAATTTTGATGGCTGCCTTCTTAGATTCTAGTCACAGGTAAAGTCATGAGTATTGTCACCTACTTGCCTATGAAAATGAATGAGTTCAGTTCTAGGGAAAACAAGATTTCCTTCGTCTTTTTGTTTTGTAAGCTAGACAATATTGCAGACTTAGCTTTCATCATAACCTCTTGTAATGTCGCAGGCTAGAGTTCCATCGTCGCTCTTCTTTCATCAGCAACCTTAGCACTGCCTTTCTTCTGTTACAAGGTCTCAGCTCAAAGCTTTATCATTCTGTGGAGAGCTGCTCCATAATACCAATAAAGAGTTCCCTCTGACTCTGAGTCTCAATCCAGATGTCTGATGTACCAGAAGGCGACTTGCTTGTATATGTGAATTCACCTTCCTACAAACCATTTCGTGAAGTATGCTTAGAACTGTTTGAACCAATTTGTCCTGAAACTGTTCTCCAATCAAGAATTGTTCAGCGATTAAGAATTCCTGGGAAGGCTTTCCGCGAATAAAATTGCCAAGTAGTTTCATACAGGCTGCCGAAAATGCAGCTTGCCAGTTCTTTTTGTCGGGCAGCTTGGAACATTCTGTCATAAGCATTGAAAACTTCTGACAAAATCCCACAATCAGTAGCTGAAATTTAACTTCTGCAGCTTGCTCAGCACTTGCTTTACAAAGCGTTGCCTCTCTGGGAATTCACTTATGCATGGGCTCTGAATTAGATCTTCATGAATCTTTGTTCTTGATTGTAGCATCTTGGATATTTCTACTGAGCAGGCAGCTGAAATTGAATCAAAGTCCTTGGGACAGTCAGAGTGTAACTTCAATACTATGAGTGCGTTTCACAAGGAATGTTGCAAAAAGCAGTGCTGTCATTTTAAAAATGCATGTTCACTCCCCCTTCCCCACCCAATACAATCAAAGGAATTGTGCCTTGATGGTTTCAACACTGTCTGCGGGGTGGGGGAGGAGGCAGGGATGAGCACTGTTAGTAGCGTGCTCATACAATTTCATGCATGATAAAAAGCATTCGAACAGTACAACTGCCTCAACACTTCTGTCCATGATTGTCTGAATTTGTTCCTCAACCAAAAAACGTAGTGTTTACTGCTTTAGAACAGAAAAAATGTGTTTTGGGGGGGTCTTCAAGTGAGTTATCATATGAGGAGTAGGTTTGGAAGATGTCCAGTGTTTTATGACAGACTTTTTCATGGGAGTCAGAAAATGACTACCATATTTATTCGGCTATAAGCCGAGACCCCAAACTTTGAACGTGTAGACTCTGCATAATGAGAACCAAAAATAAAATGAAAACACCTGGCTATAAGCCGAGACCCATTCTTTATCACAAGACTGGATTGTTAACTACAAGAAAACCTAACATTTTCGGAAAAAAGTCACACTGATTGTTATAAATGAGGCTTAGATGATAACACACACGAGCGTCTACAAGAGATACAATGGTGATTTAATAGGCAAAGGACGAAAAAGCTTCCCTCTCAAAGAACACACACGAATTGATAAATATTACCCGTAACTAACTATTCAATTGAAAAGCAACGAATCATGACTCAGATGAATTAATATGATCCAAAAAATCAATTTAAAACTAAGTATGTTGTTAAGCGACATCACCAGTACCTACACATCCGTAGTGTCTACCAAACAATCTCGTGTTCACAATCGTTTATTTTAAGTCAAGTTCTCATCATGCCCAAGGCTCATCGCACGTCATACAACCTTGCATTTAAACTTAAAATAGTCACCGAAACAGAAGCTGTTGACAACAACTCTGAAATCGCCAGAAAATACGGCATCTGTTAGTCCATGGTCCGTCACTGGAGGAAAGATCAAGCAAACCTTTTTAATGGCGAGATAAAATTGTCAGCGAAACAGAAGACGGTGGGATGCTTAACACTGAAGTCTCCAGAGCTCGATCAAAGAATACTGGAATGGTTTACAGAACAGAGAAGCCAAGGTAAGTTTTCTGTCGAAACACAATCACGAAATAAATCAATCAGCTGATTGCAGAGTGAATGTGAGTTGAATCTGTAACTGTCAAAACTATCGTAGTATCATGTGACAACATTGTGTATGAAAGATTCTCATTGGCCAGTTTTCACAAGAGTTAAAACAAATTCATCACATCATCAAATTTGTATCTTTTTGACCGTTTAGTAACGTTCTCACTTTGTTTTGCATAGGAATAGCTGTTAGTGGAATGATGCTACATCAAAAGGCAAAAGAATTCAGCCACGATCCCGAGTTTAAAGCATCCCTCAGTTGGTACCAGAAATGGTCAGCCTTCACACCAAAACACTCGCTCAGTGTCTCCCAGAAGATTTGGAGCAGCAAACAGTCAAGTTCCATCGATATGTAATCACATCCTGTCAGCATTATGGTTATTCCCTATCAAGAATCTTTAACATGGACAAGACACTGATACGGTTTGAACTACCATCCAGTCGCACTCTGGAATTCAGTGGCAACAGAACAGTTCCTGTGAAATCCTGTGGTGCTGAGAAACGAAGCTTCAGACACGCTAGAAGTCGCCGCTGATGGGAAGAAACTACCGCCTTCAGTGACCTTCAAGGGTGTTTGCACTCCCAGAGACCTTGTTGTTCCATCATCAGCGAGTGTCTTTCCACAAAAAGGAGATGAGGAGATGGAATAATTCGACACGGACAGCGAAGATGATGACGAACGCTGATGATGATGAAGACTTCTGTGAAAACACATTAAACTTAACAAATGGCTCCTTTAGGAGCCACCACATTCTTAAAAGTTAATAACCAACGATGACATTGTGTTTATTTAGTTTAGCTCGGATTATAAGTAAATACATCCCAATTTAGTAGAGCTTCTATGCACTGGAAAAAATTGTTTTCAAACATTTTCCGCTATAAGATGAGACCCCCTCTGGAGCCCAAATTTTAATTCACTTCAGTTTCAATTTGTGTAAAAATTGCTTGGCTTATAGTCAACCAAATAAGGTATTTTAAACTCATCGTAGCTTACAAAGACTAAGACTCAGAGGTCGGGCTG
Organism: Porites divaricata; assembly: GCA_038088405.1. Classification (NCBI taxonomy): domain Eukaryota; kingdom Metazoa; phylum Cnidaria; class Anthozoa; order Scleractinia; family Poritidae; genus Porites; species Porites divaricata. Next base: position 17,107,990 of record JBBMOI010000004.1, on the reverse strand, counting down.
AGCGGCTGCTCCTTTCAACAGGCCCATCATCGAACGTTTCTTGCTTTCTGAACAAGAAGGGATACAGTTATTTGATTGCAAGGAGAAAAGGAATTCTTTCCGAAAAAGACTGAAGGATATGTCTTTAGTATGCCCGAAAAATGAAACGCGATTTTTCAAGAAACCAGAGAATTCTTCAAACATGACATTGCTTTCTATTTAGATGGTGTTTCTTTTGTTCACAAGCAAAATCCCCTACAGGCAACAGCTGGAACAAAAAGCTGAATATGGAGGGAAAAAAGCCAAGGCCTTCAATTTACGTTTGCGCGATCTGGACCAAAACATCACAGGCAACTGCTCTTTATAATGGACAATGACCCCAGCCAACGAAGTAAGGTAGATAAAAGGGCTCCTCAGGACATTGAAGGTAAATTACATGAGATACCTCTGCTATTGAATCGATTTTCCATCTCTTACGAATGGCCCTTGAGGAAGAAGTAGTTACTGAAAACATTACTTGTGAAACATTTGAACAATTCAGAGATCATGTTTTAAAGTCACTGGAAAGATTACAGAGAGACGTTACTGATTGCACTATCGAAAGTCTGAATGATAGGATTGATGCCATAATTTCCTCAAAAGGGTCACCAACCACATATTAGCACTTTTCAGTCGTTTTTATTATTTCGTCACAACACCATTGCACTGTGTGATATTGGAAACAAAGTGAACGTGATTTAATACATTGTATTTGCATAACTGATGAGCCAACAGGAACAGTGCTCACCTTAAAATGTATGACTTTTTGCAAACAAAAGGAATTAAAGACACAACAAAGTGAAATGCATTTGCTCTTAGATATTTGCACACTAATTTTTTCTGTGAAATAGTACATGTTTACCCCAAAAAGAACAGTACTCACTTCCAAGGGAAAGTAAACAATAGAACTCTTCTTTTATTCACTGAATCAAGTGAGTACTGTTGTCTTTCCCCGATAGGGTCAGTTTTCTGAGACAATTTACAAGTAATAAGATATATTTCGCTCTTTAAAATATGTTCGTTGCGTTTTACTTGTAAAGACTTTTGGAACTTGCATAAAAAAGGTGATTTCTCACTCAGTACTGTGCAATAAACAACCACTGCTGACGTCACTGGGTCCCGTTATTGACATAGCTTAAAAAAAATCTGGCAAAACAGCATCCATCGCTATATTAATGTACAAAGTAAAATATAGCCTCGCACTGAGTATTGTTAACGAACTATTTAAGCAGAAAGCACTAGTTATTCACTAAGAAACAGTGATTTTGATATTCCGACTTTTGACACTATTAACTATGGAAAGCATTCTCTTAGATATCAAGGACCTTATATATGGTCGAAACCAGATATTAAATTGAAAGGCTCCTTGAATATTGAATCTTTCAAAAAGAACATTAGGAAAAAAGACCTAACGTCACTCTTAAACAACAACAATAGCTGTTGTAACCTTTGCAATTCTTAGAGACGACCTTCTATATTCCTATTGTTTTATCACACAATTTATACATACTACATATTTTAATTGTATATACATTATTATTATTTCTTATTTGTAAATAATTTTTTTTTGTATGTCCCCAATTAGTTGTAAAAACTAAATACATTGACACATTAATAAAGCTTTTTATTATATAGACACTGATGAAATACCAGGATTTTTCCAGTGACGAAAATTTGGTATCCAGTGAAGATACAATTTTTATCTTTCACATGTGAAGATATCACGGTTGTCATGACTACTTCAGGTTCAGCCAATAGGAAAGAACCATCACAGAATCGCGCACGTTTACCTTTTCATTCACAAATCAGTCACCTCGAAAAACAAGATGGAATTTTCAAATCAACTACCAAATTTCGACTTAAGTATTTTCGACGACGAGCAAAACGAAAGGATTGATGGACGGTTTGTTCCAATGACAGATAGCGAAGTTAAGGAAGATGCCAACACAAAGAGAAATACACTGTACAACGTAAATTTTGTCAAGCAGTCTCTAACAGAACAGCGGCGAGAGGAGAAGCATTGAAGAGATTCCAGCAGTTGAACTTAACAACTACCTAAGCAAATTCGTATACGCATTCGCTGCAAGAACCAAAAAAGGCGAAGAGTACGAACCATCTTCACTTAGAGGAATTTTGTCGAGTGTTGAGCGCCATGCACCTGCGTCGCACCGGTTATGGGAAATCTACAGCAGCACAACAGAGTCTACAAAGTCATTTCACTGAGGCACATTCATCGACTTCAACCGCTGAAAACACACTCCAAACAATGTTTCAAGATAATTATATCACTGGAGGCGTTTTCAATATCAATCTGGCACCGTCTAAAAATACTGTCACAAGTCCAGAACTGGGGCCGAAAGCGAAAAAAAAACCGATATATAATTTAAAGTGATAGCAGCGGTGGAAGCCAAGAGTAAACTGGTGCTGAACTTGAAGGTGACTCTAAATAATTCACGTCTTTTAATATTGTGCATTTTTATTCAAGCACATAATAAGGTGAGAAAACTGCAAAAAAAAAAAAGGAAAAAAGAATAAGTTAACACACCATACCTCGGCAACTAAAACAATGTTCTTGAACTTTTTGGTACACTATGTTAATATTTTTGAAATGTTGCTCATGTTTTTATCCACAACACATGAGCTAGGCAATTTATCCATTGCCTGATTTTTTTCGATAAATTATTTACACGTTTTAAAGGACAGTTACGTAGCATTTTTGTTATGAAATTTCGTATGTGTTATTGCTATAGCATTCAAAATACAAATAAACTCGACTTGTATTCTCTTATTCAGACCCAAATTAAAATTGTGCGTAAGATCTGTTTTATTACATTTTATTGATTTAACGAATAGAAGATTAGTTCAAGAAATCGTTGTCCTGGTATTTGATCGGTGTCTATATAATAAACAGAATATTACATGGCCGCTTGGAGATACAAAATTTCTCTTCTCGTGTTGAAAAAATATTTCACGAGTGAGCGCGTCGTGAAATATTTTTCAACACTCGAGAAATTTTGTATCTCCGCGCGGCCATGTAATATCCTCTATTACTTACTTACTTCCGAAAAATGAAAATAACACCAACAAACATTCATCATTTCCGCGTTTGTACAATTGATAGAACCCTTTGTAATCAACACCAACAGTGCATCGGCTGTTGTAAAAAAAGGCGTTTATGCCGCTAATTCCAAGTCTCTTTTACAAAATATTCTGGGAGCTGGTAGGTGAACCATGTCACCTTCCAGGGCTTGAAGAAGGTCGAAGGTCCCACCTAAAGTCATTGAGGAAACTCACTTCAGCTTGTTCGGCCCCTATCCAAGTGAAGGAGCTGGTATGATTGCAAAATGTGTTCAATATGACTTTCAGTGGCGAAAGAATAAAGCTCTTGCCAAAGTTGAAGCTTCCACGTAGATGAATAATGTGGAATTTCCCTCTCGCTTTCTCCAATGCATCATACACCGCTTGACAAAAAACGGATGGTATGATTTCTCGTTTCGCGGCACTTGAATTGCAGCTTCAAATCATTTTCCTTCACATGTTACAACACATTCCCTCTCTTTGGCTTCCGGTAAAATTTCCATTCTGGTTTTCTTGGACCGTTCCAGTTTTGATTCAACCTCAGAAAATTCTTTAGCTAAAAAGAACGCTTCATCCACAGCTTTGTGACCCTGATTAGCAATGAACTGCACCAAACACCTCTTTCCTTCTCATTCTTGAACAGTTGCTTGGGCAATTAGCTGTAGCCTGGCAGTTATCCGTTTCTCCTGGATAATTTTACAAACGTTGTAGACAGTCAATCTCTCTTCTTTTCGTTTCTTCATTGTCGCTCGAGTCCTTTTTGTCCTTCCGCTTTTTGCATGCGATGGTGGCCTACGTTTTTGGTGGAGTAGTTTAATCAGGATGACCCGAAGGGTGTACTGCCTCACTATCTTCCTTTATCACGTACTCATATGCACTATAACTGTTATGGTGACCACTGAAATGCACTTGTATGCCGAATTTGTCATTCAAGTACTTCTTTACTTGCAACCATCAACCTTTCTTGCCTTTTAACTCTTGTTAATCTGGTCATCGCAATGACAGTCTGCATTTGCATGTGCCTCAATACACACAACCCACGGCAAAATATCAATTCCACAAAACCTCCACGCCTCTAACCAAAACTCTCCCTTGTAGGAAATTTCACTGTATCAGCACAATTGTATGTGATGATATAAACAAGTTGCTGAGTTTCTATCGACCGCCACGTCATACCAAAACTGACAGCATATGCACAAAAAATCCTATAATAACTTGTGTCACAGAGAACATCTGTACAGGTGTGTCTAGTACCCTCAGCCCCCCTCCACCCTCCCCAAAAAAATCCTCCACATGTCGGTATCAACACAGAAATTCACTTAATCTACTTACAAATACACAACGAACCTTAAAAACGAGGCTACTACCCATTTTCTAAAATATTTAAAATTCAGACAATCATGGCCAAAAGTCCTTGGGACAGTCAGAGCGAAACTTCAATTCTACGTGTTTCACAAGTAATGTCGGAAAAAGCAGTGCTGTTATTTTAAAAATCAATGCCCCCTCCCCCTTCCCCACATAGCTTGTGTACAGACGCCTCCTCCTTCCACAGGAAAAAATTGGGAGAGGGGACATCTGTGAATCGCCAATGATAATTGTGTTCCTATTTCCCCGGAATGTTGGGGACAGCCTCTGATTGGTTGTACTAAAATGCCATGACGTAAGTAATTTCCTATGTCATGATTGGTGAATAGGTTGCAGAAAACCCCGGGATAAGAGTTTTCCCGGGAAAGCAGACAGAGGCATTTCTTCCCTTGCCTTTGCATGTTTTCTTTGAGTTGGTGTATATACATGGGCTAGTTTTCGCATTTCTTGAACAAAAAAAGTGAATTGAGACCTGTGATGTTTGCTGCACCAGTTGCGGCTGTATGTGTTCTGTCATGGGGATATTTGAAGAAAGGAAACAAGAATCTCGTCGAAGGACGCACAGAGTTTAGCCCTAAATCAGAGATTGTTTCTCTAGATTTCAGCATTGAATTTAATTCATCCTACATTTGCCGCTCTTGTCTTGTAAAGTTAAAGAAAAGAAGAGCGCTGATATCTCATTTGAGAGAAGTGAACGATTCTTTGCATCAGATCTACTGGAAGTCTTCGAGTGCAAAAAGTAATTCATTTAACGTTCGACCGGATGCGATGCAGGATTCATTTTGCGCTTTGAAGCGACCAGCTTTGTGAGATCCTCGACTACCGGATAGACCTCTGGCTATGGCTATAACCTCCTCAACTCCTAGAAAAGATCGCGACCAAACCGTATCGCTGCCCACAGTTTCGCCGCTCTAGACACAGAACATGATTGCAGATGCTGTTGAGACAAGTGAAGCAAGCAGAGCATGACAAAAACAACCATTCCACTGCGAGTTGACTGGCCCAGTAAAAGCAAAAGGAACACTTTACATGAAGGGTTAGAATCGATTGGGAAAATGCTCTGCCGTGGAACTTACAAACAAATCGCCGGAGCAGTGTGTGAGAACGCGATTTTAAAGAAAAATAATATAATATCATTAATATTTACACAACCTGCATCACTCAAGGTGTTAGTCGAGATAATAATAATAATAATAAACTTTATTACTGCTCCCAAAGGGCTCTTCCACAACAATTTACAAATAAAAATATGTATATATATATATATATATATTATTGTGTTGTCGCAATAAAACGATGAATTGAAATCTTTTTACTTTTGATCATTATATATTAATCTATGTATAAAAGAACGTACAATGATGTGAAACTATAATAAGGTATAATAAGATATAATAAATTCATGCAAAAATTGTATAAAAATGACTCTTAGCCTTAGATTTAAAACGGTGCAAGCTTTTACATTCAGTAATTTCGTCAGGGAGAGTGTTCCAGCATTTCACCGTTCGATATAAAAAAGAGCGCTGTCCAGCTGCAGTGTGAAACCCAGGGATATCTAACTTGTTCTTATTTCTGGTGTTTCTTTCATGAACAGAAGCACATGTATTAAATCGTGAGCTGAGATACTTTGGGGCTAATCTCCTTACACATTTAAAAGTAAGAACTACATCGTTAAGTGCCAGCGTAGCAGACACAGAGAGCCATCTGAGTTCATTCAGTACAGGTGTTATGTGATTGTACTTTCTTGTTCCTGTAAGGATTCTGGCAGCAAAATGCAGCAACTCTTCTTGAAGGAAATTGATCGAGAGTGCACTGCTTTGTGTTCACAGAAAGAACTGAGCGACTTCAGATCAAAAAGTGAAAAGGACCTCGAAACCCTTTCTTTTAAAAAGCTGGACAGTGAGCCCCGTTGTTTAGCACTGTACTATGAACGGCGAGCCTTAGAAAAAGTAAGAGGGATGATCAGTTCTGGCAACCATTGGTTTGTATGTCTTCTGCAGTGTTGCTGAAAAAAAGATCCCCGTGTATGACTGCCATTCAGCTCTTAAACACCATTATTTTGTATCACACGGGGATAATTGTGAGTATTTCCTATTTAACTGAGTGTATTCAGTTCCTTTTGTTGTTATATTTCATTTGTCTTTATAATATTTACAGATTGGCCTTTATGGCCAAAGACAAAATTTATATTGAAATACACGAAAGGTTTAGTACGCATGCCAGATGGTTTATGTTTGAAGAAAATTTCATTCGGACGAAAAAATTTCCGAGTTGTCTTAATCTTGGTGATTCATACCCTTTTGTACCTGTTTATCTTACCTTGCGTTTTACTCAAAATTGAAATTAAAATTATTTGTAAAAGACAGTCTTCATTTGATGAGTTCGTATCCCCTTTTAGAGGATAATTTTTCACTCTAAGGATTGAAGAGTTTAGAATAATAATAATGTATACCATGTTAGCATTGTATAATTCTTATTTATTAAAATTTAAAACCAAATTTAAAGAATTTGGAGATGGAGGACAGAGGAAGTCTGAAAAATTAAAGATTACGGTATTTAGTTTTTACAAAAACTTCCATAATTGAATGACCTGTAAGTAGGTTTTGGTTGAGTCTGACACGTTCCTTTTTGTCTTCTCTGATGTTGTTTTTTAGTTTACAGAGTACTCTTTCTCGTCTTAGTTCCCTGAGACTTGCTGTGTCCCATCATTACTACTACAAGAAGATGGATTCAGAGATAGTTCAGAGAGTGGAAAATGAGTAAGAACGGCTCAAGCATCAACATGGTGCATCAATTTACACAAGGTCTCACTCCCTCGGCTTCTTTATCTGTTGTTGTAACTCCAGATAAAGGGAGGAAGATAGTTTTAGACAATTTTGCTTTCAAGCAACATGTGCACAGCATGACAGAGCACCACCAAAACATTGATATACACTGGGTAACACGCATGGCAGTGGAAAACAGAGTTTCAGGGAACCACTTATCCAGTGTGAAACCATCACCTGAAAACCTGCTGCAAATGGAAAATGGTCTCTGTTTATCCAGTCGGCACGAGCATCACCTATAGAGAGAGAATTACATATCATTCACTGAAAGAGCCCTTGTGGAGTTCTTAAAATCAGTGGCATGCAAGCACATCCCACACCAGTTCAGATGCGGGAAAAATCAGAGATTGTAAGAGAACAAAAAAGCTTACTAGCCTGTGTACATCTATCAAACTGCAAAGTAATCAGTATAGGTCTCTACAGGTTTTTCATAGTGGTGTAACTCTAAATAAGAGCAGGTGGCATGTCATGTTTAGACCAGCAGCTGAAACCCAGGAGAGGAACAAATTTCCGTGGCTAGAAATGATAGATTTTAATTGACTACCCTTAATAATACCTATTTTGTTCTCAGTATTTCCAAGATCAGTTAGGACTGTATATTTATTCTTAATGGTTCAGTGTAATAATAACAGCCTTTTACTTTAACTTATTATTTTGGATCATGAATTTCACGAGTATAGGCAGACAGTAACAGGCTACATGACATTATCATTATAGATCACGGATTAGAGAACATACATTAAGAAATTCAATAATAATAAAAAATTATATTTATCAATAGTTATAAATCTTATTTGTTGTTGAGACTTTTCTGGGTATGATTTACCACAATGAGAACGATGCTGATGGTATCCAGCAAGTGTTGACAACACTCCACCAGTATGTGCCTTATCATGGTGAGAATGCTGAGAGAGAATACTCGTTTCATTGTCTTGTTGCTGACCAGCTGCGTGTGGAATGGGGTGTTAATGCCCTTTTTGAACTGGCCAATGGTTTCACTCAAGAGGAAGGACTTGAAGGGCCACATTTGGAAATTGCTGACTGGCATGCAGGAAACAAGTTTTTAAAGGTATTAACTTTTACCCTCTGCAGTTATTAATATAGAGTTGAGTGCTCTCTGAAATACATTCAAATCAAGTTTAAGATTGTATATAGTTGATAAATATATAATTTATATATTATATAAATATAGGAAATAAGAAAAAAAACTACACTTTCACCTCGAATAGCCTGTTTCGTGATCGCTCACTCTTCAGGGAACTTAATAATAAGAATATTCAAAACCATCGGCTATATACTTTTAGATTACATCGTTGGGGAAAATTTAAAGTTAAATGTTTAGTTGTTACATAGCAACGCTTTGTTTCTGTGGTGGCAAGAAGATACAAGCTTGTTACGTTTGTCAAGTGATGATAGATCAGGACAACAGGTAATTAAAAATTTCTCCTTGAGGCAAAGGTTACATCTTTTACATGAACTGTTGTGGGTGAGCTAGATGAAATGATACGCCATGAAATAGAATAGTCAATGTTGTTGTCTTTCAGGGACCAGACATGTTTGCTGAGTTCCGTAGAGTTCCTGTGTTTTTGTGTGACAAAATGACGCAGTGTGGTTTCTGTACCTAGTTTTGAAGGCGTTTTCTGTGAGTCCGATGTATGTATCAGAAGTGTTATTGTCGTTACGTTTGACGGTTGCTTGGTACATAACTGATGACTGACGACCTGCTAGAATAAAACATCACTAAGTCCTACAAAAAGGCCCATCCTAGCACTGTACGGGACATCCATACAGAAAACAAAAAAATCGCAACGAAGTTGGGTATCGATGACTGAGTAGACACTACTGCTAATAAGGACGCATTTATAACACTGAAGGACCACAAACCGACCTGCAGACTAATCAACCCTACTAAATCCGAGATAGGCAAAATCAGCAAAGCAACCCTCGACAGAATCAACAGCAAAATCACACCTGCATCCAAATTCAACCAATGGAAAAACTCCACCTCCGTGATCGAGTGGTTTAAAGCTATTAAAAACAAACAACATCATAGCTTTATTTGCTTCGACATCATGGAATTGTACCCCTCCATCAGCCAAGACCTTCTCAACAAAGGACTTGACTTTGCCTTAGCCTATGACAACATCACAAACGACGAACGTAACATCATCATACATGCTAAGAACTCAATCCTAATACACAAGCATGGCAAAAGAAGGGCGACACAACATTAGACGTTACTATGGGCAGCTACGATGGCGCTGAGACGTGAGCTAGTAGGAAGTTTCCTGCTTTCACAATTACAAAACCTTGACGTCAACATAGGGCTCTACAGAGACGACAGTCTAGCCATTTCTAATGCCGAACCGAAAGATGCAGAAAAAATCAAGAGGGAAATATGTCGTGTCTTTAACCAAAATGGGCTACGTATCACAATTGAAGCCAATAAACAGGTCATTAACTTCCTAGACGTCACCTTTAACCTCAACAACGGCACCTACCAGCCACAAAGAACATACCTGCCGGCATCAACACGACGGCTGTCATCCCTTTCATTGGACAAAGCATCATTCGACCAAGCCACCCCCCATATCAAAAAGCACTCAACGAAAGCGGATACCACTACACGCTACACTATGGACCTTCTACTACTGCTAAATGGAGAAACAGGCAACGCAACAACATCCTCTGGTACAACCCCCCATTCAGCCAAAACGTCAACACCGACATCGGTCAAAGATTCCTCACCCTAGTAGACAAACACTTCCCTAAAGACAACAAACTCCTAGGGCATCCTTCGCCTTCAGAAAGAAAACAACAGCTTTTGGATAAAGAATTAGAGCTGGTGAAGCAGGAAAAAGAAAAGTTGGTGTTAGAACTGGAAGTGCTCCATTTACGCCAAGTTCTCGCACCAGCAACGCCCCCAACTACATTGGCAGCGCCATGTGCGACTGGAAAGTCTGACACATAGAAAAAGATCATTGACTGGCCGCAGGACTTTGTTCCAGGTACGTCAATAAGTCCTGAGTTCAATTCTATAGATTTACCATCTTTTGTTGGTGGTTATTTGGCGATGATTCGAACCTATGATACGGCTTCGACCGTGCACATGCTCGCCCTACTAGAAGTTCTTATGGCCAAAGCCATTAGTTACACATGGGCGAGCGTTCGAGCTTTCTATTCCTATTTGGCAAGGCAAGTCGA
>JBBMOI010000004.1:17080000-17092500 GCA_038088405.1 Porites divaricata | reverse complement strand
CTAGTTGTTTTGTACTCGAAACGATAAATGTCCTAACGACAGTAGACGTATCATGCCGTTTGTTGCTTCTGTCCCTATCTGGTTCTTTGCAGGACAGTATGCTTTGGAGAACTCTTCAATGGTTTGTCGTGTGCTCCTTTAGATATTGTTTATAGATATTCATGAAAGAACTAGGGCGTGACTGGTAATTGATTTCCCATGCGTGGTTGCTTCTTGGATATGACAGAACTTTGATCAGATCAGAAGCATGCATTTTATATTTGTTCTTACATTTCTTTAAATACATGTTCTTTTCAAGGTTTTAATTTCCATAGCTTTTTATAAGATGAGTTGAATCGTCGTAGCTGAAATGTCATCTTGACTATGATCAATTTACTGCTGTAACTATTTATTTCACGCTGGGTCTGACCCAGGTTTATAATATTTCAGATCACTGATTTACTTATGAGCGATTGTCAGAGATTTCTGAATCAGTCAAGGATGTGTCTGTACAATTGATTCACCAGCTTTTGCCAGCGCTGGTTAAATTCAAATAGGTAAGTCTGAGCGCGATGTCATTAAGCTATGTTACTTTCCTTTCACTGTAGCGATTATTTTGTCCAGGTTTTTTTATGTCACGTACCACCGTATTTTATAAAGCGAAACCAAAGGCCCACATCAGATACATAGCTTAAGAAGCAGTTGCTTCAAAAAGAAGTCAGCATTCAACGTCACAGGAAACCTTGTTAACGTAGTGAAATTCACGTTCCAAAGCGTATTTGGTACAACGTGTCTAGATACTCGGCAGCCGGGAACTGTTTTCAAAAAACTAGATACCCGGCAGTCAGAAATTTTCACCAATTTTCTCCAAATAGCTCATTTATTCCTCTAAGAACATACGATATTTGTTCTTAGAGGAATCTCAAGCGATTATAAATATTGCCTTGGGTTAAAAGTAGAAGCGACTGTCGAGCTTGGGCATAGAGTGAAACCTCAATGTTTTCGACACTTAGAAAATATTCAAGTTCTGACACACTAAGTAAACTCCTGATGAATATCCACAGAAATTATCAACGAAACCTCACCAGAGTATTTAATGGTTGTTCAGAAATGCCAAACGATTCAACAATGTTTGTGGATCACCCAAGAGGTGATTAGTCACGTCACGATCAGTGTGTCAGAACTTGAATATTTTTGAAGAGTTGAAACTATGAAAATTTCACTCTATGCTCGACGGTTGCCCCTTTTTCAACCCTAAAACGGTGTTTGAAATCGCTCAAGTTTTCTAAACAACTTTCTGATGTTTTTACACTCTCACCAAAATCCAAGACACTTCAGTGCGCGACGTCGCGAGGATTCACTCGAGCTGTATTCTATCCTTTGATCTGATTGGCGAACATCAAAACAAAAGGTTTTACGTCAGAGAGAAGCGACGACCGGAAATGTGTCTGCTGTTCGCAGGCTACCTTACACTAAGTTGAGCCATTATATGAAAATAAACAGATCCTCAATACAGCTATCACATGTTACTCATAAGACAGTAACACAGCCGACACTTTAAACACACATTTATCTATGATTATCTGGACACTTTTTTAGGGTTATAGGAACTTGCATGACATCCAGTGCTGCTGTGTGCACGTTCAGTTCTCACCTTTGGTTAGGGCTCTGTCCTGGTGACCACTGAATACTGAATAATTAGATAATTCTACTAAATCATTACATACATCCGGGTTACCATGAGATGCGCACGCACCGCCGCAGGTCAGTGCATGTATAGTTCGCCGTGGGTTTAGTAGCGTGTTTTTTTCCTCCGATATTTCTCTGCCGTTGGCAGCTGCTTATCTCGGTAAGTTAACAGTTACTTTGTCATTTATTTTTCTTTTACTGTGGACGCGCTCCACATTACATTTTCCAGCCATTATTGTCTGGATTTTTTCCTTTTTCATGCTCTGTGACGTGTCACAGGCGGACTCGGCTCTTGTGCCGAATTATAATTTTATGAAAAGACTCCTGGACGTGTCCAGAGTTTAAACAATTGTGGTGTAACGCGTTTATGCCCTTTCCTCGTATCTTTACAAGTCTCAACTTTGTGACTAGTTACATAGCCGGTTATTTGGACCGATTTTTTGATACCACGTGGCGGACGAGTCTGCCATTTTGTAGTGCAAAAAGCTTGATGTTTTCTTTATCCATCTTAATTTCTTCAGACGCTGTCTGAGGAGTCTCAGAAAATTGCAACTTCTAGCCCGTGGACTTAAAGGCGATGTTTGCCAAACTTTTAAATGAAGCCAAAAGGGACATTTTGGCTCACGTGCAAGACTGTATCAAGAAGGTTTATGCTGATTTCGAAGATTATGAGACCGGCCCTGAGAGCGGTGAAGCGAGCACTGAGTGTTCGGATACAGCTGTTGCAACGACTGTTGCAACTAAAATAAATGATTTTATCCAGCCAAACACCTCAGACCATGCTGAAGCCTCGGATGGCGGTTCCTTTAAATCACTCGCTGATGAATTTAGCGTTCTAGAGAAAACTTCACCTGCCATAGATGCAAATTTGGCAGAAATAGTGAAGAGTCTGCTTACAGAGAAGCTCACAAAAGAAAAGTTGGCCGAGGTACAGCACAAGTACCTCAGACCTGAAAACTGCACTAGTTTGGTTGCACCCAAGATAAACAAGCAAATTTGGCAACAATAAAGAACAGGAGACCAGAAACAATGATTCAGCTTTCCAGAAAGCACAGTCCTTGCTCTTGTCAGGGTTATATGCTGTACTTCAGCTGTGTAACAGTGCAAATGGGGATCAGAGGAATGTTTTGACCCATACAGCAGTCCTGCTGTTGTCAGCAAATAGAGAGCTTAATCTGAAACGCAGAGATCTCATTCGTCCTGACCTGAACAAGCAATATGCTCCTTTATGCAACCCATCTACAGCTGTGTCCACATTCTTGTTTGGAGATGACCTAACCAAAGAAGTGGAAGAATTAACAAAGTCACAAAAGCTCAGCAATAAAGTGACTCCTAAGAGACGCATGGAACCTTACAAAGTCCCTGCCTCTAGAGGTGTACGTGGTCGTGGCCGCTTCAGTCAAAGTGCTGGCAAGGGAAGAGCCTCCTCTAGTTCTTTTTTAGGTCAAGGCCGGGGCCATGCTCGGCCCCAGCAGAATCCCAGGACTTCGGCAACCAAGACCCAGTAGGATCACCAGCTGAGGTAAGCCAGACAACTCTTGCTACTACTATTATTGCAAATGAAATTCCTTTTAAGGCAGGAGGGCTGCGAGACTGTCTTCATGTATGGAAGACTATCACATCAGATCCTTTTATCTTGGATGCAGTTACTCACTGTCATATTGAATTTGACTGGGAACCAGGAATATGTACTAGTGTTACTAGGCCTTTTTGTTCCTTTACTGAAATTGAGCAGACTATCATTGACAATGAAGTAGAAAAATTCCTTCTTAAAGGAATAGTAAGGCTATCACTTGAGGATGGCCAGGTGATATCTCCAATTTTTACAAGGCCTAAGAAAGATGGGTCTCACAGGGTTATATTAACCTAAAGAAACTGAATGAGTCTGTGACATACCATCATTTTAAAATGGACACATTAGAGACAGCTATTAGACTCATGAGGCTTGGATGTTACATGACATCTATAGATCTGAAGGATGCATATTACTCTATCCCTATTGCAGAGGAACATCAGAAATATTTAAAATTTATTTGGAGGGATCAATTATATGCTTTCACTAGCCTGTCTATGGAATTGACTAGTACCCCTAGGATTTTTACAAAAGTTTTAAAACTGGTCTTTAGCTACTTGAGGAGTCAGTTTGGCCACACCTGTTTGGGCTATATTGATGACTCTTTTTATCTGGAAGATAGTTATACAGAGTGTGAAGAAGCCACATTACGTGCTATACAACTTTTTGTCAGTCTGGGTTTTAAAATCCATCCAGAAAAGTCAGTTATTATACCTACACAGATCTTAGAGTTTTTGGGGTTCATTCTGAACTCTATTCTCATGTTAGTTACTTTAACAAACAAGAAAGCTGTTACAATTTTGCAGTTGTGCCAAAAGTTCTCTCTTCCAAATAAACGGTTTACTATTCGTGAAGTTGCATCTTTTCTTGGGACCTTAGTCTCCAGCTTTCCAGGCGTGGAGTTTGGCCCTTCACATTATCACCACATTGAGGCTGACAAAGAAGCAAATTTGAAATTGAACCAGGGGAACTTTGATTCATTCACGACCTTGTCTAATGACAGTTTGCAAGAGATTCACTGGTGGTCTGCAAATATTCTAACAGCATCAAGAAGAATTTTTCATAGTAGTCCTGATGTAGTTGTTTACACTGATGCATCCCAAATGGGTTGGGGTGCTCAAATCGAACATGGGAATAGCACTAGTGGCATCTGGTCTAAGTCAGAGTCATCCAGGCACATAAATTACCTGGAATTGTTAGCAGTTAAGCTTGCTCTGTCCTCCCTACTTGATGACAGGAACAACATTCATGCACGGATTAGGTCTGATAACAACACTGCTGTGTCTTACATTAACTCTATGGGAGGTTGTAGATCTTTAGAATGCAACTCCATTGCTAAGGATATTTGGGATTGGGCTGTTGACAAAGATATTTGGTTATCAGCAGCCCATATTCCAGGATCAAGCAATATTGATGCTGATCAGTTATCTCGGAATTTGAATTTGGATCTGGAATGGATGCTTTCTGCTCCGATTTTTCAGAGGATAGTAGCTTTATTTGGCAAACCAGATATAGATCTATTCCTAGTAGACTTAATGCTCAGGTAAAGGATTATGTTTCCTGGAAACCACATCCAATGGCAAAGTTTGTAGATGCTTTTACCATTGATTGGTCACAATTTTTCTTCTATGCGTATCCTCCATTTTGTCTTGTTTCAAGGTGTGTACAGAAAATAACTCACGACCAGGCATCAGGAATTCTAGTAATTCCCTTGTGGACAACTCAGCCTTATTTTTCGGTTGTACTGAGCCTACTAACAGAAACGCCACGTGTATTCAATGCTTCAGTTCAGAATCTGATTCATCCAACTCTGGACGGTCCTTATCCCCTACATCAACGCCTGCAGTTGATGGTATGCAAGTTATCAGGCGATCCTTGCAAGAGTCCGAGATTTCACCAGACATTGTCGACATCATGCATTCATGGAGACAGCACTCAGAAACAATATAAAGTGTATATTAACAAGTGGTTGCAATTTTGCACTGAAAGACCACAGGATCTGTTACATCCCACTGTAACAGCTGTACTCTCTTTTCTGCACAGTCTTTTCAAGAGTGGCTTGAGCTATTCTGCGTTGAATACAGCTCGGTCTGCAGTCTCTAACATTGATATGAGTAATAATGATGCTCCATCGCACACACCTGTAGGGAAGCATTTCCTTGTTTGCCGTTACCTTAGAGGGGTGTTCAACAAGCTCAAGCCTGTGCCAAAGTATAACAATATCTGGTCCGTGGATACTGTCCCGGATTACTTGAGTTTATTTTGGCCCCTGCACGAGATCAATTTGAAGGAACTCACCCTGAAATTAGTCATGTTGATTGCCTTAACTACGGGGCAGAGGTGTCAGACTTTGACCTTTTCGGACACATCAGAGCAATATATGCAGAAGAATATGTGTTTTAATTTTGCCTTGACTGAACACATTAAGCAGGACAAACCTGGCAAAGTGTTTGGCAATGTACGCCTTTACAAGTATCCAGTAAGGGAACTGTGTGTTTATGAAACATTAGATTACTACCTACAGGCTACTGGAAAGCTCAGGAATTCTTCAAAATTGCTTGTTTCATACATTAAGCCCTATAAGGCAGTAACCTCGTCTACTATTGGCCGCTGGATCAAAACTTTGTTGGGACAAGCAGGGGTTGATAGCGGAGCTCCTCGCGCGCGCGTGGACGTAGCCCCATAGCTAATGTAATCTACCCATCCCAGAAAATTTGGTAATCACGTGACCGTACACCGACCGCCCGCCCGCCGTCCGTCCGCACCACAGGGCAACCAGTGTTCAATCCTCACACTTTCTACCTAGTTTGGGACCACAGGAAGACTGATATTGCACACATATATTGCACATCAATGTTGTGATCAATTGACAGCTGTCAAAACAGGGTATCCGCTGACCAGTATCACCTGACCGCATCGCGGGCTCAAGTGTCGACCCATCGAGGTCGAGTATCTTTTTGAAGTTATCCGCTGACAAGTTGCTAGTTTTCAAATGATCGCAGGCTCAAGTTTCATTTTTTTAAATCCATATAAAATATGTTGTGTTTTTTATGTGCCGCAAATTAAAATTTTGATTTCAAACTGACCTCGGAAGCTAAAATTCAGCAAGTTTTCACGGGCAGTGAAGACATGCCAGTTGCTTTTGACTTTTCTCACCAAGGTCACGCGTTGGTCACGCTCTACACTTTATTTTTATGCTCTGATTGGTCAAAATTTGACAGGTGAGTTCATGCGGAAAATTTATGCAGCATCTTGAAACCTGTTTACTTTGACCATTGAAGCTGACAGTATTTTGTGTCGACTTGTAATGTTTCTGTCTTTGTCCACTGAATGTACAAAATGGAATTCAGCTGCTTTCAAGAGTCTTCTGTTATTCATGGCTAGTTTGTTTATTGGGTTTTTGGTTGAGAAATACATCGCTTGTTAAAGTTGGAAAGCCGATTTCAGATGGCATCGTTTTCGTTTTTCACCTTGCTTGATGCGTGAGAGGGTTGAAAAGTCTGAAGCGATTCTGGCCTTGGTAGTTTTCAGTGCATCTCGAATGGTAAGCCTGAGTAATTATTGTATTTGACATTTGTTTTTTATATCTAATTTATTGAAGTCGAGCGTAGTTTATGCGGCTATTTAGTTGATGCACGTTTTAAATTGTAAGAAGACAATGATCTGACCGAGTATCAGGTTTGATTATAAGCTTATAAAACTGTAAAAAGCCTTAAGTCATTTTCTTATCGCGAATAAAAAGAAAACGTTCCAAAAAATATTTCGTTATAATTCTGGCTGTAAAAGAAAGCTTTGAGCCATTTTCTTGCGTCGAGTTCATCTTTGAAAAAGCAAACACGGGAAGTCGGTTTACAAAATAAAAAACATAAACAAGAATTTTCGGAGACACTTTAATACTTGTCTTCATGAATGAAAATTGTTGTCTCTGTATATGTTTCACCAAATTATTGTCCTTTTATTGATTGTTGGTAGTCTCTTGCAATTTTTATCGCTGTGCCGTTTGTTTTCAGTCGCTCATGAACATCGCTTGCATGAAGGAGTAGCCAAATTAAAATGCCGCGCGTATTAAACGCTTTTGAAGATTACAGTCCTTGGTCCGCGTCTTTTCCGAAAATGATAAAATATTTCGTCAAGAAAAAAAATACGTTGAATTATGAAAGATATCGTGATTTACTGATTAGCATTCTTTCATATGACGAAGTTTCAGCCTTCTTGCTGCGGGCGAAGACGCGAAATTAAAGTTTGTTGACAGGTAGGTTAATTTGTCTTTCTTGAAGTTTGGATTTTTGCGGCACCGTAAATTACGTGGTCATGTTTACTTAGCCTGCGAATAACTAAAACGCAACGGGAAGACTTGTCTTTTTGCAGAACAGGTTTTCAGATCAACTTATTTCTGCTGTTGGAAGCATATTGCTGTAGACGGTATTTTTTTTGTTTTAGCGACTCTTGAAAAAATATCACCAAATTTCGCTTAGCGGTCCTTGGTCCGCGTCCTATGACCTTGGTTAAATAATACTTTCCAAAGTAAAAAGCGACGGCCTTTGTTCTCGAAGAATGTTTTGAAAGTCACCCCTATACATGTCTACAAGTTCTCCTTTTTAATACCTCGAGTACATAAAAAGTTTTTGGTAATTATTTTCGACCGCGCTAAAAACCGCTTGTCGACGCTCGTGTGGGAGACTAGAGGAGACTGTTGTCTGAAGTCTTTGAAAGAAAACCAGATTATTTTACGCTTACAACATCTTCCGAGAAAAACTTTTGCTTAATTGCATCAAGAAAAAAAAAACAAGAAATACTGTGAAAATCACGTTTTCGTGTGGAAACTATAACATTTTTACGTTTTTATCGTGCTGCTTACCAAGGACCATCGAAAACAGGGCTACAATGTTACATAGATAAATTCGTTTCGTAACAATATCAATAAACAGTTCCATATGTTTGTGTCTGTATGCCTATAAGTCAAACTTGTTGGTCGTATAATGCCAAAATTTGAGTTTAATTTGAAAGTGTTGAATACCTCCTCCTTCCACTAAATATCACCTAATCGTCTTTCGCCGTTTCGTTTGGAAAAGCTTAACACTTCTTAGCCTCAATTTTTACATATGTTAAAGGGGGATACATTTTGTATAACATAACAAAAAATTAGATTGATATATTTTGATATAGTGGCGTTGTGCTGCTTCAAACTTTGCTTCTCGGGTGCAAAGCGCCATGGTGATTCGCGCAATGCGTCGCAAATTCGGCAACCGCATGTAAACGAAATTTATTGAAGTTACTTTTAAGGTTTTTCTCCGTTTGTCTCTCTAAAACAAAACAAGGTAAACAGTAAAAACTGAGGGGAAACTAATTTTGAAGTTTCGAAGAAACAGAAAGACGTATGAGATGTTTTTTTCAAAATTAAAAAGAAGGATGATAGTGATTGAAATTTGCATAATTTTCACCTTGCATGAGCTGCACGCATTTATAAAATACAAGTCATCTGAAACACAATCTGTTGTCTTTTAGTTTTGCCATGGATGAGATTTTCGTTCGTGTTTTCGACAGTACTTAGTTGTTTTTGTTTTGGAATAACACGGACATTGGCGAGTAGTAGAACGAAAATATTATTCAGTGGAAGAGTGATAGAAGTAATAAGAGAAACCGTTTGAAAGAGATGTTTGTCTACTCCTGACTTAACCTCCCGCAAAAAGTAGTAACATTTGCCTCTTGGAGACAGCGTACCAGCACAAAGAAATGAGGAAGAAGTGCAAGAAAACAAATCAAGCCGCCATAATTCAGTGACCGCGGCAGTGTCTAATGGACAAACCACATTGCAAGCCCTGACCGAAGTCGCAAACAAGCGAAATTAAAACAAGTGATATTTGTAAGTTAAATTTGTAAGCAGAGTTCCAGTCTACTGCATCACACCTTTTTGCTCGGACGCGCTCGTTTCACCGCCCAACCTTTATCCGCCCTGATCGAAAACGATCGCCTTTTTGCGAATTCTAAGCAAAATATTCATGTCTGGAACTTGAAACTTAAGGATTATCGACAGGAACATAAAAGCTATCTTCAGGGAGTATTTCAGCTCGTTGCGTGAAGATTCGGGTAAGATATTCAAGTTAATGACTTTCACACGCGGACCAAGGACCACATACTGTACACATCGTTATAAAGCCATTAAATAAAAAATAAACAGAATAAATTCTTTATTATGTTGAAGCGTATAACTCTATTAATCATAATTTAAACAGTCAACTTTGGCGCTTGTCAAAAGTGAGAACCGGCTAGCCGTATAGGTGATTTTGGAAATTTTTTTAACGGTTTCGCTAAAAGCTCACACGTCCTTCGATCTTCCTGAATACTGAATGATCATGAATGAGTGCAATTTGTATTGCAAAATTGTGAAATACTGCATTCTGTCCGAGGTCTGTATGATAAAAACAGCGCGTCATGGTACTGTTTCACCTCAGACGTGATGTATAAAAAGTGTAAAAGGTTGGTTTACACGTTCCCAGACTTGTTGAAAAGATTTTGTAAAGTAAACTTGTCGAACACAAAAAATTCCGCCTGATTTGTTTTCCAGGCCTAATCTACTGTGATCAAGAGCCTGCGCTCTTAAATGTGATCGAAGATGATTGCTATTTTTTGGGTGTAGATATAAGGCTATCAACTCGATGTAAGGTTAAGTTCACTCTTAGCTTGGACTGTTTGCAAATTACTGTTCTCTAAAATCACTTAACCTTTCCCTCAAAAGTCACATGAATGTGTTGTAAAGTTAACTGAATTGTGGAATACAAGTTTATTGCTTGATTTTAAATCATAAATTCGAGTTAACAGGAGCTTCGCTTTTAGCCCTGGCTAAATCTATATATTACAGAAATATTTTCTGGTCATAGCACTAGGTGTGCTTAAACGAGTAAAGCTCTTATGTCAGTTTCCACTGACGTGATTCTAGCTACAGCGGGTTGGACTGAGGAGTCCACTTTTTAGAGGTTTTACAACAAGCCAGTTGCTGTAACAAACCAGATGAGTTTGGCAGTTCTCACTTAGGTTAATGCCTTGTACAACAAAATTGTATTGCAAAGTAGTGTACAATTACAGTCGGCGTGTGAAGTTGTTTGGGTGTTTTCTCATTTTGTGCTCACTGCGTTAAAAGTCTCATGGTAACCCGGATGTACGTAATGATTTGGTAGCACCCATATGTTTACACCCACCCCTTACGTCATTTCGGCTGCGTTTTAGTGATCACAAAATTCTTTTTTAGCGGAGCTCCTCGCGCGCGCGAAGCGCGCGCGTGGACGTAGCCCCATAGCTATATAATCTACCCATCCCAGAAAATTTGGTAATCACGTGACCGTACACCGACCGACCGCCCGCCCACCCGCCCGCCCGCCGTCCGTCCGCCGTCCGTCCGCACCACAGGGAAACCAATGTTGAATCTCACACTTTCTAGCTAGTTTGGGAGCCCAGGGAGCCTAGATAGGAGACAACTATCAATATTGAGATCAATTGACAGCTGTCAAGACAAGGTATCCGCTGACCAGTATCACCTGGCCGTATCGCGGGCTCAGGTGTCGACCCATCCAGGGCGAGTATTTTTTTGAAATTATCCGCTGACAAGTTACTAGTTTTCAGATGATCGCAGGCTTAATTTTTTTGAAAAAAAATTCATATGAAATATATTGTGTTTATGTCATTATGGCCCAGCACTATTATCATTTTGATTTCAAACTGACCTCGGACGCGAAAATTCAGCTAGTTATTTAAAAATGCAAGAAGGGAAAACAGATGTTTTTCACTTTTCTCAGGACAGTCACGCTTTGGTCACGCTCCACGTCCAATTTTATGCCCTGATTGGTCAAAATTTGACAGGTGAGTTCATGCGGAAAATTCATACAGCATCTTGAAACTTGTTTGCTTCAACAGCTGACAGAAGCTGACAGAGTTTTGTGTCAACTTGTGATGTTTTTAATAACTGTCTTTTTTCACTGGATGTACAAAATACAGCTGCTACCAAGAGTCTTCTGTTAACGTTATTCATGGCTGGTTTCTTTATTGAATTTTTGTTGAGAAATGCGCTGCTTGTCAAAGTCGGAAATCCGATTTCGGATGGCATCGTTTTTGTTTTTCACCTTGCTGGATGTGTAAGCGATTCAGGCCTTACTTGATAGCTTTCAGGAGCTGCATCTCGAAATATGGTAAGCCTGAGTTATCATTGTATTTATATCTGTTTTCATGAAGTCGAGCGCAGTTTATGAGGCTAGTTTATGCACGTTTGTATTTAGATTTGAGACACTGATCTGACCTAGTATGAGGTTTGAAAGCTTACAAAACTTTGAAAAGCCATTAGTCGATATTTCATCGCAAATAACAAGAAAAACCGTTCCGAAGAATATTTAGTTATTATTTTGGCTGTAGAAAGAAAACTTTGAGCGATTTACTTGTCGCGAGTTCATCGAGGAAAACAGCAAACACCTGGAAGCCGGCGGCTTAAAATTAAACTTAATTTTTAAGCTTAAAGACTCTACGATTCTTATAGACACTTAAATACTTGTTTTCGTGAATAAAAGTTGTTGTCTCTGTAAATGTTCTACCGAATTATATTTCTGATCTTTTATTTATTGTTAGTTGTCTTTTGCAATTTTCATCGCTTTGCCGTCGTTTGCCGTTATTTGTTTACAGTCGTTCATAAACATCGCTTGCAGGAGTACTCAACGTACCGCTCGTATCACACATCGCCGTGACGGTCATAAAACTATCAAAAAATAAACACAATAAATTCTTTATTATGTTGAAGCGTAACTCTGTTAACGAACTTGGTAGGTGATTTTGGAATTTTTTTGAACGGTTTGGCTAATTAAAAGCCCACGCGTGCTTCGATGGTCCTGAATATTGAATGAATGGAAGTAGTCTTGAAAAATTGTGAAACTGACTGCTAATTGTCTGAGGTCAGGCGGTCTGTATGATAAAAACAGCGCCTCATAGTACTCTGTCACCTCAGATGTGATGTATAAAAAGTATAAAAGGTTGATTTGCACGCACCCAGATTTGTTGGCAAGATTTCCTAAAGTAAACTTGTCGAACGTAAAAATTCGGCCTGATTTGTTTTCCAAGAATTTGTTTTCCACGCCTAATCTACCGTGATCAAGGGCCATTATTGCTCTAAAATGTGACCGAAGATGATTGCCAGTGCTATTTTTTGGGTCTACATATAAGGCTATCAACTCGATGCAAGATTTGTTTCACTCTAAAATCACTTTAGGCTGCATTCATTATG
>JBBMOI010000004.1:16965000-17077500 GCA_038088405.1 Porites divaricata | reverse complement strand
AAACCATGCAACACTGCAGGTAAGTTGGTGTTTTCTAACAATCAATCCATTTGAAACATTTGCCATGGTTTTGATATTGGTTATCGTTTCTTGGTATCAATATCAACTGTTATGCTCATCTTTTTCTCATTGACAAATGCAATTAACACATTATGTTGGCTTGTTTACTGACCAGGGAGAGAAAAAATCTTTGCAAAACAATGCCACTGTGCTTTCAGTATGCAGGATTGGTTACAAGCACTAGAATTGGCGGCTATATTTCTCCTCAGAGCAGGCACCCTATGTTGCTAAAAACTGGTAGGAGAGTTCTGGAAATGCTATGGTATTTTGGGGTAAACGTTGTTCAGAAAGAAAGACACAAACAACTGAAGTTTTTTTAAAAAATTCAACCTGCATGCAACATAGTTAGCCTTTCTTCATGTTGCACAAACTGATTGCCATGGGTTTCTGATGACTCAGTTTCATTCTACAAAGTTTCAATTTCCATTCAAAAAGGAGATCAAACTCCTTAAAACAATCTTCTCTTTATTGTGCCAAAGGTCAACTATTATAAATCCATCCATTTTGCTTGCAAAATTTGAAGATGCTATGAGTTTTGTAGGCCAGGTATCTGTTAAAAAGGGTCTAATTGTAGAGATTCATATTTCGTATGTATTGTAAATTTTTGGCATGCCTTTGGTAATAACATTAAGAATAGTCCTTCTTTAAACACCTTTAAACACAAACTAAAGGCTTTATTTCTTGACAAATTAAGAGCGTTTTGGTCCAAGACAGCATTTAACATGAGCAAGTTCTCCTCGGCAAGGAAGACTTTTGCAGAACATTTTTCCTGTGTAATGGTGCTTTACACAGTATTTACATGACCTCTCCCTCCATTAAAGAGGTCCAACTAGTGAGTATTGTTCTGGTCGGAGGTCGACCCTTAGCAGACCTATGCTCTATCAACTGAGCCCACCCTCAGCAGACAAAGCGATTAAGAAGTAACAAGTTAACATGTTACTCAGTTCATTATTTGACCCTTGTAGGAGCTTGAAGAGGATAATTATAGGCTACAATTTTCGCTACAGGAACAGGTGAGGAGGCTCATCTCCATAGAAGAGAGAACACCGTATTTACCCGTGTATAATGTGCACTTTTTTTCCCTGAAATCGACCATCAAATTTACGACGCGTATTATACACGGATTCCATTGTTTGGTCAAGAAAACAAAAGAAGACAAAAGCTTTGTAGTAATTGGTGTTTAATAAACTACCAATGAACTGTTTTCAATTTCGATCCATGAATAAATTAAAATGCCTATTTAAGTAACAGCTGATCAAGGAAACAACATGTGAGATTGTCACTATAGCGATCATGGCTACGAAACTTACCACTGTGAAACGTCAAAGTTCGAAAAAGTATGGTGTGCACAGATCGGTGGCCTGGGGAGAAGAAAGAGCTTGCTTGTTTACGACTCATTTGAAGCTCAAGTAACAGATACTGTGAAAGCGTCCTTCAAACGCAAGGACACTGAACTTGCTGTTATTCCTGGCGGTTTAACTTCCCTTCTCCAACCGCTCGATGTATCTTTAAACAAACCGTTTAAAGATGGACTCCGAAAGCAGTGGATGCAGTGGATGGCTGACGGAATTCACAAATTTACCGCCACTGGACGACAAAAGAAGGCTTTGGAGGAACTGATCTGTTTGTGGATTTCGCAAGCGTGGAATGCCATTCCATCAGAAATGATCGCTGCCTCTTTTCTGAATTGTGGCATCACAAACAATTTGGATGGATCAGAAGATGAACTGGTTTACAATTCAACCGAGAACACTCATGAACTTGATGATTCAAGCATTGAAAACCTATTTGAATCAGACCCTGAGTCAGAAATTAAAGGTTTCGTTGTTTAGGAATGCATTGTTTAAAGACACTATACAGCAGCGATACTCAAGCTACCAGCAGTGCAGTGAGTAGAAATACCAGTAATGTTTATGAATTGCTGTTATGCTAATAATTCAAGTTATGAATAGGGACTTCAAGTTACACGATTTGTAAAACGTTTGACTTTTATTGAATAGAAATGCGTGTAAATAAGCGCTCGGTGTGTGCGATATTTGTGGTTTGTTGTAAACATGTCATTTATGAATTCCCAGCTCTTGTTAATTAAATGGAAAAAAGGAAGTTTTAATTCTTGGTGTTTATCTTGAAATCTTTTTTTGTTAATAAAGTGGTCAAAAATTAGGGTGCATATTATACACGGGCGCGCATTATACATGGATAAATACGGTGAGTACTTCAAGTGATACTTTAGGCCTTCACTGCCACAAGAGATCAATGTTTGCCAAAATGTCATAAGGTCAACCCTTAACTCATGTTAAGTTTGATATGTCTGATATGTAAAATTTAAGAATTTGTTCATGCTTAGCGTGCGTATATCGAGTTATGGATGCATGCGGGAAGTTTGGAGAGCACGAAAGATGTGTAAGAGTTGCACGAGGCTATTGCCTCGTGCAACTCTAGCTTCTTGAGTGCTCTCCAAACTTCCCAAGTGCATCCATAACTCAATATATGCACAGCTAAAAGCATGAGCAAATTCTTTTATAACATAGCTAACAAAAATGCTTGCTCTTTGATTAACTGTAAAATTCTTGTAACGCACGCCACAGAAAAACAAACGCTTCTACTGGCTGGTTACAAACACGCCACAATCGCCTAGTTTGAAAGAAAATTCTTTCTGTAAAACTGAGAACGAAAATTTGCTTATTTATTCATTAACGATCAATTGAAACTAAGTAGAAACAAAGGCAAAAGTGTCTTAAAGTCCACCTAAAGTTAAAATACTCGCATGTTCGTAACACGTCGTGGAGCATGGTTTGGATCCGGCGCTGAGAGGATGTTTATGTTTTGCTCGTCGAAATCCAGAACATTTGTATTTTTGGCGAAGACAACTGTCATTCTACTTTACATTCATTTACGACAATGGCTTGTCATTACGGCTACTTGAGAAGACCTGCCAGCAGTTGTTTTTATGAGCAAAAAAATTACTATGTCTTCTTGTGTAATTTGTCTTGTTGTTATTGCAAGAGAAATTTTCCTGATTTAGTCGGATTGTTCGGCGATAATAAAAGTGCATAACGAATTTAAAGACAACAGTAAAAAGGTAAATTTTACCTTTAATTTTTGTTAATGACCAATTGCTGTCTTTTCTGTTCCCAGTGAATGTCTCCCGGCCAAAATTTGCTGCAGATGGTCTTCCGACAAATTTGCGAAACGCACAACTTGCGAGTTTTTTTAATTCGGCTTTATTTTTGCAGCCGCTCTTGGATCAGGACGTAAAAGGACAATGCCGATTGAAAAATTAGGCAGTTCTTCGCTGGTTTCTTCCATATTTTAAAGAGAAGGAAAACTGCACTGCAGCTTAAAAGACGACAACTTTGCAGCCAGGTTAAAAAACAAATGCTTACGTCATCTATGAACAAAATCTTTATTTATGCACGCCCGTGCGTAAATAAAGATTTTGTTCATAGCGGCTCAATAGGACTTATATAGGGCAAGCACGCGCGCTATGTTATAAATATTTTTTTTCTTATATTTTATTATTGTACTTAAATTCCTTTCTTATAGCATGAGGGTCTCACCAGATAGTTTTTCTCTATTTTATGTATATGGGGGGTTGTATTTAAATTACACTTGTTATCTATACTTTAATCAGCAAATAATAAAATAAATCAGCAAAAATTACCCACATGTTTGCATTGAGAACAACCCAATCTAAGAGTGGCTTATTGGACACAGAAGCTCATAAGAATTCCATCAAAGTATCTCCTAAAACATCCCCAGTTATCAAAGAGTCAGAGCAAGAGCAGTACGCAGATGGTACATATTTGTCTGCAATGAATTACTTCCTTTGATTAACAGCCGGCCATTTCTGTTGAATGGTTGTTTCCTGTTTATCAAGTATGATTTTACACCAACTTAGCTTCATACCAATGATACCGAAATGCTCGTTCATCTTGTTTATTAAGATGCTGTGAATTATTGACTCCAGTATTCTGGATTACAAAACAACTCAGTTTACTACACATCACGCATTTAGATGATGACCATAACTGTTACGTGATTTGGCTGGAATCCAGACAGAAAGTTTGATTGCATGGGATTTTCAGTGATGTAATACAGGAAAAAATTCTGTCAGTCTCCAGATTTAAAATCTGGGCATAACACAAATCCATTTTCATTCATTTATGTAAGTGCCCATTGTCATTTGTGGCAGCAATTAATTTTTATCCAAACCAGTTGCTTAATATGGCCTTAAATTTTTCAGACAAGACTTTGTGAACATTCAAAATATACTAACATGACTGGTTGACATCTTCAATTACCAGTAGATCAGCATTGATTGATGTCACCATATTCTGCAGCATACTTTGACCCCATTGTAATAAGAGACCCTACAAGCGACATGACCCAACAAGTAGCAACAGAGCGTAAAATGAAATGGCAACAAGAGAAAACCTCCCTGGGCCAAATTTGACAGTGAAGGAAAAGAAAAGAATAAGCAACAAAGAATGGTGGTTTGGCTAATTTATCACCAGTCCGAATACCAAGAAGAAGTAATTTTCGCCAAATTTCCTTGTGCTTCAGAGAACATTTCTCGTCAGTGAGCTTCAGTGGACTGGCTCCTGTGAATTGCATCAATTGTGAATGGCAATGCATAGGTGTTCGATACACAGAATTGTATCAATAGCCGACCTGTAATGGTTTCTCTACAATGCATTGCTATCCCGCTTTTCTAAAATTCCGACAAAGACAAAGGATTTTTGTTCAATTTCCAACAGCAACATGAAGCAGTTAAAAACACAGACACAAGATGTTTTAAAATCAGACTAACAACATAAGATCCCCCCCTGGCAGGACCTCTAATAAAATAGCCATTGACAGATTAAGCAATAAATTCAGAACCTGATAATACATTTGACTCCACTAAAGCAAGTGTTAAAGGAAGTCAAAGTTAGGTAATCATTATTAAACACAGCCAATTAAAATTTTCAATCTCTTTGTGACCTCCCCTGCAACAATCTTTTTCAGTAAAGTGCAATAATCTACAATTTACCAATGCTGCACCACAGGACCCTTTCCAGAATATTCCAGTGGGCTTTTTAACACTATGTCAGGAGTTTTCAATGTGTGTGGTACCATCAAATGGAAAGAAGAGGCACCCTTATCATCACAAAACACCACAAAACAAGCCCTGTGATGCCCCCCTGATGTACAGCTGTTGACCTACTTCACTACCAGTATAGGGGAAACCATGTAACAACAGTCGATAAAGGAACCTTTAACACAAAACAGAAGCTGTGAAACTTTTATGGCCCATATCTGACCATAACCACAAGGCAACCACAGTCTCTGCTGCATACAAAAAAGATATATGCCCTGCAATTTTAAGCAAAATCCAAAGACCAACTCAAAGACCAAGAGAAGAAATTTACAGATTAAATTAAGGTGTACAGCAAAGCTTCATGCTGAGATAAAGGCAAGTTGAAGGTAACTGCCTTTGAAAAGTTAAGGGCAACCAAAAGATCCACAGCTTGACCACTGCTCAGCAGACTGGTTAAAAAACCAAATAATTCAAGGTATTGAAAAATTCTTTTTTTACTTTTTTGACACTACATTTGCGAGTCTACAACATATGTAACTCAAACCATGTTTTAAGCGCATATTGTAAACAAGTGTGAAAAAAAAACCAGTGTGCTGAAGTCTGAGCGCCTGCTACGCAAGCTAAAACATTGCACTTATTTCAAAACAACAGCTGTGGCAAGTAACATGCATTGAAGTTTACATGTAAAATAGCGCTTCAGCCAAAAGCGAAGAAAATCGTTAATTACAAAAACATGACGTTTGCGATCATAGAATGACCATAGTAAGAGAACGCCAGTATAGTAAGTTGTTTTCTCTTTCACCATGAAAAGACGTTTTTCCACAATGTCGGTTTCTAATTTTACATCAGCCACATTTGCTGTTGTAAAGAAATACACGAAGACAAGACAAAACTGTAAAGCTCCAGTTAAACAATCGGTTAATGTTGCAAGCAAATCAACACCGGACAAAATCATAAAAAAAAGTTGAAATGTAGTCTCAACCCAACACTCTCAAAAAGCAAATCTTAAGGAGCAGTAAAATTACCATTGCAAGAGTCTGAGGTATGTGAAATCCAGCAAATGTTATGCGAGAATTGGGTTTTGAATAGAATTTTAAAAAATGTATTCTCTCTGTAGTTCAAAACACGATTGTAAGACAAAAGTTGTATTTTAAGCATTAAGATGCTTCTCAGATTATGCCCTTCACTTCTGCAACCATGTTGGCTAATCTTAAACAAAGTTTTCCTTCAGGTTCATTTTGAGCACTTTATGTAGCTATTGAATTTACTTGAAAATATGATACACTAATTATTCTTGATTTATAATGACACAGAGAATTTTGAAGATTTTTTGCACTTTCAGTTACCAGTCAGAGTGCAAAGAAAGTCATTTTAAAGCTTGCCATTCGGGCAAGCTGAAGCTAGTGTGTACTAGCCCAAATTGATTTCATTTCACTAGCCCGTCGAGCAAGTTAAGAACCAAATTCACTAGCCCAATAGCAAAATCCACTCGCGGGCTATCGCTTCACACCCTGCCTGTGCAAAGGGTAACCTACCGCTAAGTAAGTTCACAGGAGATCCACAACTCAATAAACATTGCTACAAATGCATGACCTAATTCTTTTTCAACATAGTTAAACAAAACTTTGTTTCTGATTTCCTTTTCGATTAATTATTGCAAAATTCTCTACTGCACAGCATAGAAAAACAAACTCCTTTGTAACGATTGTTAATAAACACCCCAGAATCATTTACCTAAATTGAAAGCAACTGAGTGCTTCTAATCAAACTAACAGCACAAATTTGCTTATTTATGTGTTAACAATCAATGGAAACCAAATAGAAACAAGGGCAAGAGATAAACAATGTAATGTTCAGCCCAGATAAAGTTGCTTTAGATGAAAGCCGCTTGTCAAAGGACCAGTAACTATTTTGCTATTTGCAATGTTTTCAAAAATAATCAATCCAAAAGAAAAAAAGGAAAAAATACATGTTGTTAAGCATTAATATTAGGCCAAGCTGAAGTTTGTACAAGGCTGAGAAATAACAGACAGGCTGCTATTTCAGTGAACTTTGTCTTGATTACTGGTGTTATTTTCATGGACAGAAGGAAGTTTTTTTTTCTAGTGCTACAGACAGCAATTATTAAGTTTCATTAATGTAATTATTGTTAAAAATAAAACATATTGTAAATTGAATATTGGCATACAGTGTCCTGACATTTTTTGCTCTTTATTGACAGATGAATTTCAGTCTTTAATGCTTTGGCTCTGGTAATTTGCAAAACATTTTCACTCCTTCTGCTGTTGGTTTGAGTGGCTACAAACTCAATTTTTAAAAAAATGGAAAGTTCTTCATCATTGTCTTAAATTATTAGAGACTTTGGTGGAGACTAAAATCCGAGACTAAAATCAGATATTAATAAAGACATGTCATCTTTATTATGCACTACCATTTGGAAAGAGAGATTTTTAACACAGCAACTCGGGACTTAATTAGGGCAAGCACATGCACATGTTTAAAAGATTTGTCAACTACAGGAGCAGTTTTTAAATTACTTGATTAACCAGATTTTATGAAGGCCGGACATTTTTTATCTGACATCACGTAATTCTATGTTTACTACCCAAAATTCTCCAACTAATGTTCAATAGCCCACAACTATTTTTTTCCAGATGTGGAGCCTCTTTTAAAACATTCTCCTGTAAAGTTATACCTTTTCCCTGCTATTAGAATTATTAATGCAAACCCTGTCAAGTCAACTCTATCATATCAACTACCTCAGGTGAAAGAACACCAAAATTATCTAATAAGCAACCGCTACACAACTTTAAGTGACCACCACTAATCTTCCCAACACATGAGGCATATGACAAGACTAAGCCTTACATAACAGAGCTACCATCATCATTCCACCCATGTCCAACACTCTACAACTTGAAATTTCCATCTTTTTCAATTCATGCCTGTCCAAACTTTATGTGATGCTTACAAATTCAGTTTCTGGCCAAGGACAATTAACCATTAAAACTCTCTACCACATTATGCAGACCCTGTTTGGGGAGACAAGCATAATGTCACCTTAATTTCCATTTTGCAAGTCTTGCAGAATAAGGCTGCTAAAATATTTCTAGACAGACATCTTTCTTCTTCTGCTATGCATGTGCTTGCCACTCTTAAGTGGGTTCCATTAGAAAAATGGTGTTTTCAGAGAAGATGTATTTATGTGTATAGGTGTTTAAATGGACTTGTTGAGCATGATATGAACTTCATAAAATAGCAACAACAGTATGATTATAACACTAGACCTAAGCTAAATTTCAGACTTCCAAGTGTCAAAAGGAACTGGCACAAACAACAGATTGGATTTCATGCAATCAAGGATTTGAACTCCCTTAGCCACTCAATCAGACAATCCCTGAATCTAAATATTCTTAGACGTGATCTTTTTAAATTTGTAATTTAAATGAATTTGAGGTAATACCTTGTACTTATTAGTTTTTACATATTTTAGCTTTTTAACATCTTTGTGAATTGTGTGTATTTTGTATTTTTTTTAATTTTTGAGATCCTTTTCGAAAACCATATTTTATATGAAAAAGTTATCTCAATAAAAATTATTATTATTATTATTATTAATAACATTTTAGACATTGATTTGATGGACAAAATATTCTAAGCTTGCCGCAAATGCTCTTTTTAAAGCCATGTGGCTGATAGCTGATTTTCATTGACTAATTTGCTGGCCACTTAATGGAGGTAAAAACCCATATAAATAATACACTTGCAACAAGAAAAAGGTGGCCGCAGCCACTTAACAGAGGACTTTGGAAAGTGGCCGCTTAATGAAGGGTGGCCACTTAATAGAGGTCGGACTGTAATATTCTTCAGTCATCTGGCCTATTGACCGCATCCATTCAAAAATAATTATTTTCTTTAGCCGTGTATCCATTTGAGTGCATCCATTCAAAAACTTTTGTCGGTTGTGTATCCGTTTGACTGCATCCGTTCAAAAATTCTCTTCATCTGTGCATCCGTTTGGCTATTCCGTTTCTAACGGCTTGGCTATCCGTTTCTCATCTGTGAGCTTGCCATGTGTTCATTCCTAAGGAACATTTTCATGTGAGAGATCACATTTGACATAATATCTAGATTTAGACAGGGCTAAAAGTGAGGCTCCCATTAATAAATTTATAATTTAAATCAGACAATAAACTTGTATTCCACAATTCAGTTAACTTTAGAGCACATTCATGTGATTTTGAGGGAAAGGCTACATGCTTTTAGAGAAAAATAATTTGCAAACAGCCCAAGATAGCCACAGATGTACACCACCAAAATAGCAATCATCTTCAATCACATTTCAAGAGCCATAATGGCTCTTGATCACCATAGATTAATTTGGCCTGGAAAAAAATCAGGCTGAAGTTTTTGCATTCGACAAGTTTACTTTACAAAATCTTGCCAACAAATCTGGGTGCATGTAAACAAACCTTTTATACCATTTAAACATCACATCTGAGGTGAAACAGTACTATGAGGCACTGTTTTTATCATACAGTCCTTGGACAGAATGCAGTATTTCACAATTTTGCAAAACAAAGTGCACTCATTCAACATTCAGGATGATCGATTGAAGCATGTGGGGGCTTTAGGTAAACAGTTAAAAAATGTCCAAAATCACCTAGTACATATGGCCAACCAGTTCTCACTTTAGCAGAGCGAGCTGTGGTTGTGTTTGAATGACCATTAACAGAGTTACACTTCCACATAATGAAGAATTTATTGTGGTTATTTTTCATTTAATAGTTTTATCGATGTGTAATCTTCAAAAGCGTTTGGTACATGCAGCATTTTGAGTACTCCTACAAGCAATGTTCACTGAACGACTGAAAACAAATGGTACACCAATTAAAATTACAAGGGAGACTACTAAACAATCAATAAAAGAAATATAATTCGGGGAAACATATACAGAGACAACAGTTTTCATTCACGAAGATGAGTATTAAAGTGTCTCTAAAAATCCAGAGTCTTGAATCTTAAAGATTACGTTTATGTTTTAAGCTGGCTTCCCGGTGTTTGCTTCTTTTCAAAGATGAACTTGAGGCAAGAAAATCGCTCAAAGCTTTCTTTTACAGCCAGAAGTCAAAAGCAACTGTCTGCCCTAACTGTAATCGCTCTCTGAATTTTCGCGTCCCGGGTCAGTTTGAAATCAAAATTTTAATTGTGCGGCAGAAATACACAACAAATTTCATATGAATTTTAAAAAAATTAAACTTGAGCTTGCGATCATTTGAAAACTAGTAACTTGTCAGCGGATAACTTCAAAAAAGTACTTGACCTCGATGGGTCAACGCCACAGGAAAAAATAACTGATTCCCATTTTTGGACATTTAAGGGTAAGAATACCCATAAAAATCCCAAATTTGGAAGAGTGAGACAAGTCCCAATCTGGAAACTCAGTTGGGAATTCCATTGTTGGGACTTTGCCAAATTTGAGATTTTTAAGGGTATTCTTTAAATACCGTATTTATTCGACTATAAGCCGAGCGATTTTTACACAAATTAAAACTGAAGTGAATTAAAATTTGGGCTCTAGAGGGGGTCTCGGCTTATAGCCGAAAGTTTTTGAAAAAAAAATTTTCCCAGCGCATGGAAACTCTACTAAATCGGGATGTATTTACTTATAAGCCGAGCTAAAGTAAGGAAACACAATATGCAATCGTTGCTGAATTCGAGAGTGCGGCTGGATGGTAGTTCGAACCGCATCGGTGTCTCATCCATGTTAAAGATTCTTGATAGGGAATAACCGTGAAGCTGACGGGATGTGATTACAAATCAATGGAGCGTGAGTGTTTGCCGTTCCAAATCTTCTGGGAGACGCTGAGCGAGTGTTGTTTTGATGCGAAGCCTGACAGAATGGCGGCGCTTCCATTGCTGGTACCAACCGAGGGACGCTTTAAACTCGGGATCTTCAATGAACTCTTTTGCCTTTAGACGTAGCATCAATCCACTAACAGCTATTCCTATACGAAACGAAGTGAGAACGTTTACTAAACGACCAAAAGGCTAAAAATTTGATGATGTATTGATGAATTTGTCTTGACGCTTGTGAAAACTGGCCAATGAGAATCTTTCATACACAATATGTTGTCACATGATGCTACGATAGTTTTGAGAGTCACACATTCAACTCACATTCACTCTGCAATCAGCTGATTGATTTATTTCGTTTCTGTTGTTCGACAGAAAACTTACCTTGGCTTCTCTGCTCTGTAAACCATTCCAGTATTCTTTGATCAAGCTCCGGATACTTCGGCATGAGGCATCCCATCGTCTTCTGTTTCGCTGACAATTTAATCTCGTCGTTAAAAAGGTTTGCTTGATCTTTCCTCCAGCGACGGACCATGGACTCACTGATGCCATATTCTCTGGCAATTTCAGAGTTATTTTCAACAGCTTTTGCTTCGGCGACTAATTATAAGTTTAAACGCGAGGTTGTATGACGTACGACGAGCCTTGGGCATGATGACAACTTTACTTGAAATAAACGATTGCGAACACGAGATTGTTTAGTAGACATGTTAGGTTTTCCCGTAGTTAACAATTCAGTCTTGTAATAATGAATGGGTCTCGGCTTATAGCCGGGTGTTTTCGATTTATTTTTGGTTCTCGTTATGCCGAGTCTACACGTTCAAAGTTTGGGGTCTTGGCTTATAGCCGAATAAATACGGTACCCTAAAATATCCAAAAATGGGAATCCGTTATTTTTTCCTGTGCACCTGAGCCCACGATACGGTTAAGTGATACTGGTCAGCAGATACCCTGTTTCGACAACTATCAATAAAATTATTGATCACAACATTGATGTCCAATATGTGTCAATCTGTGCTCTCAAACTACAATCACAGACAAAAGTAGTTGGGAAGG
Organism: Porites divaricata; assembly: GCA_038088405.1. Taxonomy (NCBI): domain Eukaryota; kingdom Metazoa; phylum Cnidaria; class Anthozoa; order Scleractinia; family Poritidae; genus Porites; species Porites divaricata. The sequence continues at coordinate 17,065,445 of JBBMOI010000004.1, read as the reverse complement.
TTGAGCAACTTAACGGTGGGCCACTTTAACCCTGAAAAAAAGAGAGTTTTCTCTTTTGCTAAATATCCCCTGTCCCCCCTATTCAATGTTGGGATATAACAGAACAATTACGCACAAAAACATTAACGTTTTGATCAACATTGGACCAGGGACGGGGGGATGAAGGAAAAGAAGAGGTAAAAAGGGCAACCTTCCTAACACTTTTGACGATGATTGTAGGAGAATAGGAAATCAACTTTACACGCTTATAAAACTTGTCGCATTTAACATTTTATTGACATATGTCGTCCTAGAACTGTGCTGATCATGTACCAAACTATATAAAAAATATAATAAAGGGTTTATTTTGGTAAAATCTTAAATAGGAGAATTTTGCATCTGGCGTGCGTGACATTTCATAGCATGACCACAGAATCCACCAGGTGAAAATGCTTTCTTTTAAGAATGTCAGAAGAAAACATTTATTAATAATTATTTTCCTCATGAAGCAAGAGGACGTTTTCTTTGCGTGGACTATGTAGAACGAATGGCCACAGGTGGTCTGTTTCACTAGATTTAAGGAAAAGTCATGAGGGTATTTAAGTAAAAAATGCTATACGACTACTGTCATTGTCATGTATACATGTATCCTTTTTTATCAGTGGCATTATTCCTGTTGAACTTTTGCCGTTTCCTGTCAGCGAAATATTTTGAAAGATGTTACAAATAGAAATAGCATAAAGGCTGCCACAATAAAGTTTCTTTTTTCATTCTGGCAGTGTTAAACTATCCAAGAAAAACATTAAGCTTGTGGTTACAAGGGAGGAGTGAGATAAGTGCCAAATCAAAAATCTTCTACACTGTAATTTCGTAAGGCCTGAAAGCAATACGGAATCTCTATAAAAGAGTTATTCAGTCATGTTCAGTGTTCATATAGAAATTGTTGTGCTAGTGTAACCTGTCAATCGTTCAGTTAATTTGAGAACAGTAAACAATATGGGTTTCCACATTACTCCATCACATTACTCCATAAGAAAATGCATAATATATCCACAATGAACCAACTTTCAAACAAGAAAAGAGCAAAAACATGTAAAACATGTAAGAATATGGACAGCTTTTGTCGCATTTATCTACGGGGATAAATTTAACAACTGTTTCCCAACATTACTCCATTCAAATGGTGCCCCAACAAGGTCAATTAGCAAAGTTAGTTTAATTTTAACTCTATCCATGGAGTAATGTCGTATTTTACTTGGAATTAAGCTAAAATTTCTCTTAAAACATTTGTTTGGTTAAGCCCCGAACAAGTCAATTAGGCTATTTAGTTGTTAGCGCCACTATAAGGGAATTATTTTCGGCTACGAAAATAGAGTAATGTGGTGTGTGATGACGTTGGATGTGTTACTCTTTTTAATTAGATTAACGAAGACAATAGACGCCTTATTCTAAATCAAGAGCTTACTTTGTTCTTGTTTACTGAAACCAGTTTGGAAAAGCAGTGCCACAAGGGCTTAACTAGAGCTGTTCAGCCTCATAGTTTGCTCGCGTGGCAAATTGGCATGTACTGAATGTTGCAAACAATGGAGGAACTGCTAAGGAACATGTCAGCTGCAATGTCGCGATCAGAATGATTTTTTGGGAAACTGGTGAACGCACTGTACCTTGCTTTAACGTTTGGTAATGGATCGACTATGAGGGTTATGCTCTTTGACTTTCGCAAAGCTTTCGATCTGATCGACCATCGTGTTCTGGCGCGAAAGCTTTCCTCGTATGACATCCCAAGACCGCTTATGTGTTGGATTATAGACTTTCTTATGGATCGAAAGCAAAGGGTGAAGCTCAGCTGCGATTGTGTCTCGGAGTGGGAGGCTGTCCCTGCGGGGGTCCCACAGGGGACCAAACTGGGCCCATGGCTTTTTCTTATAATGATAAACGATCTCTCTGTAGCTGACACAACTCTCTGGAAATATGTTGTTGATACCACTCTCACCGAGTCAGTATCCAAGAACGAAACCAGTTGCATGCAGTCATGCGTTGATGAACTAGTTCAACAGTCTGAAGCTGATGGTTTTCAGCTAAATGAGTCTAAGTGTAATGAGCTGAGAATATCCTTTTCTAGTTCACCTAGAACTGTAGACCCTATCACTATTAATGATAAGCAAATCGAGGTTGTTTCGTCCGCAAAGCTATTAGGAGTTTTAATTTCAGACGACCTCAAGTGGAATGTGCATGTTAATCATATTTGCAAAAAGACCGCAACACGCCTGTATTTCCTAAAGCAGCTAAAACGCGCAAAGGTCAGTCCGAAGGATATGTTACTGTTCTATACAACCTGCATTCGTCCCGTCTTAGAGTATGCGTGCCCAGTTTTCCATAATGCATTACCGCAGTACCTATCTAATAGCTTGGAAAGACTGCAAAAGCGCGCATTGCAGATAATATATCCTGACCTATCTTATGCTGAAGCTCTAGTAGCTGCAGGCATTACTTCACTGTATGAGAGAAGACAGGTGCTGAGCGAAACTTTATTCAATCAAATTATAGAAGACCCAAGCCATAAGCTACATGATCTACTGCCGCCACGTAACAAGTCTACTTACTGCACGCGATCCCGGCGATACTTTGAGCTACCGATCTGTAAGACACATAGGTTTAGGAAAACTTTTATTATGAACCATAGTTTCAATTATAATTAGGTTGTAATATTTTATCTTGTATAATATAAATGTTATTGTAAAGTATTTCGTAATTCAGCCGCTTCGGCGGCTGCAAGGAGTTTGCTAATAAATCTATCTATCTATCTATCTATCTATCTATCTATCATATCAGCCTATGCTATAGTCAATAGCTTTCACCAAAAATAATCTTACATTTGTATTTTGGCCCTTTTCCTGTGTCCCGGAAAGAGCAATAGTTGTACTTACCGGATTGCAAAACGTGCCGAGTATAAACAGGCGTGTGCGACAAAAACTGTCTTAACCAAGTTAAGGAAAACTTTTTTTTTCAACAGAATACTGTTCACGAGCGTTTTTTGAAGACGTTTCTAGTGATGAAAAGTCGTCGATTTTTTATCTTTCACGACCGAACACACCCCCTGTCCCCCCTATTCAGTGTTGGGATATAACAGAACAATTACACGCACAAACATTAACGTTTTGATCAACATTGGGCCAGGGGTCGGGAGAGGAAGGAAAAGAAGAGGTAAAAAGGGCAACCTTCCCAACACTTTTGACGATAATTGTAGCTAGAAACTATGAGATTGAACATTGATCGCAATCTAGTAAAACAAATGGTCAGTGGACAGCTTCCAAATAAATCACATCACCTCAATGAGTTGACACATGAGCTTGTGATATGGTCATGTGATACTGGTCAGTGGCTATCCTGTTTCAACAGCTGTCAATTGACCATATTGCGAATGTCCAATATACAAGATGTGGACTTGCCAGGACACACCTGAGACACCCCCCCTCCCCTTTTGATGGTCTCCCCTACCCCACCCTTACAATCTGTAGATGCACACGAACATACGCTTGGTCAATCACATGACAACCAAAATGAAAAGTGTGAAGCGCACGTGGGAGCCCTACTAAAAAGAGATGGCTGGAATAAGACTTGTACGAGAGAAAAGCAGATTGTTGGAGTGGTTCCCGCAAACGACCACTCCAACAATCCAGGTTTTTTTACCTACAAGTGTTGAGGTGATGTTACATGAGATGATTTTTTACATTGTTTCGAATAGTTACAACATTGTTCAAGGCTGCAAATAACAGTCGGTCATCGGACAATTGTCCGGTAAATTTGACGTTTTGACCGGCAAAATATAAGTCTGGTCTGTCACTCTGACCGGGCACTTTTGATCCAAATTAAACTTTTAATTATCATACTTTAATGACGCTTGCGACAAAACATTGTTCCGTTATTTGGCTAAACACACACATTGACAATCAAAAGACAATAATCTGCTATCGAAAAGCAAATCAGAATTAAGTTTTTGTTTAATTGTACTGGTAAAGAATTCAGCTTAACGCTTATCGCTATTTTTGCGGCGACGAATTGTAGGCATGCCGGTTTGGGTGCTCTTGTTTCTGTGAAGTTACATTTCTGAAAAACTATCAAGACTCCAAATTTACTAATGTCATCAAACAAAACCCGACTCAGGTTTAATATTCCTATTTATTTTATTTCATTTTGTTCCTTTGACTATCAGACCCATTCCGCAAGTTTTTTTCGGAATTTATTGCATTCGTGAATCAGTCCCGTTTACTGACATAATGTGTATATAAAGAAGCCCTGTGTTGCAGATTTCTAAGACAAAAAGATTATAAAAGATTCCAAAGTATATTTTGACCTAAACAACAGTTAGTGCGCTCAAGAGGCTTTGAAATAATATTGCTTCCAACTAAATAGACAATGATTTTTGTCAAAAGACGAATGACAATTAGTCACACTTCATGGTCACGATTGCATCACCGTTCACTTCTGTTCCAAGTTTACAGTTTCAATCGTAAAACAGACATCCAACCCTACAAAGGCAAGGGCATATACAAACTACAACAACCTAGTAACAGGGTGAGTTTTTACTTTGTTTTGGATATTTGTGACAAATCTGCATGATCTAAACGTCCGACTCGGTTTTTACCCGGCATATCCGATTACAGCTGTTTGTTCCATTTGCACGGGAAAACAGTGTGTGAGAGAAAATTGTGTCGGTGGTCGCGTATGAGTTGATTGTTTGCTTGATCATATTACTTGGTAAAAATGGATTTTTGCAGTTAGAGTGCGACCCACGAACTGATTCAATATCTATGAAGAAGCATCTTGACCAAGGTTTTGTGGAGGAAAAACAAAGCTTTTGTAAATCTCTCTCCAACAAATACGATCAAGTTTCCCGTTGGATAAAACAAAGGGAGTCAATCTAAAATCCAGAAATGATTGACAAGGATGAGGTTGGCCAAACACTTATCCCGGACGACATTATTTTGGAAGATGAAACTAGCGGGTTTCTTGCTTGGAAGGCGACTGGAGATGGCGATTGTTTGTTTCACTCCGCCAAATCAGAAAAGAAGGATAGCCTACAAAAAAGGGGTCCTGACAAAACGCCCTCATCTCAAAGAGGATTCTTCTGATGAAAGTTCATCAGAAGAATCTTCTGAGGAGAATCTTCTTTAGTGTGAAGTCAGTGAAGACTGATCAGTGAACTGATACAACTGTTTCAGCTCCTGTCTGTGATTAATATTGTGCAATTAAGGTAGTGAAATAGGTTGTTTTGTTGAATTCTTAATTTTGCTCTTTCACTTGGAATTTCTTTTGTCCGACCAGACTGTTTCCTTGCTTATGAAAAAAAATTATTTGCAGCCTTGTTGTTCCCAACATGGCAGCGATGTGGTGCGCTAAGAAACGCCGTATTCGTTAACTGAAAGCATCATCACTGCCGTACTACGCGCGAGAGCAATTTATTCACATCGCTTCAAGGTGGCCGGGTAATCGCATTCTGAAGTTGCTCCAGGAAAATAGCTTTAGACGTTCATAAAGCGACAACTCACCAGCAAAATGTGTCTCGATCAATCGGTGTCGCTGCCTATTCAAAAGCAAAACTGCTGGTTTCTAGCGAGTTTCACAGGTTCTTGTTTAACGTTCTCGCAGAGTCCTGTAAAAGAAAAATATCATTCAAATATGAAAGGTCACTAAAGAAAACCGCACTTTCAAATGAGTATAAAAATTGTGCCAGCAATGTATACCTGGTAACAGAGTCTAGTTATCTTCTCAGCTGAGCCATGATGTCGACAAATGTGTTGTCTTTCTACGCTTACCGTTCGGACTTTACCTCACTCACGGTCACGAAGACAAAAAATCTAGATGCATTCAGGTAAACATACTCATTTAAGTCACATATAAAGCAGAAAATATCAGTAATTATCCGCTTCTCCGACTGTTGGCACTGTTCGTTCGACACCGCGGGAATACGTTTTTGAAGGCGCGATAAAGTATTTTGCTGGTCAGCGTCATCGCCTTTTAAAATTAAAAACACAGGCAACTTTGAATTGGTTTTCAACGCGAGCCCCGTAGGCGATAAAAAACCCCAAAACTTAGAGCGAAAACTGAAAACTTAGCTCCTGAACTTCGCCTATCGTTTCTATTATTCGTATTCCATATTTTATCTTGTGCACGGGTTAAACTGAGGTTGCACAGCATGTGAATTTTTTGAAAGTTTCGCGGCGCGATAGTCTTCGTGAAACGTTGATCGATGTTGTGCCGATGTTGTGTGCAAAGGCCAAAAACAGGCACCTTTCCGAGGGCTGTAGCGGTCCCCTAAGACACACCAATCTTCAAGTATCAAGAGCTGGTGAGCTGGAGCCGTTTGAAGTGGTATACCAGCGACACATTGATTCGATACGAAGACAAGACGACCGCAGGTGTTCCTGCCCTTCAACTTGTTGACACACTGCGAAGTTGCACGTTCGTACCATCCCGTGCAAGCTATTTCAAACTTTATATGAAGCTGGTACTTTGCTGCAGAATTGAAGCGCCAAAGATGTTAAACAACTGGCGCAAATGAGGAAAAAGCCGAAAAGATTGTGACAAAAAAGCGTAAACAAGATCACACTGTCACGGAGGTGGGATTTCCTGACCACAGTTACGGTCATTTCGTTCTATGGTCAGATCGTTCCAATCAATAGGAAGATCATTCCACAAAAAAGTCAGTTCCACATGTGTTATATCTATTTTCTAAATGTGTAAATGTGATCTGATTTGTTTGATGCTGTACTGAGTGAAGGAAATCTGTCATGAAACCCTAATTCTGGTTTATGTATAAAGGATAAGTACCGTAAATCCTCTATTAAGCCCCCCGGGGGGCTTATTTATTTCAAGCCCATTTGAGGGGGGGCTTAATAGAGACGGGGGGCTTATTTGAGAGGGGGGGCTTATTTAATTTAGAAACGACGATGGTATCAGTTCTCCATAAAGAACTAGAATACAAAGTGGAAAAGCTCAATCACAAGAAGTTTTAAGTCATGCAGCCGAGGATCAGAATGAAACCCGAACTTCCAGTTGGTAATAAACCATCCTGGATCAGTCCACATGGAGTTTTGCGGTCGTGATTGATTAATACAGCCTATCATTTATTAGTGAAGAATAATTGGGGGTGGGGAGGGGGGGGCTTATTAACTTTCTTCCCCTGAAAAGGGGGGGCTTATTAGAGGGAGGGGGCTTATTTGAGAGGGGGGGCTTAATAGAGGATTTACGGTATTTCAATGCGTTATTTATCTACTTTTCAGGAAATCCTTTTCTCTGTAATATTGATAATACAAAGTTTGAAAGTTATTTACAAAGTTGTTTTGAAATTCTTTTTGTGTTATCAAAGTTTGAAATAATAAAATTATTATCCATTGTTATGAATGCAGTAAACATTATAAGTGAGCATGTAAATATTTCTTATTGACAATTTATAAGTTAATGGTCTGGGACAGGATTATTCACATAAATTACCAATAATATAATTTGTTAGTTTTGTGATAACCAAGGGAGTTTTTGTTGCAAAAAAAATGTTTCTGTAATTGCCATTAATGCTGTCCACCCATTTGTGCCTGAATTGATGTGAAGCAGAGAAGGCTGATGGTCCTCTGGTTATGAATACAGTGGCAACCAAGAGATTTGTATGGAGTGAATGTTTTATTAAAAATAACATAAGATGCTGAATTTAGAAAAAAAACAAAAGGAATAAAAGTAAAGGTGGTAAAAAAGCATAGTACAAGAACATCTGAAGAGGAAACAAATGTAAATGTGCATGTGGAACAAACCAATTATACACCAGATCCACAAAAAGCAGTATGTGCAAAAATATCCTCACATAATTAGAAATTTCCTGACATACTAGATTGGGCAAAGAATCACAGTAGTATATTACGAAATTCTGCATAGAACTTTATTGTCCTACACAGTTGTTATAAAACCAAGCTTAAATTATTCAATTATCATTCTCAGGCTTCTGAAGGAGAAAACACACTTTGTCTTATGCATGTGGAACCAACCAAAGTGCCAGAGCCAGAGCTAGTCATAAACAGTGGAATAAGAAAAATTATCCTCACATGATTAATAAATTTCCTGACATACTGGTTTAGAGATTAGGCTACTTACATGTATTACAAACACAAGGGACTCTTGACACATTCCATTCGTGTCCCATCAGCAGAGTTTAAACTACTGGATGATCAAAGAGGGCCAGTTTGGTCCCATGCTTTTAAAACACCTGTTACATACCCTCTGTATTTTCTTTATTGCTCAGTATTATTAAGGGAATAACAAAAAAAACTACATGTACATATGTTTTGTAACATGTAGTTAAGCGTGTATGCTACTTACGTCTTTCCCTTGTTTATATCACTAAAAACTGGGATACTGCATTGGCTGAGCTCTGTTTACTGGGCAATTAAGACACATGTCATATGGGTGGAAATGGCTATGGAAAATGCCCAAGGCTGCTTGAATTGTAATAAACAGAATCATGTAACTTGTGTAGTAAACAAGTTTATGAAGAGTACTTTCACCATATTGGCTACATAAAAATATTCAGCCCAGTAAAGGTGAGGGCACAAATGGCCAAATAAAAGGACAAGGCCAGGGGAGGAAGTTCAAAAAAGGTTTTGACGTCCTTTCACGCTGAAGTTGTAAGGTAGAATGACACAACTTCGCATACCCATGTGATCAACACTGCACTGTATGGGAAGGGGAGGGCATACAAAGGATTGTCCCCAACCACTCACCCTCTCCTGAATTGATAATAACTTAATCATGTGCAAAACTCATATTAATTTTATTGATTAACACTACTTCTCAGGTAAAGACATAAGAATTCCATTGGTAAACAAATATTTCATTTAAAAGCCACAACTCTAATGTCAGTTCATTTAACAGAACCAACATTCAAACAACAAGTTGATGATTTAAGCAAAATCATAAGTTAATATCGACAAAACAAAAAGCATGACTGGAAGTTTATAGAAATGGTAGAAAAAGAAAAAGGAATAAAAGTAATATGTTTATTTCTTATATATTACATCTATTCTCTCTTTTTGAGAATAGATGTATTTTCTACTGCTACTCATAAAGGTGCAGATATGCTCTCCACTTTGCTTTGCATCTCTTTTGCAACTATCTGTAAGGCAAAATAAATATTAAACTAAACTTTAAGTTGATAAATATAGTTAAAGAATAAAAAAAGTTAAAACTGATAAATCACTAACATCTAACAACCTCCTGTACAAGACCATTACCCCAACCCCATTCTATTAAAAGTAAAAGCAAAATTGTTGTATATGCAACATCATTTGCCCTAACCACATTCTAAAAAAAAAAACAAACAAGGCATGAACCATCCAGAAGCTTGGAATTGGGAGAGTCATAGTAAATTCTAAGTGTAATTATTGGAAGTACAAGCAGGATGGAAGCACAGTGATAAAGAAATTATCGAATTGTCAAGGTGAAATTGACATTGAACAATAGATATGGACAGGCAATTATTTATACACCTTTTGTTAGCTCCATGAGGAGGAAATGGTTTAATTATTAATAAGCTGATCACAGGACAATGTTGGCATGAATAACAAGCAATTAAAATGGACTAATTTTTAAATGACTACCGTATGGTCCCCCCTCCTTTCCAAGGGAAATAAACACCACTGTTACTACCCTTAGAAATAAAAATAGAACCTGGAACCCTAAGCTACTGGCTTGATCATTGAACTGATATGTGGTCATTGAATCCATGTGTAGTCATTTTTTCGTTCTTAACATGCCCAGTTTATATGTTTACTGAACTCATGTTGTGGTTAATGAACTGTTTGTCTTTATTCAACCATGAGAAAAAGAAGATGATGGCTAAACCAAAAAGACAAAGGCACGGTAACGAAACTGCAGATTTTTAAAGTTTATCAAAGCTTACAACTAACTTATGACAAAATATCAGGGTTGTTTGTAAGATGATGATGAAAACGGCAGCTGAGCTAATTACGCTTAGCGCCTTAAATAAAGTTATTGATAAATTCTCAAAAAGTGGCTTACCTCTATCGCATATTATGAACGCGATGCTACTCTCAAAAACCTTGCCAGTGTTCAAAATCTTCTGCTGTTCTGGCTGTCCATGGTAGCTTCTGGTACATTTTTCGGAAGGCAATTCAAACTGACTCGACGCAACGCTACACGAAGTTAAGCTTACTTCGCGTCGTCTGTATTTACTAGTTCTTTAGCTCGGTTCACGATCTATTAAAGAAAGCTATTCTCAGAAAAGCGAAGACTGCTCGTTAAACTCCACGATATGCGATGAAACCGACATCAACGTTTATAAACACATTTAGCTGCGAACATTTGGCTGCGAAGTACAAGAAAGATATCGAACGAACTCAGATACCGCTGACCAGGTACTGTGACGTCACAAAACGTATTCCCGCGGTGTCTGTTCGTTCATGCCCCTTTGCTGCACATCGATCACCTGGGAATGTTATCCATAATGCATGTCGGTCGCTCGTGTTTCTTGGCCTACCCTTGGGACCCTTGGGGGCTTCAAGGCTTCCCCCTCCCAATGACCCCGACTTATAATTTTCTTTAATTTTCATTTTTTCCGTCAGACAGTGACACAAATATGGGGAAAGGAAAGATATTAAGTCAAGGTATCCTTTTTTTTTCACTTGGAAAGTTTAAAACTTTTCGTCGGGAAAGTGTAATTGCAGAACGAGTCGGCCGCTTCGCGGCCAAGAGTTCGACTTGTAGCAAGTCTAGGTGATGGGGCCAGTATGGTGCGGGGGCACCGAGCGCGACGAAACAATCCGAGGAGCACTTTAGTAATAAACGGCTTCCTTGTCACTTGCAAAACAATAGACGATTACAGAAATTTAAATTCCGCGTTTGAAGTATGAAGTAAAATGACTAGAACCCGCGAGTGTGAATTGATCAAACCTTTGAATTTCTATTAAAGGCTTACTTTCCGGCAAATAAACTGAATTGTATGTAAAAAGTGAAAGAGAAATAGCGAAAAATTCTAACTTCTAATTAAATCTATTCTTGTATAAAGAGCATAAAGATTTCGAAATGTTATGGGGAGCGTGCCCCCCAAGACCCCCCGAGAGGATTGCCCCTACGGCGCTCGCGGGATTCTTTGTGATTAAAAAATATTCCGATTCTACATACTCAAAATTGTTCGACAGGATGTAAAGAATTAAGCAGAAATACATTGATTTGTTAAGTGAATTTATTTGTATTATTTATTTGTATTATTTTGCGTCAAACCATCACTTATGAATGGACAGTGGGCACGGAGGCGAGGGGGTAAGCTGCTCGTTTTAGTATAAAACAATAGCTAACAATCTGAACGCTTCTCGTCATGTTATAATTATTACAATTATAAAGGCAGTTTAAAACATCTGGATACTAGTTCTAACTAAAATCGCAAAGCTTAGACAGCAAACTATGACCACCCTTTATGTTTTCTAAAAATAATAATAAAAATTACTGTCTGATAATTAATTAGTTCATTTATAGTACTACATGAGAAATTTCTGCAATTTGATTGACTTAGAGCAGTGGTATTCCAGCTTAATTTAAAATACCTACATGTGAAAATTACAAACCTTTTGCGGGTAGTAGTATAAACAAATAATAGCATGATTTGTACGTGATATTAAGCTTAAATACCACTCGTGATATTTCAATATTGTCTCAAATTTCACTCGCATAACGGCTCGTGAAATTACGTATAACAATTTTGAAAATATCACTCGTGGTATTTACGCCAAAGATCACAACAAATCATGCTATTACCTATACTAATTATAGATATAAAACATCAATATATGGATGATTTTTTCCTTGATGGTCACGCTGCTCGGTAAATTGCCATTTTTTAACAGAGAAGTGTCACAGCAATCCTAGAATAACTGTTGCAACACCCTTGGGTCCCTTGGATAATATTCAGTCATGGGAAGACTTCTTCATTTGACACACCTGTTTTTGTTCTGTTTTGTGTCTCCCTTTTTTTCTTACGGGATGCATAGCTGGGATTGTCACAGGGTTCGTACCCGTTTTTGAACAAAAAATTCAAGGACTTTCAAGGACACATTTCCCATATTTCAAGGACTCTATTCAATTCAAAAAGAGCCTTAATTCTATGTCCTTTTTAGTTCTTCCACAACATAGGTAATTTTATCTCGAAGGTCTTCCTGTGTTTGCTCCTTTTCCTTTGGAGTTCTACTTAAATTATAAAGTTAGCACTGAAATTCAAGGACTTTCCAGCACCGACCACAATTTTCAAGGACTTTCAAGGTGTGTGCGAACCCTGTTGTCAGAAAAATTAACTAATCAAAAGTAGCTTAGAATTACAGTTGAACCTCTCAACAACGGACTCCTTGGAGACAGAAGAAAGTGGCCTTTGTAGAGGCGTTATAAACAAGAGTGCAACATCTGTCCAACTGTAACGTTCATCTTGTGATTTATCTATTTCTAAATGCACTTTTTACAGAGGAAAATTATAAGATTAAAAAGGATTTCACGAACGTTCTTTAAAACAGTATAATAATTATATAAAAAAATAGAGTAATATTTTAAGCATTTTCCAAAGCTGGTAGCCATGCTCCTGGAAAATACAGCACTGTTTTTGAACTTAGTTATTGGTTTTTTATTCTCTTAACACTTGGTTTCCTGAGAAAAACAACAATTTTGTGTTGCATGTAATGATTTTCCATTAGATATCAATGCACACTTTAACTTTCAATTGCCTTAAGAATAGTTTCTTTGATCAAACCAGCATATCTCTGGGCAATGGTTTCACTTGTTATGTTGCTGTAATATACAACTGTCCAGAACATTTGATCATTAAATGTGATAATACTGTTGGCAAATATGCTTCCTTGTTGGTGTTCAGCAGTGCAGCCAAAGCTGGCTCTTATAATGACATCATCCCCGTCATCAGGAGATCCATGTAGAAATTTACAGTTACCTAGGTTATTGTAGACAATCAAGTTCTTGGAACGTCCTCCATGCTTGTCGTCTTTATTTGTTGATTTAAAAAGGTGACTGGCCATTGGAGCCATGTAATCGAACATTAGTGCCATTTTCATGTGCTCATTCTTTTTCAGTTTAGCATGGACATCATTGGATATACTCTTTACCATACACCAGAATTTGACAATATCAGGTGATGTGATAAAAGAGTTTTTACATGAAAGGAAACTTAAGTATGGCCTTGCATAGTCATTTGGCACTCTGGATTTGAAGAATGGTCTGGCATTCACTGTTATCATGCATTCTATTTCAAACTCATTCTCATCCAGCAAAGTTGCCATGGCAACACCACCTGCTGCCTGAATTGCACCTTGTACAGTTGTCTGATGCTCTTTGCACTTCTGTAACAAACTTGATGTGTCCTTCTTTGAGAACTCCAAAGGAATAATCTTGGTTCTCGGTTGAATTTCAGGATTCCTTTGCACTTCAATACCATATTTCCTGGTAAAGACATTTCCCTTTCTGCTCATTCCAAACACTACACCCATGATGAAAACAGGAAAACAAGGTAGCAAGGAAAAAATATTTAAAGCTGCTGTCATTAGGCAGTGATACCATTTAGACTTAACAGCTTCATGTAGGTATACATGACATGATGGTAACAATGGCATTGATGACACTTCTGGTTCTTCATTGTTAGTTAACCTTTCTACATAGTTAATGAATTCTGCAAACATTCTAGTCAAAGATGATCCATCTATTATTAAATGATGAAAACCAAATATGCAAATACACTCGTTGGGGTATGAAGTTGTCTCCCTAATTTCAGGGCCTGGCTTGTACCTTGCATTTGGCAAGAAAATCAGCCTCCAAAGAGGGCCATTTTCTGCATCAAATTTTTCCAACAAACTCTCTTCCATGACATTTCTCCAGTCCCTTGTACCAAGTTGTCGAAAATCAACTTTATCCATTTGTTGGAAGCAAAAAACTCCATCTTGATCTTTTCTAATGCACATGCGCAGCATGGGATGTCTCTTTGTAAGAAGTATCATTGCATTTTTCACCACAGATGCTTTTATCGGCTTCTTGGAACTTAACACCACAGCACGGGCAACAATAAGAAAGCCATTTATATCATGAGCTATTCTCAAAACATGTTCAGATGAATCAATAGGGTGCCTATTTTCAGAGAACAAATGGTTTTGGAGCCTTATTCTCTTGAGTGATACTTTGATCCAGAGTATGATAAAAAATATTCCAGCAACTCCTGCTGCTACAGCCCAGGCAACCATGATGTCTAAAAAGAAACAATTCTTTCATTAAATGTCATCAAGATACAATAGGTAAAGAAAAACATGAAACTTAAACCATGGCTATTTGTAACTCAGACAAAGTTAGATTTAACCCTCTACATATCCCAGGTGGTCACTTGCTTTACAGAATCGCACCTATTGAAACTTGTTGACAGTAAATGCAAATTTTATCCTGCAAGCAGAGGTTTCTCTCTTGCATGGCTTTTTGTGTTTACAAAGTTGTTTGCATGGAATGTCTGTCGTGTAGTTAGTTATGCAAGAGAGAACCTCTGCTCACAAGGTATGCAAATTTGAATGTCAAGCAGATACCTCCCTTTATTTGTAGGTGGAAATTAGTGAAAAATCTTGATTGGTTATTTGGAGACAATAGAAAAACAAAAGATACCAGATCAAGCTATATGCAGTCTCAAAGTTTTTTTTTTGTCGTGATTACTTAATTCAGTTACAGTCTTTCTCATAACTTTCCTCCATTAATTTAAAAAGCCTTGGATGGAATGAAAAGTCTGAAGCAAAGCTTAAAAAATCTTGATAGTAAAAAAGATCAGGGTGCCCAAAAAGGCAAACATCTGAGAAATCAAAGGCGACATTTTGTCTCCAGCAAAATCCACAGAATGAAGGGTAAACAACATCAAGCGGAATTTCAAAACCCTTCAACTTCATGTTTGTTTTTCTTGCATTCCGTATTATTTTATTCTAGTGGCTTAAATCCTTAAAAAATTTGTAGTCACCAAACAAGAGATGGGAAGCTACGCCAATGTATTATTTGGTCGGTAGGTACACCAGTTTGTTAAATTTTGCAGTATCCATAATTAATGTGTTTGCGTCAGCTTATATCCACTGGGTTAGATCCCTTCTGGGTCAGCTAACCAATGTATAACTATGGGCTCCTGGGATTATTTAGGTCTTAGTGTTCTAGGTATATACATTTGTTTAGTTATTTGTTTATTTATGCTTTTTTCGATTAATTTCAAAGATCAAGCTACGATGCAAGAGAAAGACTTCCTGGCGCCTCTCGGAACACCCGTAGGCACCACAACTTCGAGAACATTAATTTGGACATGGCTTAGTGACCCCCTAAAGGAAATCATAGTCTAATGCGATATAACGGCATTTGTGTATATTTGTATTTATGCATGACCCTAAAATAAGTTTACTTGAATCTTGAACCGTGAAATAGGTAGTAGAATACTACCCACTATTATGCACTAATTCTATTGTCTTCTTTTGTTTTCCTCTTGCTATTTTGCCCTGTTTGTTAGTATCTGTTTCATAGTTCAAGTAAAATCTCTCTAAGCATAACCTATATGAGGTTTCTCTCCTAAATACCCTAATTAATAAGTGAGACGACAAGCATCTCCGTCATAATGATATGGGAGTCCCACCCAACACCCCCCTCCCCCAACTGTACCAGCCTATGGTGGCTTGGAAATGGTTCTATAAGCGAACATAGAGTAAAATACAAAAATCAGACACAAAGTTAGTCATTTTTGTTTCAATGTTTTTTAAAAGACAAAAATTTAAGATGTATTTTATTTATTTATTGATGAACACCATGGGCTTAAGGCTAAGTATACAAGACACCTCTATAAAGCAGATGCAGACACCAAAATAAATTTTTTATTTCGCTAATTTTTAGTTGACACTGGGGACTGAATTGACAATAGTTACATTGGATTATGTCCTTGAAATACGTACTGTAGCCAATAAATAAAGATAAATCAATACATTTAGCTGTCAGTAAACTGTAGTTAGACCAGTATCTAGCTGAATAATTATCAAAAGAAATCAAAGTTCACCTAAAAGTCTTCCACAAAGTACAGGACAGCTTCCTTAGCTTCCTCAACAACATGGAACTTTATCACTGTGACACAGTTAATCGTTACCAAACATTGTGCATTTTTTACAAACCTCCATTAAATGGAAGGTGTCCACTTGATGGAGGTTTCACTTTATTAGATTTTGGATTGATCCAAAGAATCCACCTCCGTTGTGGATCATTTGGATCAATAATCCATTTTTTGGATTTTAGTGAAGAAACAAATGTTTGTTTTCAGATTATAAATCCGGATTTGGATTTGGAGAAATGTACTTTGGAGTAGATTTCAGTCATGTGCTAGGCAATGAAGTAGTCCACAGGGTCAGCTCCTCAGGTTTCACAAAGGATGTTCATTTTCTACAGGCATCTAGGCAAATGACATGCAATTCACAACAAACGTAATAAGGAAAAATAATATCTTTCGAGTTTTTCTTCTTTAAAAATTATATTTAAATAATGTTTCTGTTATTACAATTTATCGACTTCAAAACACGATCAAGGCAATTTCTGAGGTTCCTCTCAGGTCTTGTGATAGTGTGGGCATGCAATCTCATGCAAAGACCAAAAGTCTTCAGGATATCTTCTTCAACCAAACCAGAAAGAAAATGAAAAGCTTGTCTGTTTTCGGCCAGATATTTAAAGAACAATCTGCCTGAGTATGTAAGGAGATCTCCATCTCTTCAAACATTTCTAAGTCAATGCTGGTGAGCTCAATTTGACTACCGCAGTTGGGTGTAACTTTTGTGCGTAATTTGGATTCTATATAGCTGGATTTCCTTTTAATATTACTGACTTTCCTATATTTTTATTCTTATATCTTGGTATATATTTTCTGATATTTTGTTGTATTTAATTAGCTAATTATTATAATTTTTTATTTTTTTATTTTTTTCCCTCTTGATGAGTACTGGATTTATAGTAATTTGCCACGTTCACCTTTAAAAGAGTCTTGTACTCATCCGTGTAATGTGGATAAATAGAATACCTACCTACCTATACCTACCTATGACTAGTCAATATTAGTGACCTTAAGATCATGACACAATTTCAGCCTACGTGCAAGGGTAAACGAACATGTTTACTTCGTAGTTTTAGAGGCAATCTTTTAAATATAATAATGACGGTACCCGAATCTTACTGTTTCAACAAAGACCGATCAACTTTAATAGCAAAACAGCAAAGAACAAAGCGACTTGAGTATTCCAGTAGCAATGTACCTGTATTTACGACTACGTGTACACCACTTGTAGTCTCCTTCGCAGTCGCTCCTTAAAAGCTAAAATCCTAGATTAGGACTCCCAGCGTCTCTGCTAATATCGTCAATTTGGGGGTCGACCATCATAACTTTAAGATATGGAGTCGTAAAGTAAAAGATCTAAAAGATCGACCATCTTAAAATTAAGACGTGCGTAACTGTTTTTCTTTTTTATAAGGTGTTTCCTGTCTTGACGAGAGATTTTACAAACGTCTTAAAATAATATCCTCGATTTTTTGGCGTCTTAATTAAGAAAAGCACTTCTTACCTTAAGTTTGTAGCATATTATTTAAGAGGAGTGTCATCTCAAACGACGATCGAAACTTAAAGAAATTGTCAGAAGTTTTTTAGCCTCCTACCCTGCGTGCAGACGATAACGTTCTGGACCCCTAACGGACTCAACGAATTACCAAAAGTGCGTTTCGAATTTTCCTTCAACCTGGGCTGAGTTGCTCAAAGCATTGTTAGCTTTAACCATTGGTTAAGCAGTATCAAAACCAATACGTTGTCAAGGTATTAAACGCTGGTTAACGCTAACCATGCTTCAAGCAACTGGGCCCTCCTTGCGATCACGACACACAAAACAAAGGCCTTTTTTTTAACTAGCCAATCGTGGCGCCAATCGAAGCGCGTACTCAAATCTGGGTGCTGGAGCGCCAGTAGCCTGCGAACCGCAGACGTATTTCCGGTCGTCGCTTCTCTTCCTTGAGAGAAGCGACGACCGGAAATACGTCTGCAGTTCGCGGGCTAGAGCGCCAGGGGCCCGTTTCTCGAAAGTCCCGGTAACTTTTCGGGCCCCCAGTCAAATATTCAAATCTAAATATAAAGAATAAAAGCGCGGGTCCTGGCTAAAAAACTACTGCATTTTGTTTCATTAACTGATGGTTTTATTATGTTAGATGCCAAGCTGCAACCTCGTTCCCAGGTTCTCTCTCCTACCCGTCGAGAGACCCTGGTTGGGTTTGGTCACGTGGTCCCAGAACAAAATTAATTCCGAGGGAGGAGTCCTCTGTCTCTCAATTTTTTTGTCTGGTTCGTTTTTACCCTTCAGGCAATGATCGAAAGGGCAAGACAGACTAGCTAAGCCTCGAACTATAACTGAAATTTGGGAAATTTCTCCCTAAACAGAGCTATCACCAGATAAACAAGCGAATTACCAGCAGAGAAATAAAAAAACTCGTGTTATCGCAGTTAAACCGATGACAACAATTAGATACTAAAATCTACGATCCTGAGTAAGACACAAGCGCGTGTTTATCCGCATTGAAGGGAAAATCCCTGTTCGTTGAACTTGCATTGAAAGAATCGATTTAGGGCCATTTATACGAGAAAAAATAAGACGTGAACTTTCCGTATAAACGGCACATTTCGTCTAAAATAAGACGCGTCTTAGCTAAGTCGCGTCTTATTTTAGACGAAATGTGCCGTTTATACGGAAAGTTCACGTCTTATTTTTTCTCGTATAAATGGCCCTAATGTATGTCGATAACAGCGGCTTGTAATCGGCCCGAATCATTATATGCAAAACCTAAACCATTAGCGGTGACAAAACAAAGCAGTTCGTAGTTACTAAAACCCGGAAAGACCCACAACGATCCACAACGACCCACAACGATCTTCAAACGACCGAGGACGATCTCAAAACGACCCCCCCAAAAAATATCAAAATTTCACTTTTGAATTTTTTTTTTCAAAAATTAAGCTCAGTGTAAGAGGTCGCATAAATTCATTTACAGCTACAAAAGAGGACTTCATAACCTGTTTTGAAGGTCAGGGTTGCCTGAGCAGAGTAATGAACGAGTGCCTCGCTTACATGTTTACATACTCGACAAACGAAGTGAAATTTTCTCGCCTAACTCTCGTCTACGACCATACCACACTGGGAGAACTTGGATGGGTGACCGACTGGGAATACCCCGTGTTGTAGGCTTCTTCTTTTATTTTATTTTTCGAGGAATTTTTCATCATTTCTGCTGTTTGATCCCCTGCTGGAATGTATCTCTGCTGTCGGTCCCAAAGTTACTCGGAATTGTTGCCCGTAGTAATCAAGTTGGGAGGTAATTTTTTGGCAAAATAATTAGCAATTATTGGACGAGGTTGAGCAAAAAATATCGTGATTTGTCAGTGTCTCGCAGATCAATTATTTGCCGAAGCCGATGCGAGACACTGACGAATCACGATATTTTGCGATAACCGAGTTCAACAATTGTTTTATCATTCGATCCCGAGTTTGTTTTTTAATAAATGATATCTTCGGAAAGCGGATAGCGCGCGCTGCCTTCCAGGAGTAATGACAGAGATCACATAAACGAGCAAGGAGCAAGCGTGGTTTCATCTACGCATGAGCAGAATAGTATTTGCAGCCAAAAAATTTAAGCCAAAAAAAGTTCAACGACATTGCGCATGAGCCACCATTATTTGTAGGCAGTTGTTTGCAGGTGACGTGGTGGGCTCTTGGCCAATGAAGAGGAAGAAACATTTGCATCGAATGATAATATAACTTGGGCATAGATCGCGCGTTGGTTCGAGAGCGCTCGGTAATGTTCCATTTTGCCCTGTGACTTCAAATCACCGCTTGTGACATCACTTTTTTCAAATCACAGCTTCCACAAGTCAAAGTTCGCTCTTAAGTACAACTGCAGGCCGAAAAAAAGCCGCGAAAGCCACATAAACAAGCGAAAAGGACAAATACGACTTGTGGATCGTTCTGGGTCGTTCCGGGTTTTAGTAACTACGCAAAGCAGTTACGTTGTGAGCAGAGGATTCATTTTGCATTCACAGTCAAATAATAATTTAGCTCTAATGACTTAACGGAAAGCTGTAGTCTGAAATGTCAGCTTTTTCCTACCCCTAACCTTTTTTATGATGCGGCAACAGAAAAAACGTGTTGCTTTTAGTGATAAATAGAGGTAAAAAAATATATAATATAGTACGTGCATAAGCAAAGGATGACCAAAACGCGACACTGATTCAAGACAACAGGAAATAGTATGAACAGAGACAAAACAGACAACATAACCCAGTGATAACCTTCCAAAGCGAAAGGATTTCTTGCATTTGGTCCAAATGAAAGCTTTATTACAAAAACAAATGTAGCTCAGTGATTTTTTTTAATCCTCTAAAGCATACACCTAACCCTCCAGAAAATTAAACAAAGAACAATAAACGGTTGGCAGTCGTGCAAGTCATATCTTTATTTAACAAAGAAACTTATACGGCTATTCTGTTGATTTAAAACGACGACAAAAACACAACACAGAGCCGTTGGATAAAAATATACTCTTCTAAGATTCTTTTTACCTCTTTTCATTTGAACAATCAAACTAAGTCCAGGTGGCGTATTCTCTCTTCCTGTTGCTTCTGTTTTATTTTAATATTTTCGAGGTCGGTGAGGACGGCAACGCTTGATACATCTTTTCGGCCCCCCTTCGAACTGCATAATGATCGTTTTGAAAATACATACGTTTGCTTTCTAAAGGTGGCCTCCATAACATAGAAATGAGGGTGTCAATGGGGTTAACTGTTTAATGTATAAAGGCCTTTTTTTTGCTATCGTAAGCGTATAAATTACAAAATACTTACTGACAAGCGTATAAAAGCATGTGATTTTTAAGCGTATATGGAGCAAAGTAAACACACAAAAGACCTAAAAGTAAGAAATTAATATAAAAAAAAAATGAGGCTTTTTTAAGAATAACACGATTATTTAGATTAAGGAATGAAAAGAAGGCCTTTTTTGTGAATATGCACTTGCTTCCCGTCTTTCTGTGACATTTCATGGTATTTGCTGTGAGGGAAGAACACTGATCATGAGTATGTGACTGATTCAGCTACAGTGTGTGTCAAGCTTGTAACCCCTTTGGACGCTACAGTTGAATTCCTAACACATCTTGGGGACTTGTTCCGTAACTTTGGAATTCATTTGCGAGGCGAGACCGCTGTGGAAGTCTACCTTTGTAGAAGCGCAAACCTGTCTACAGTGTTACAAGGTTCCTTAAAAGATGTAGTCTCAGATGTACAAATTATTGATCATGAAGATTGGTTCACAAAGTCACAAATGGACCAGAGGGCACAGTAGCCAAATGCAATAAGACCATGTAATCTTGTGAGCTTGTGTTAAAAAGCGTTACCCGTCTTCTAAAAGCATCATAATTTATAAGCCCAGATGCTACAAACGTGATCAAGCTACAGTCTCTATTGACTTTGGTTGTGGAGAACCTTCACGCAACCACGAAGATGAAACACCCAGCACCAAGTTTGCTGGACTACTGCCGAGATTTGGGAAATGTAACGAGAGAATCTATTAAGGGAATAACAAACTGGTCTACCAAATACTTCCCCCACTGGAAATCCTATTATCCCTTCCAGAGCTCGCAATGGACCTTTCTGCTATTGCAAAATTAAACCAAATTCCAGCAGTGCCCATGGACAAGACAAGGGAATAAGTACGTGAACATGGGCAGTATGTTCGACAGCTTACTGTTAGGCAGCAAACAACAAAATTTTCAGCTGGCACATTCAGTGCCCATCTCAGCCCCCCCCCCCCTCCCCCCCCCCCCCCCGCGTGGGCTATAAACCTACCAATGTAGGAAGAAGAAAAGGAAGAGGAAGTCATCGAAGAGTATGACTCTGACTTTGATTCCAATTTATGTTCGCTTCAACTAAGAATGAGGAGATGGAGTGTGATGTTGTGGTCCCTTGTACCTTGAAAACGCGAAATGGCACACAGATAAAAGGAGTAGTTAGGCTGGATTTGTAAGACCTCTCGTAAGAAACTAATGTTCAGGCTGCTTCGATAGGCTCGCGCGCTTTGTGCGAGTAAGACTCTTATGGAATGCTTTACCGATTTTAAGAATAAAACCGACTGTTTTGCAGTCTAGCTTTGATAATAGTGTTGAAGAAAATTGCAAACTGGAAAGTGGGATAAAACTTATTTTTGGAAGTCTTGAAGATAAGTGATTGCTAAAAAACTACCCTATAAACGGCCATAACTGTCTGCGGGACTCAAAATAATTTTGCAAATTAAGAGGCAGTGTCTGTAAAAGCGGTCCGCTGCATTCGGGGTCGAAAAATAGTTTGCCCTCAAACTTTGCCCAGTAAACCATCTTGGTTCATAAGTAAATGAAACGACTTTCGTTTTGGGAAATATTTCAAAATACAGATTTTAGAACGCTCAACTGTCAAACTGCCGAATGCCCTAAATTTTGCGTCTGGCGAAAGCCAAAAATTGGACAAATTACTAAGCTCGCTTCTCCAAATCCACAAAAAGCGAGAAAAAATGATGATTATTTCTAGGTTACGGTGTTTATCAACAGTGTGAATAGCATGTGAATTTTGAATTTTGTTCAACTGTGTCTGCAGAAAAATTTGTTTACTAGCACCTATGAGAGGCCATTTTCAAATCGTAGCAAAGTACCCTATCTTTGCTGGCAATTATTTCGTAAGTCCAGACCTGCCTGCTCTGATTTTCTACTTAAATGGACTATGGAGATGCTAAGAAGTATAGAAATCTAAAAATACTTTGCGCTTTTGATCGTCCTTTTAAGTAGCGACTTTGAACGTTTGGTGTTTTTGAAGACACGACCGCCGTCAATTATGCAAATTAGATTGATAAAATGATTCCAACAAAATAGTGTCACCTTGTTTTGCCCTTATTTGTTGGAAATATTGCCAAGTAAAACAGAAATTTCGTTGTTGCATTGTTTAATGTGATTTTGAAGGGTGACATCTACAGTTTTTGAAGAGCGATCGCTCGTAATTTCCATGGTATACCATGAACGCACTCAGTCACGCAATAAGAAAACGGGTTGTCTGTTTAGACCTTTACCTTTTGGCTTGTCGCTAAGTTAATGAGGATATGATGAGTTAAATTTAATACATGATGTAAAGCATTCGTCCAACATGGATATATGCTGAGAGATACCATAAATGGGAAGTTCTCATGTCCATCGAAGCATTGTGACTTCTTCAAGGTCATGAGGTCAACCTTGGTCTTGGCTGAATAAATTATAAATTTCATATTATTAATTTTTTTCGCGCAAAGTAAGTAAAGTAAAAGCTTTATTAATGTGTCAATGTATTTAGTTTCACAACTAATTGGGACACAAAAAAATAAGAAATAATAATGTATATTTAGTTAAAATATGTAGTATGTATAAATTGTGTGATAAAACAATAGGTATATCAAAGGTAGTATCTAAGAATTGCAAAGGTTACAACTGCTATTGTTGTTGTTTAAGAGTGACGTTAGGTCTTTTTTTCCTAATGTTCTTTTTGAAAGATTCAATATTCAAGGACCCTTTCAATTTCATATCTAGTTTCAATTTAATATAAAGTTCCTGTAGTTTGAAATAAGTTTCATTGCTTGCATCCATACAAGCTACTCTAAACCCTATATGGTAAAAAGCAAACATAACAACAACAACAACAAGAATTTCTTTAGATTTGGCCGGTGGGTTCAGTTGTTTTTGTCCCACAAGACATATGGTGTACACTGAGTTGTGTGCAAATATATTCCCTGCAATAAAATGAGATTTTGAACAAGAAGGCGACGTCCAATGCCGCTTTCACAAGATGCGGAAAAGAGCGAAAGCAAGAGAGAATGAGTCCCAAAGATACTTCTATCAATTTCATTAGTGAAGATGTGTGCCGCATTAATGTGACAGGGATGCTCGTCATCTCGCTTAGGGGTGTAAATCGCAGATTTTGGTCTCACTAAGGGTGTTTGGGACAGAAAGGCACCATATGTGTCCATGCAGGTGTCGCTTAGGGCTCTGAATAAGCAAATTTACAAAAAGAAAATATCATGATGCCTGTTTTAGTATGAGCCACACCCACATTGGTTTCCCTCAGAGGTTTAATCTTCATTTTCCGATAAGGATCCCAGTCACTTTTATATGGGAGTTTCCCTTGGGGTTCTTATATTGTCGGAGGCTTTGTTGTTGCTTCGTTGCTGTAAACATAATTACTGATGAAGACAACTTCCATTTGACTTTTGAGATACCGTAAAATTTCGAAAATAAGCCCCTCCAAATATGAGCCCCAGATACTCGTAACGCAAAAAACCCTCCGTTAAATCACCCTCCAAATATAAGCCCCCGGGGGCTTGTACTTGGAAAATTGCCCTCAAATACAAAGTAAAACAAAGCAAAAACGGTAAATTTACTTACAACTATAAGGCTACCCCAATCGATTTTGAAACGCATATTTCCCTCCGTAGATAAGCCCCTCCGTATATCATGAGCCCCTCCAAAAATAAGCCCCTCAAAAAAAGGCCTTTGAAAAAGATAAGCCCCGGGGCTTATTTTCGGAATTCTACGGTATGGCTGATACTATGATGATGGAGAAGGGACTGACTAGACCTTAGATGACGGACCTTTGTTAATTGAACCAATCAAAGCCCAGAATTTTGGTACAAAAATACGGTTTTCGGTACAAGTTGGCAAAGTAACCTCTTTTGCAACCCCGTTGTAATTGAGTGAATGCGAGAATAGAGAACCTAATAAACAAGTTAACCTCAGTCGAATTTACTGATTGTTGTTTAGTTCCTTCCAGTTTTTCCTTATCCCCAGTAAACGGTGCATCATAAGCTTACAAAACTATTATGCAAAACCTGACCACTCCGAGATGATAAATTTCATTTAACATCAACGCCACTCCATGAAAAAGCATACTGGTGGTGCAAAATTGTCTAAGCAGTTCGTTCGCATCTTCCTTCTTTATTGTTCAAACCCTCAACACGTAATCACAGCAGTGACTTAGGTCCTGTAGAGACCAATTAAAGAACCACCATACCCTAAATGATGCCCTTCTTGAGTCTATCAAAAAACATGGGATAATTCAAAATTGGTGATAAACTCAGATGACGCTGGTTCTGACCCTGGCAGAGGAGGAAGTGTGAGGGGGAGGGGGGGTGGATGCATATGAAAGAGAAGGGTTTTCTTGTCGAAAGAATGTGACGTCGAACATCCTCCACACACTCAAATAGAGCGAATTACCCTGGGAATGAGGCTGAGAATTAAACCTTCTGAGGGCGAATCTGACTATACTTGACCTCAAAAGGAGATTATACTTCAACACAGTACAGGTATAACGACATTTGGCATTAGCAGGAACACCCTAAATGCAACCAGTTGCAACTGAAATCAAACTCTGCAGCCCCTATCTCGAAACGATACAAAGAGCAAGCCCGCGCGTTTCATATGGGAGCGGTTCTCCCCACCAGGGGCTTCCCACACGGTTTTCCCTGAGTTATTCTGTGAAGTCACAAGCGCCAAGCATGGCTTGTGCCTCTGACCGGTTAAATGTCGGAACAGACATGACATGAACACAGAATGAGACAGTGAACAGGAAAACAGGGTTGGATACAGGAACATAAAAGGAAAGACGTATTATGTACTCCGCTATGTGCCGTAAAATCCAGTTTCAGTACGTTTGCAAATTCAGTCCGGACCACACCCCTCCGATCAGGAACTTTGCTCCTGTTACCCCTTCGAGTGAGTGGGGACAATTTAAACGACGATGCAAAAGTCGCAGCAGTCTTTAAAGGTAACAAAGAAGGGCAAGGTGAAATATTTGGATACATAAAATCCTGATAGTTGAAAACCGTTTGCAAAAACAACATGACAAATTAAAACATTCTTGGCATGATCTGCTTGATCTCTAATACTACAATGCTTGACAAACTAAGAATCAAACTTCATTATCCATTACAGGCATGTAAGAAAACTCCTTGAAGCTTAATAATGAAAACAGAAATGGGAAATACCCGACTGACAATTAGTTTTTACCACTGAGAAGACGATCGTTGCGTGACATAAAAGAAAGACTCTCCCAAAATATCTTGTTACGTTATTAATAGCATCTTAAGACTAACCAAACTAAAAAATATGCATCGCTTTTCTTAGCACTTTTTGAGGTTTAAAAAATGCTTTTTTTTTCTCTGTGTAGCATTTGTGTGAAACGAATGAGAAAAGAGAGGTTTTTTGTCTGTTCAGTTTGTTGGTAACAAGACGCGCTGGTCACGTTCGCAAAAGAACAAAAGTTCCGAGCCTCTATGTTTGAAGAAGAATAAAAAAACCGAATATTTCTATATTTCTATGCTTACAAGTGTCTCCTTAGCTGCTTTTAACCCGACAATTAGAGCATTACGGTCTGAAATATCAAAACATTTGCCAGCGAAGACGGAATTTTTCGGCATGTTTCAGAACGGCCTCAAGTACTTTTCTGAAACCTCATTATAGTTATAGCGTAATTCTAAACTGAAATATACTTTATTTTATTAAACCGCTTAGTCTAGAAATATTGCCGACAATTGAGCCAAAAAATCACAAGGGTACAACATTTTCTAATGGAATTTCTTGATCAAGCTAATTTGCATAACAGGCTGTCGTGCGTTCAAAAACACCAAAAGTTCAAAGTCTCTGCGTTAAAGGAAGATCAAAAGCGCAAAGTATTTTTATATTTCTATACTCCCTAGCATCTTCTTAGTTCATTAAAGTAGAAAATCAGAGCAGGCAGGTCTGGACTTACTAAATAATCGCCAGCAAAGAGCGGGTACTTTGCAGCGATTTGAAAATGGTCTCTCATGGGTATCAGTAAACTAATTTTTCTGTAGACACAGTTCGACAAAATTCAACATTCACATGCTATTCACACTATTCATAAACACCGTAACCTATAAATAATTATCATTTTTTCTCGCTTTTTGTGGATTTGGAGAAGCGAGCTTAGTAATTTGTCCAATTTTGGCTTTCGCGAGACGCAAATTTAGGGCATTCGGCAGTTTGACAGTTGAGCGTTCTAAAATCTGTATTTCGAAATATTTCCAAAAACGAAAGTCGTTTCATTTACTTATGAACTAAGATGATTTACTGGGCAAAGTTTGAGGGCAAACTATTTTTCGACCCCGAATGCACCGGACCGCTTTTACAGACACTGCCTCTTAACTGACTAAACGTTTTTTCTTTTTGCTGCTTACTGGCTAAGTGCCGATTTTTGAGCTGTTTACTGACTAAGTAGCATTCTTTTAGCTGTTTACTGACTACAGTTATACCCCATTGACACCCTCAGAAATAGCAATTCAAGTTTACAGCGTGTCGGTAAGAATACAACCGCCTAAAATATCGCCACAAGTAGTGAATCCGTGATTTCCTTTGCAACATCCGATAAACATCCAGATATTCTGAAGGAAGTTACGCTTTCGCTGTCAAAGGATTCGGCATTCGAGGTTTTGTCTTGACTAGTCCGAGAACTATAAAAAACAGGACCCTTTAGACAAGGTCGGATACACAGTTTCCACTGACCTCGACGTCCAAGCTTTGTAGAGACAAATCTCACACTTATCCGTCCCTCCCCAAAGTCGTTTGTTTGTAATCTCCCAGATTTTGGGAGACACGTGACCAAACCCAACCAGGGTCTCTCGAAGGGTAAGAGAGAGAACCTGGGAACGAGGTTGGCCAACCTGTTGAAGTCTCTATCTTGCACGTAAACAACAACAGCTTTGCGGGCCCGTTAGTTATCGGGACTTTCGAGAAACGGGCCCCAGGAGCTTCCAATACCAAATGGAACGGACCAGTTTCCATTCAATAAAAATTTCGGTTTGAAATTTCAATTCCACGTTACGTGCCTAATGCATGGAAGGTTGTGCCTTAATCAACACCGCGGAAACACGCAATGCGCATGAGCACAAAATTTAATATCTGGTCAGCTTTTTTGTCCGGTCTAGTACAGACTCGTTCCCAATCGCTCCTGAGGCGGTTTTGACTAGAACGCATTGCATCAAGGGAAGGCCGCACGAAAACTTTTCTTTCGCCCTTCCCAGCCTGCCCCGCGACCTTGACATCATTTCTCTCCGGTCGTTCATCGCATTTGAAGAACAAATAAGTAGGGACTGGGAACGAGTCTGGAGCGCGCGGGAGACTTTGATCTGACTCATCCTCGGAGACCCAGGGGCAGATAGTGGGGACGAGGAAAAGTCTAAATGAGCGGGAAAATATATGGCATGAAGAAAAGTAAAGAAC
This sequence comes from Porites divaricata, assembly GCA_038088405.1. Classification (NCBI taxonomy): domain Eukaryota; kingdom Metazoa; phylum Cnidaria; class Anthozoa; order Scleractinia; family Poritidae; genus Porites; species Porites divaricata. Next base: position 17,037,065 of record JBBMOI010000004.1, on the reverse strand, counting down.
GGGAGAAGAGCCCCTGGGGACAATGTCTTACCAGACCAGGTCCAAACGGTGGCCGCTGTTCTGGCTTCTGATTGGTGCCAGAAAACTTGTGTTTTTCTGGCACCAGTTTTCGGGTAGCTGCCCAAGATGCTCCAGTTTGTTAAGAAAGTGTGTAGTGTCTTTTATGAATGAATGTGTAGTATGCACTAAGGGTTTGAGATGGTGGTGTACAAATTGTGAAATACGTTCAGAAGGATGACTTTTGCTGCAACCACTGGTCCAAACAATACATAGCTCAAACCAAGCGACGCCATGTAAGCTCTTCTTATAGTCGCAAAGCTGTAAATGGATAAGCGTCAATAATGATTAAACCGCATGGCAATCGATTACAAAAGGTGGCTGTGTGAGTAATCTTGTCACACCATAGCCTGCTTAGCATGGCGGTTTTGGTTTGGCGCGCAAAGTAATAGAGGCGGACGAGGACAGAAATTACCGCTCAATAGTGCTCCTGACAAAACCGCTATGCTACGCAGGCTAGTCACAGCAACGAAAAAACCTAATTCGAAAATGGTCACGTGACAGATGACGTCATTACCTTAAATGTGCCATGGGAAGATATTTTATAGCTAATGTTATCGGGTTGTGGTCTGACAGTCTTGGTTGTCAAAGTTTTTTATGATAATTATAATTTACTTTTAAAACTATAATTATTATTATTATTTTTATAGTATGCAGAAAGAGTAATGGAGATCGAACAGGGAACGTTCACTCCCCTAGTTTTCACGACCACAGGTGGAACGGCTGATGGGTGTGTTAAGTACCACGCAGACTTTCTGAGCTGATCGCAAATAAGAAGGGAGAAAGTTACCCAAGCGCAATTTTTATAAGAGCTAAAGATAAGTGCTAAAGTATCTTTTGCTATTATATCGTACGCTCTGCGATATTAGGGAGCTTAAGCAACTACGATGACTACCACAACGACGACTTCAAAAAAAAAAACAATAGGTTCAATGATCAAAACAACATCTCTGCACGTGCATCATGCTTTTTAGTACATTTCTTTGACGTCCACTGCACGACTACGACGTGAAACCTCCTAATTTGCCGTTTCATGGAGGACGTGGACATGCGACTACGAATTTTCCTTCCTCTTTTTTAACCTGAATAAAATCCTTAAATTCAACTCAAGGAAACGTCGCCTGCATTTGACATATTTTGAGCGACTCCAAATAGACGCGATTAAGTTTGAAAGAACGCAAATTCATGTTTTTAGCGACGTTTTCACTGCCGTCGTCGTCGTCCTTTCTATGCTTCTAAGAGGCTCAAAGTCCGGAAGACGACAGCTAGACTTTGTTGACTTAGATCTACAGATGGAAAATATTAGAGCCTGCCCGAATTAATTTTTGAATGAACTTGCTAAAAAATTAGGCCGAAATGTTTAGGAATACGATACTTCATTATTTTTAACTAGTTTAATTTTTTAATATCAGAGACGGATAAATCTCTTTTGTAATGACTCAATTAAAAACACTGGACCGCCTGCAAGAGTTATCGATCCCATCTGAGCCTAGCCTGCTAGCAAGCGTTTTCGTTAAGTTTTGGAGCTCATGCACCAAACAGTGACCAAAGAACTGCACGCAGTCAGGACACTATCAGTTCGATATAGAATCCCCATCCGATTTCAAAATGCTGTCTGCCCGAAAACTAAAGATGCTTTCGAAAATACAAGCTTGAGCCTAAGACAAGTATTCACGCTTGCATCGGTCATGTCTTGCGTAAATGTTAGGGAATTTTTGAAAGATGCCACGACGGTTGACAACCACGAAAACGTCGCATGGGAAAGAGAATTCACATGTTTTCAGTTTCTATCGTGATTATTCCAACTCGCTTACGTTGTCGAATGCGAGCGAACTCTTCTGGCATTTTTACGGGTAGTCGTGCAGTTGACGGCAAAGAAATGTAAAAAAAAGTGTGATGCACGTGCAAAGTTGTTGTTTTGCCTTCTCAAACTATTGTTTTTTCGACTTTCTCGTCGCCGCCGCATCTTTAATTTCCATTATTTACGATACATTGTGATGAGTCAAAAACAGAATATTTTGGGGGCAAATTAAATTGCTCCTGCAGATAGCATTCCAAACGTTTTTTCGACTCATCGGTAGTTCCTTCGTTTCTTGTTAGGAAAGAAGAAAATAAAAGTTTCCCTTGCTCGCACAAGCTTGGTGAACGAACCGGGCAAGTGTGGCAAGAGAATAGCCGTCGTGTACGAACTCACGAAAAGAACTCAGGAGAAACTGTTCGCCGATTGAGCAACATAATACAAAGGACTTTTTGTGCCCAATCAGAAGCCAGTATCCGCTTGAATTTTTGGAAATAGTTCGGTGAGAGTCGGTACCCAGGGGCTCTTTCGCTCGTACTTGAAAACATTCGTCGCGCCCTTTCTCCCGACCCGACTGACTGCCACTGGGTCTCCGAGGATGGGCGTGATTCTGTGGGTGTTGAGAGTTCTGGATCAGGCCTTAAAATCAGAGTGCGCGGATATTTTTCATCAGAGCTTCCTCTGGTTGTTGCGCCATACCGACGAGCCCCCAAAAGGGCGAAACAGCTGTCTATAGCTACCTACAATCCTGCTCTGTTTTGAGTTCTTTCGGTGTCGTGTTGATGTCTTGCGGAGTTAATTTTCACGTAGTACGATCAGGATTGCCGTATTCTGCTTGCAGAATTTAATATGTCTACATTATTATTTTTGCTGATCGGGTCTTTAAAGTACGATCTTCGGCATATTCGACTGCGGTCCTTTGTGGTTAATGGTTGTAAAATTATTACTATTATACAAATTAAAAACAAATTGTTATTATTATTATTATTATATTTAATAATTTTCATAAAAAAATCTCTGAGTCTTTTTCATGTTCCGAGATGTTCCGTGTTCCGGGTTTTATCAAGGCCGGTCTCAGATGTTTTTTTTAGAGTGTCCTGTTTGAGTGATTTCTTTGGCTGTTTTTGTGGCTGTTGTTTAACGGCGCATATTTCTTTTAGTGTTTCTTGTGCTTGACAATAGAAGGAGTATTTTATTTTAGTAAGCTGTAACAAAGAGTTCTGGGGTCTTTCTTTAAATTAACTGTGTGGCTGAATTAAGACCCAGGGACTCGTGTTTTTAAACCAATACCCAATGGTTCTGGACTGGGACTTGTGATTTGTCACAAGACGAATCCCAGGACTCACTCACCATAACTATATTTGTAACGAAATCACTGGCCTCCGCCCCCCCCCCCCCCCCCCGCCCTAGCTGGTATAACTGTTTGGCTGCAAAGCCACCTAGCCCACTGCAGGGCGTTCTCTATTTCCCCATTGTCCGCGCAAAGTCTAGGAAAGAGCGAGAGCAAGAGGGGCGGGGGCTTCTCTCGGTGACGTCATCGCTCACTGTAGAGTCCAGGAAAGACCGAGCTTAAAACACTCAGCTAGCTGCGGTATTCTGCCTATGCGTAAACGAGACCTCGCTTTTCTCCTTCTTGCCATCACCCTTCCCGCTTCTCTTCCCGGAGATATTCATAAAAAAAGAAACAACCTTGGTGGTCGAATGATCAAACAATTATTTCGCTATGGCCGAATTCAACAATTGTTAATATAGCCTGCGTAGCAAGCGTTTCTGAGCGGTATAGGAGCAAAGAACGAGGAACAAGAGTTAAAGCCGTTTGAACTGTCCGTACTTGAAAGCTTTTTTCTGATCTTTTAGAAGTCGTAGTAGGAGCTGTGAAAGATGTTATGAGAATGCTTCAAGGGTCTTCAAATGATCCATTCCAGTTTACTGGTAGTCATTGTTTGACTCTTGGTTCATTTCTCGCAAGGCAAAAGCGAAAATCCCGTTTCTCGGTCTTTGCTCAGAAACTAAACGGAAACGTTTTCTGCGCAGGCTATTGTCAATAAAACCGAGGAATTTGATATAATTTACTTTTAATTTAAGGTATGTTTTATATACCTGCAAAATGTCTTTTAGTAATAAGAAAAGATGGAACATGAGATTCAAAACATTTAGTTTTCTTGGAAATTTCATCTCAAACTCTGCACAGACAACTTTGTTTGCGAAGCTATTCCTTGAAAACAGGGTGCAAAGCAAATGCTACCGCGTTTAAAACTTAGAATTTAACACAAAACAATAGACAGGATATGTTTTTTGACAACAAAAAATTGTAATGCTAGAACCAACGTAGTTATGTTCATTTAAAATCGCTTCACAATTTGATGATCGACCCGTACTGTCACGCAAAAAAAAAACTGAAAAAACAAAGACATCGGCTGAGTCGAGCACATCGGTGTCTTTAATAGTGCATTTTCAACCTCTCAACGTAAAATTTTACTTCTCAAAACCACTGCACGATGAACGCGTATCGCCGAAACATGATCGGTAATTGGTTTCTTTTTTATAATATTAAAAAAAAAAAACATCCAAGGCGTCTCTCATGCAGTATTCGTTTTACACTTTTGTCCACCTTCTTTGGACCTTGTTGATAGTTTATGTTCTTGATTACCAGTAAACTGGAATGGATCATTTGAAGACCCTCGAAGCATTTTCATAACATCTTTCAAAGCTCCTACTACGGGTTTTAAAATATCAGAAACAAGTTTTCAAGTACGGACAGTTCAAACGGATGAATTTGATCAATAAACATTTTGCCTTCGCAATATCAGGAAAACGAAATTTTCGCTACAGAAGGAAGTCAAGGTACTATCACGTCGACTGATGAAGGTAGATGAAGAACATAACTAATTTGTACTGGAGAGCAGGGTGCTCCATATAGGGCGAGCGAGAATTGTGCATTTGGGGCGTAGAAAAAAAATGTAAAAAAGGGTACGAAAAACGAAAAAGGGTATTATGATCTCAAATTATAATTTCTGTAACGGATATCTTATGGATCCACTGAAACTTAGTTTTCGCTAAGGAGAGAGTTTTTTCTTATGCGGGACGAATTCAGTGATGGCTTTCTCTGCGCGTATCGGAAATGGAAATGTCTTCGTTTGATCATATGCTCGGAGATTTTGAATATGTAAAAAAGCAATCAGGCAATATAAAGTTTGTATTCGAGTGAGTGTTCTCGGGTTTACAGTCGTGTACGTATAAACCAACGCGAATCTTCAACTGACTAACATTTATGAATCCGGAAAAATATCCTTCTTTGCTTACCCACGTCGTCGGCAGCTATGCTTTACCCCCCCTCCCCAAAGGGGATTCCTATATAAAAGTGACAGGGATGCTCGTCATCTCTCTTTGAAGTGTAATTTGGAGAATATGGCCTCACTTAGGTTGTTTGGGATGGAAAGTTATTATAATTGCACATTCAGGTATCGCTTAGTAGTGTGCATAAAGAAATTTACGAAAAATGCATTGACACTGGCCACACAGAAAGAGCCACACCCACATTGGTTCCCCTTAGGGGTATTATTTGAATTTTTAGACGAATCATCCTCGTCACTTTTATATGGGAGTCTTAAGGTCATTGTCGAGTTATATTATTTACAAGTTAATGAAAATGGAAAAGAAGTAAAGCTTACAAGTTACTCGTTTAAAATGTGATGTTGGGGAGTATTAGCTTAAATATTTGAAGCTTCATTTCCGAACGTTCGATTATGTTCGATTACAAAACCCAATCGAAGTCAATCTAAAATTCACAGCTCGCACAGGGGTGGGAGGTGCTTGTAGGGAGCTAGCCCTTCCCCTGTACTTTTTGTGCGTTCATGGTAGAGAATAAAGAGGATATAACCGTGGCTGAAAAGATGCAGTAATGATTGCTGTCGTAAAGGTCCCATTAATCGGTGCCCTGAGGCAACTTTTTACTCATGTAAACCAGGGGCGATTCCGTAAAGACTCTGCACCAGATCTTTTAAGACGACGTCTATTACACATGCTACGGAAATCGCTGCATAAAAGTTACAAAAATTGCATCAAAATTCCAAAACAGTTGTGCCTAAAATCGCCGCTACGTGAGTCCCTAAAACTTTGCTTTAAAATTAAACCAGAAAAAGTCGCGCGAAATTACCCTCCCAGTGCTACCTACCCTTTGCCTGTCGAACAGAGATTCCTTTTTTTCGCTATGATTTGACTTTGTTAGCAGGGTACTTGACTAACGGACATCTTGCGGGAAATGAGTCTGGCTTGTTCATAAAACAGACAGAGATAATCATTTATAATTTTTGAAACAGTTATTTTTGAAAACATTTACTGGACGTAGGAGCCAAAGCAAATGAAATCACCTCTTTTTATTTTCTTCGTTCCTTATAAGTTTTAGTTCGTGACCTCCTTGTTATTTTTTTACTGTCATTTCTGCACAAAAACGTGTGTGTAAATGGCAAACACCGTTGTCTATCGAGGTCCACTAAACCAGTAGATCCAATACTTACTACATTCGTCATGTCATCCCATACACACCAAACGTGCTATTCGTTCCAGTCTAGCTCTTAGACCCCGCCACACTTGTTCAACCAACGAGACATTCACACTACGCACCAATGAACTTATTGACTATCTTCACAAACGTGGTTATAACCGATATTTCCTTCAACGGGAAAAACAACGAGTTAATAATATCACACGGACAGAAGCACTCACGCCTCTTGACACTTTCACATTGAACAAACCAGAACGTGCTCCTTTGTTATCACCTACAACCCAGTCCTTCGTTCCATCTCATCCATTATTCGCAAACAGTTTCACATCCTTATCTCATCCCCCGTTGCTATAACGTCTTTTAAGCTGCACCCATTGTAGCTTATAGACGCAGTAGTAACCTCAGTGATTTTCTAGTAAGGGTTCAACTTCGGAATCTTACACAACACAACCAGCCCCGGGGCTCATACCCTTGCGGAAAAAACTGTCTCACTTGTAAATACATATCTGACAGACAAACTTCATATACATTCCACGCTACAGGCGAAACCAGACCTATCACTAATCACATTGACTGTAACTCCAAAAACGTCATTTACACGATACAATGCAACTACTGCTCCAAACAATACATGGGTGAATGACACAAATAACACAACAGATGCTACGGATGGGTAAAACTGAAGAAAATTGAAACGGATTGAAATTAGTTTTTTTTTAAAAACTGTTCAGGATAACATTTTGTTGATCTCTGCTGTTTGCAACTTTGAAAATAATGCTCAGGAGACATACTTATTTGTCTGGAATCTCTGATTTCGTCATTTCCATGTATTTTCCTTGCCTACTTTAAGTTCCATACCGATTGAGGGCGAGTAATTGGCAAAATTAAGTGAAATTAATTGGACTGTCGTGACACATCCCCTTTAAAACAAAACTAAATTCAAATTTTAGGAGGTGTTATAGTATTTCCTTTCAGTGTACCTCTGGCGCTAAGAAACGCTAATTTTGTTAAACAAAATATTGGCCTTAAGTATATTAGCCATTTGTCGTATTGCTAGCCTTGGATTCAGTTTTGTGTGGTTTAAGGTTATTCCCGAGGCCCCTCAGTAAGCAAACGTAACGCCCTGTGTGTGGCTCAAGAGGCTTAAGACCGGCCTAAACCGACTGCTGATGACAAGTAAACGAGCGATAACCCAACAGAGGTGGTCAGGGTTAAAAAAAAGAGAGAAAACAAAAACAACAACAACAAACAAAAAAGAAAACATCGGGAAAGTGAAAAAAAAAAAAAAAAAAGAGCGCGAATCCGAGTTATAATTAATGCAGAACATAGTACAACATTGTAGAACCAGGAGGTAATTTCATTATCCATAAAACATTTCACTTATCCCTTATCCCCAAACTGATTATTTTCAGCAATTATCCTTTATTCCTTAAATTATTCGTACAGTCATCCTTTATCCTTTATCCTTTATACCACTCTAAAAAAGGCCTCATTAGAGTACACAGTTTCGGTTGATAATCGGTCCGGTCGGATAAAGTGTCCGCATTAGGAAGGTTGACTTTCTGTAAGAATTTGTTGTTAGGGCAAGAAAAATTTGTCCGTTTTAATCAGGTTGAATGGCTCTATCTTGTCCAATTTAGGACCGATTAACACCAAATTTGAGAATGGTCCCAACCTTGATGTGCTCTTCGTGACCCCTGTTCGTGACTAAAATACGCTGCATGTCGCGCGTGATCAACCAGCAATTAGACAATAGGTGTCCTGTGCAACCTCGTTCCCAGTCCCATGCCCACTAGCTGCAATTTAGCTGAACGGACTCTGCGGACTTCAACGAGGCGACAGGCTATTTCAATGATACTTCTCTTTGCAGAAGGAGAAGGGGAAAGATGTAAATGTACGGTTTAAGATTTTCTCTTTACGTAACCATTTATCTTTGCATTAGGCTTCCCCAAGCACAGTACAGAAGTGCAAGTGAGAAAGGACACCGATGACTTGACTCGTGCAGCAACAGCTGTTAAGCCAAGGATCACCGAGCAGTACCGTGGAAACCATCTTGCTTGTTATAAGGTACAGAGGGTTATTAGCCTTAACCTTTATTGATTTTCTCGGTAAATGCTGGATGCAAGCGACTGACTTTGTACCCTCTTTGACAGAACATGGAATGCACATGATATATTCGATTCCAAGCATGACGAAATCAGCTGCACAACACAACATACAACGACAACAACAATAGCTCACGGAGCTTTCTCACCCACGAGTTCAGGCAACAGTAACGAATTGTCTTGTAGGTAAGTAAGCTTAGCTGCTGTTATTTTTTAAAGTTGCGTTAGAACCAGGTAACCCGTATTTTTGTGGTATTTCCGGCTTGCATAATCGCATTCACACGTGTAACAATCTGGGAGTTTTATAACGACAGTCGAGGGTTGTGCCGTTGGCGTGTTATCGTTTTCAGCTAAATCAGTGCTTGGTCATTTTCACAATTAAGTGTCTGTGGCTGTGTTTTAAAAAAATGGTAATAATGACTACTAGTAGTTGACATTACAGCTGCTCCCGCTCCGTATATTTTCATTCAATTCTTGATCTGTACGTAGCTCTTTGAAAAATACTGAGACATTTTGAAGATTTTCACACATGGCATAATATATAGATTTAGCCAGGGCTAAAAGCGAAGCTCCAATTAATAGATTATAATTTAAATCAAACAATAAACTTTTAATCCACATTCATGTGACTTTTGAGGGAAAGGCTAAGTTATTTTAGAGTGAAACATTTTACATCGAATTGATAACCTTAGATGTACACCCAAAAAATAGCAAACATCTTCGATCACATTCAAGATCACAGTAGATTAGGCCTCGAAAACAAATTCTTGGAAAACAAATCACGCCCAATTTTTTTGCGTTCGATAGGTTTACTTTGCAAATTCTTGCCAACAAATCTGGGGGTGTTTAAACCAACCTTTTATAATTTTTATACATCACATTTGAGGTGAAACAGTGCTATTTGTCATACAGACCGTGGAGAGAATACGGTATTTCAAAGTTTTTCAAGACAAATTGCACTCAGGAATATTCAGGACGATCAATCGTGGGCTTTAAGCAAAACCATTCAAGAATTTCCAAAATCACCCATACGGCCAGCTGGTTCTCGTTTCTATAGTGCGAGCTGTCAGTTGGTCGAGTGTTTGAATGAACTTTAAGAGAGTTACGCTTCAACATAATAGCGAATTTATTATTTTTTTTTGTTATTTAATGGTTTTAGTTATAACGATGTGTAATCTTATAAAGCATTTGATACGCGAGTCATTTTTGATTACTCCTGCAAGCGATGTTCATGAACAATGAAAACAAATGGCATTGACAAGCGATGAAAATTTTGAGAGAAACTACTAACAATCAAAAAAAGAAATATAATTCGGTAAAAAATTTACAGAGACAACAATTTTCATTCACGAAGACAAGTATTAAAGTGTCTCTAAAAATCCTCAGAGTCTTTAAGCGTAAAGCTTACCGGTAAGCCAGCTTCCTGGCGCAGTGTTTACTGTTTTCGAAGGTGAACTCCTCGAAGCAAGAAAATAGATTAAAGTTTTCTTTCTACAACCAAATTTATAACTAAATATTCTTTGGAACGTTTTCTTTCTATTTCTGGTTCAAGCAAATATATCTGAAAGCTTTTTAAAGTTCTGTAAGCTTATATCAAACCTGATATTAGGTCAGATCATTGACTCGAATCCTACAAACATGCATAAACTTGCCGCATAAACTGTTAGCGTGAACTGTGCAAGACTTCATGAAAATTAGATATAACAAAAACAAACATCAAATACAATAATTACTCAGGCTTACCATTCGAGATTCAGTTCCTGAAAGCTATCAAGGAAGGCCACAGTTGGTTGAGACTTTTAAACCCTCTTATGCATGAGGCAAGGTGAAAAATGAAAACAATGCCATCGAAAAATGAATTACTGAATTTTGACAAGCGACGCATTTCTCAATCAAAAACCCAGTAAACAAACCAGCCATGAATAACAGAAGACTCTTGATAGCAGCTGTGTTTCATTTTGTACATCCAGAGGGAAAAGACAGTTAAAAACATCACAAGTTGACACAAAGCTCTGTCAGCTTCAGCTGTCAAAGTAAACAACTTTCAAGATGCTGCATAATTTGTCCGCATGAACTCACCTGTCAAATTTTGACCAATCAGAGTTTAAAGATTGGACGTAGAGCGTGACCAACGCGTGACCATGGTAAGAATAAGGTCTTCCCCACCTGTACTTTAAAAAAAAAGCTGGCTGAATTTTCGCTTCCGAGGCCAGGTTGAAATCAAAGTCCTAATAGTGCGGGGCCATAGTGACATAAACACAACATATTTGATATGAATCCTTGGAAAAAATAAACATGAGCCTGCTATCATTTGAAACTGGTAATTTGTCAGCGGATAATTTCAAAAAAATATTCGACCTCGATGGGTCGAAACTTGAGCCCGCGGTACGGTCAGGTGATACTGGTCAGTGGATGCCCTGTTTTGACAGTTGTCAATTGATTACAACATTGATGTGCAATTAGTTTTCTCTTGGGCTCCCAAACTAGCTAAAAAAGTGAGAGTAAACATTGGTTTTCCTGTGGTGCGGACGGACGGTCGGTCAGTCACGTGATTACCAAATTTTCTGGGATGGGTAGATTTATTTACCCATGGTGCTTCGCTGGCGCGCTTCGCGCGCGGAGCTCCCCTACAAACTAGAGGTTCCATGTGAAGTGCTGCTAAAGCTTGTTTTGTTTTTGTACAACTGTTTGACTTGTTGTTTCGTTGCCCTCCTCGGGTAATTTACAATTCAGTTTGTTTGCCTCGTAATTTTATTCACCTTTTGACAGAGTGGCACAGGGGGGGAGGGGTTGGGGGTGTACCTATCACGCACCACGTCCATTTTTGTAAGCTCAGGCATCACGTAAATGAGGTGCAATTGCAGGAAGTTAACATGGCAGTATCTCAACCCATTGAATGAATCAGTTTTAATATACCGTTTTAGGTAGGATGGGGCATTGACAGTTAATTAAATGACCTTACAATTGGACTTTTCACATTAACAAATGTTGATGAAATAGACAATTTAAAGTTACTTAGCAGCGAATTCCCCCCTCCACTGGTCTGGTTTCCATCACACAGCTTCGTGTACTTGGTTTCACCTTTTGCTAATGTTTTGGGACTTTGGACACTTCTGCTGTTTTTCAAAGGTTCTTTTCTAGATTCCAAGTGCTCGTTAGGTTTATCTTTCTCAGCTATCTGCAGCACTGGGCCTGTAACCCAAGCTGTCACTTTCTGATAGATGGACACTAAAACTTAACAGGAAAATTGGCATTGGAAACGAAACTGCAGTGAAAGGGTTTAAAGTAGTTTTGTTGCTTTCTATGGTTAATAGTGACAATAGAGATGTTAACTATTAAGTTCTTCCCAATGATTACCTGGGTCTAATACATATATTATTGAAGACACAGTTTTAAAAAAATGCTTCCTTTCTACACGTTGCTTCATATTATTTTTAACAACTACTTGCGGTTTTCAAAAAACTTCATTGGTCAGGGCTTACCTTTAATCATCCTTTCCCCAGAGACTTATTTCTGGCCATTTGTGCCCTCAAGAATCTTCACTCTTAATGGAGAATGCATTGACAATGTCCCTGTTATTCTTTGATATACGGGCAAGGTAAATGTCCAAGCTACTCCCAATACCCTTCTGCACGGCTATGGTTTTCAGGTCTATAAATGCTGTGACAGGGCCCTTGAATTTTGTCAAGTTCTCATGGGATTTGTTTACTGGTACCAACAGTTTGTTCCCATGAATTGCATCATTGTTTGTGGTTCAATCAATTGCTGTTTGTTAGTCAAGCAAGGTCACCTACTTAAAGTCTTAACGATTCACAGACTTCAGTTCAACCAGGCATATGAATCAATAAACCGTGCTTCAGAGCCAGGGCTAAAAGTTAAAGAGTAAATAGTCAAGTCTGTGACTGGATTTTTGGTTGTGTGCCTAAAAATTAATGGGTAATCGTGTCTGTGTGCCATAAAACCCAAAGCACAGTGCAACTGACTTGCTTCCCTGCTTCCTAACCTAACCATACTTTCGTACTCAAAGTGGTAAGGTGTTAAACACTAGCTTCAAGCAATGAAAGTAAAAGTAATGTAGAAATAGCACAACCAGGCTCTAAAAAATAAAGTTAGATTGTTTTCCTTTCATCTGTGTATGTTTAATTCATCCTTTCTCCCAATGGATTCCAAGAACTTGAATGTTCATTTCCGTTTCAATGTTTTACTCCATCCCAGACTCCTCTGTTTTGTAATAAATGCTGCTGGTGCATGAAAATATGCTACGAACAAAACACGTTTTTGCGCTATGGACAATCATGTCGAATGTTCAGTTTTAAAGCTAAGGTCAGTCGAACTAAAAACAGTGCGGATTATGAGCCTTTATTTCTAGGTAAGAAAGTTATTAAGTCAAATCCCAGTTGCATGTAAGAAATTGCACTCTCAATAAATTTATTTAAGATTAATTTTCATTCTTGTTTGACATACTTAAGTTTAAGTTTTCTTTAGTGACAACTGTATGGTTGAAAAGATAAATTAGTATTAAGAGTCACAACGGTGTTACTGCGTAGTAAATTGGCTGTGTTTTATCGGACTGAAATAAAAGTAACAAATTGAGGATGACATATAAACATGGCACAGTGTTAAGATTTTTACTTTTTCTGGTGAAATAGATGCTCCCAACATTATAAGCTGTGCTCCAAAAAATTTCAGCTGTAAGCCTAAAAATTACATCTGGTAGCACAAGTTGTCCCAAACTCAAATTTAAACTTTGAACCGTGAGAGCAACTGAAAGGTCACAAAAGTGATAATTTGGAACAAAAGTGGGTTCTACAAAAATGATATCCTACATTGCATATTACATAACTACATTAACAAATATCATAATATTAGAGGTTCAGTCGAGGAATGAGAAAAAGGGCAAGGAGTTTGTTTCAAAACTATTTTTAATGTCTGTGCTTCTAGTTTCAAATGATATTAACCATTGCAAAAAGGTCAAAGGAAAGTCATTCGTCATGCATTGTGAAAGTAGTAAAGCACACATAATGTTGCTATACCCAATCGTGCCTCACAAGGCTTATTTGGACCCAATCGTGCATCACGCTGGTAATTTGAGCCGCTTGAAAAAAATTGACGTCACACAGTTATGTTGATCTGTAAATAGTTTTACTATTATCATTATTATTGATTTGTACATAGTTTCATTTTATTTTAGTACTGACATATTCACAGATTTTTACATGTATGTTATAGATAGATATTTTGTATTGTATCTTAGTGTTTTTGTTGTCCTGTTTTTGCTATTTTTATTTGTTGCAATATCTGCAAAACAGCAATACTTGCAATACTGTAATGAGCTTAAGCGTATTTGACCACATTATTAACAGCTACTTACTTACTAACTTACTTAATACACACCACAGAAAATCTCTTTGCCACCCTGATTTGAGGTTAGTAAAACTGATAAGAAAAAGCAGTGAACTACATTGGGAAGGTTATCCACTGAAAACATTTAAGCTGTTGATTGTCTAGGGTGCTTTGAAACATAAATTGTCTCCTTATGACAAGAGGTCATCAATTGTGCTAGTGATGAACAACAATTCTTGATGAAAGAACATTAAAACAATGAATCAAGGGAAATGCATACTTCCTGGAATTTCATAACTTTACACCTACATGACAAGCTTATAAGTAACTTACTATTAAAGTATAAAAGAACTTTCCTTCCTACTTGGGACTGATTTTCTATAGAACTTCAAAACTAAATGTAAACACATTGTATGTCAAAGAGAGAGAGCTCCCCTATTTAAGTCTGGGAGCACCAAGAAAACTCCCAAAGGAACTCAAGACTTACTTCTGTAGGGCTCACAAAGTTATAAAATTAATGCTGTCATACATTTCACTTCACTTCTGATCAGGTGTAAGCTAACAGGGCCCAATTACTGCTAACATACGTATACAAACTGAGAAAGAGATAACTGCGAAGTTGAGATCAGAGGACAGAAATAGGAGGCTGTCTTGTGTGGTGGTAATATATAATATATGTATCAAAGTTAATTTCTCTTTAGATTTCTTGTGTTAGTCAATTATTAAGAAGCAAAATGAGTTTTGGAGTTGCTTTAATGCTTAATTCTCTCCACTCATCAACAATATTATTGGTAGTAAGAGTTCACAGAGTACTGTACGGTAATTATAAAAACTTTTGCAACAGCCATTGCTTGATCATCTGCCAGAGAGAAGGCATGTCATCCTGAAAACACAAAAAAGTAATAATATTTAATATTCAAGGTCTTAGAGTAAAAATAGACTCATATAATTTTCCAAGGGGTAGAATACAATGAAACTACCACCTCAATGGTCTGAACCACTAATACCTCTTTTAAGTTTGGCATTTTCCTCCTGCTGAGGTACTCTGCAAACTAATCGATAAAAGTAGTTAATGATTGTAACATTTACATGTATGTCAATTGTTTTGATGGATAATACTTAAAACTTCATATATATTTTGATGGAACAATATCCTTTCAATAACCTTCTTTGCAAAGCTGAATTGCATATAGATGTCATGGCTTTCACCCAACTAAAGTTGCCGATTTTAAACATAAAGGCGACATAAATTTACGGTGAGGATCCAGAAAGGAAGAAGCATATGGAAGTTACACTTGAAGCTTGGGGCAGGGTTTACAGAGTAAAGAGGCACGCTCTGACGTACAAGACAACTGTCGTCCCTGTTTCCCCAACAATACAAGCGTAAATCGTCAGTTTTACCTTTGGGATGTGTTGTTTCCATTCTCCTTCAATGAAAGGCTCTTCATCTAAATGCTCTGTTATTCAACAACGCCCCTAGTTGACGTGGAGACGTGTTACCATGTTACTATACACAGCATTCCAGCAGATTCAGTGTATATTTATTACATTTAATTAGCTGTGAAACATCTTTCTACATCATCTATAGTTACCTGATGTTATCATACAATAAGCTTTTGGCAGGATTCATTCTATTGGAGTCCCACGGACCCCATGCCCATCACATCAAACTGGAAAGTGATCAAAATAGTTGATGTTAGAGTTTGGGCATCATCAGCTTTTGAAGTTCTTCCATAGTTATCACATGCATTCCCTGCAAAAGCACTTGGAAAGCATCAGCTCAATTACAATCACCTGTTGCATGACTTACTCCAAACATTTGTGCACATCTTTCTGTTCTTTTTCTCCTTCTTCTGAGAAAAAAATCTTCGTCCTTTGCAACGAAAAAAAAATGAAGAAGATCAAGGCGCATTTAAAGAAGCCAATGACAGCAATTGTGTTCAATTCAACTGTATTATCACTGGTTGGGTTTCTTTATTTCTGCATTAGTTTCATTTCTGTTTTGAGTGGAGAAAAAAGAAATTGAAACTGACCACAGATTTGCATTTCTCACTTTTCTGAAAAAATTAAAATTATTAAATTAATTATTCTGGGCTCAGAAAAAAATGAAAATCAAACATAGACTTTCCTTTTTTTTAATTTTCAGTTTCTAAAAAAATAAAAATTGAACACAGATTTTCGTTTTTCAACTTTTAGAAAAAATGAATAACCGTAATATATTTCAATACAAACGCAAATGCAAAGGATGGAGATAAATGGAGTTGTAACTTGGAGTTTCACACACTAACTGATCGTCAGACTTAAAAATTCTGAAAACAGATTCCAGTTTCAAGGTGGAAATTTGGAATTCATGGATGGTTGGAGCAGCACATTCTGTGATTTCTTGCAAAGTACTTGTTCTTGTGACAACACTTGGCTACCAGCTCAGATAGTTTATTAAGGACAGTATACAGAGTTTCTCAAAAGGGCACAAATTGCAGCATGATGGGTTTCCCTTGTAGGCATTTGCCCTCATGATTATACGCCATGTCATGTGCCGTGTCGCTGTCCCTTAGTTCCCAGATGTATTTTGAAAGTACTGTGTTGTGAGTGGTTTCGGTTCCTAAATTTTGCAGAATTTCCCACTTCCAATGGAGAGAGATTCCGCTCACACTGGTTCAACAATCTTTCAGACAAATCTGACTTTATTCACAATTCAATGTTACATGTTCCAATCTACGATCGATCTCAATCTTACTTAATTTTACAAAAATGCTGCATATATTAACTAAGGAAGTCCACATCCAGATGCATAATTGCGGCATGGTCACAATAATCAAATGGGTTCTTAGTTCTTTGCTCACATTTAACAACGATTCCAACCCTCGAAGTTAAATTTTTCTTTTGGTGGCCATTTGGCGACCAACTCTTTAGGTTTAGTCGCCAAAGGATTTTTTTAGGCGCCAAAATATATGTTAACAATAAAGTTTTAATAATTGGTTAACAATTAATTTGGGCTTAAACGGCATTTACCGTATTCACAAGTGTTGAAGAGTCAACAGATTGTCTGCAATTTCGCTAGACATGGTGCAAAGACAAGGAATACACAGTGAAGATTAGCTAGGAAAACGGCCGACAGGAGTGTAACATTTTTGAAATCGTGCACGTGAAAATTAATTGCGTAAGCACTGTGACCGTGTCTCCTGGTGTCTCATATTTTCCCGTAAACATTCTTTTTAACACTGGCGAAAAGTACCAGGATGTACAAAACTAACAAAATGTTGAGCTGAAACTGGTTTAAAGCTAGTCTCGTTTCAGTATTTTGGTAATGAAACCGCACATTGAGAATTTATTTACATCTGTCCTATGAAACAAAAATTGCCTGAACGACGCAGCCAGAAAAGACGGCGTGATCTATAAATTAACCCTATAGTTTTCTATCAGCCAAAAAACCCAAACAAAAATACCGCTTTTGCTTTACTTTTGGTTAAGACGTTTAAGACAATTGTTTTTCGGGAAGTTTAGGTTCGTCTGATGATGATGTTGTGTTGGTCTGCAAATGGTCGCTTTTTATTTTATATATAAAAAACGATTCAACATTTCATGTTACTCAAATTTATCTTAAAATGTTCCATGCCGACTTAAACTTTCTGCTTTTCCATTTATTTTAACCCCCCCCCCCCCAAAAAAAAATTAAATTATATATTTATTTGGGTTGTAGTCTTCCCAGTCTAGAGCCGCACACGCAGTTTCCGAGAGAAAATTATGAAAAACAAATCGATTGCGTGCTGCTTGTCACACGTTACAAGGTTAAAAATGTGTCACGTGCTAGGCAATGGACCTGTGCTCAGCGGAGCAGAACAATATTTTAGTAGAAATCTTAGCGAAGTAAGCGTTCGTTTGAATGAATATCGACGAGATCTTCTAATCTCTCTCTGGGATATCAGCAGAGGACCTTAATCATTTCAGGACAATTCAGACAATTGATCACCTTTTTGGTTTCTTCAGTTTTTCTCTGGTTCCCAACTTGGCAACTATTTTCCGAATCAAGTCGCCAGTACCAAAATTTTAGTCGCCATGGCGCCTAAAGTGGTCGCAGCTTCGAGGGTTGGATTCGTGGGCACCAATTTTAACTAATTTCCTATTAAGCATGAGTGTACTTGACAATTTTGGTACCAATTCTTATGTGTGGTTAAGCTAGCAATACCTGATTGAATACATCATTAATTAATTCTAATTATCTTACCCACAATATTTCCGGTTATGATGTAAATATCTCTTTTAGTGGTAGCAAAATAATGGTTTACTTAATCAACTACTGAAAATTTAGTGAAATACGAAATACAGTTATTAGCATTCTAATGTTTCACCACACTAAAAGAGAGCTTGTGGTTGTTGAATCTTGTTTTGAAGTTGTTTTCTGTCATGCTGATGTATTTGCTTGTAGGTCTGGATGCCGTTGTGTCTGTGGCTTTGTAGATGATGTTACTTGTGAGACATTTTCCATCAAGAATTCGAAGGTCCTTGTTTCTGCAATTACCTCTTTCTTTTGCGGCCATTTCACATTCATTCAATATCTTCCTGTTGTGGTTTTTGATTATGTTGGCCATGTTAGTTGTGCAACTGTAGCTTACTTTAAGGTTGTTTTTAGAGAAGATCTCGAGCAGTTTGTTTGATTTTAAGAAATGGTTATCAATTGAGTGAAGGAAGGACTTTACAACATTTGTTTGCACATTCTGGGTGGTCGATTTAACCAAATAATGTTTTGTGATTTGATTCTATTCTTTTCCGCTCGGGTCTGCGGCTTTCCTCATACTGGATTCTTTCATTGTAACCACTGGATCTAGGGCTATCACTGTATAATTTTGAGGATTTGTTAAATTCCGTGGAGTCACCAAGATGGTGATGATAATTTTGTGCTAATGGGAGCTGGAATTTGTCTAATGATAGAGGGTGGATGGTTGGACTTTGCATTGATGTACAATGATTGTTGTCTGGCTTTCTGAAAGGATAGGATTTTCCGGTTGTGAGATTGAGCATGACATCTAGGTAGTTGGCAATGTTGGTGGGGGATGAGAGAGGATTACTGAGAATGTCCTGAGCATGTTATTCAGTCATTAACATTACTTGGATGGGTTGGGGTAACTTGACATTGTAACAGTACATTAAGCTTTCAAGTTCACCCCTTCTATTTCAGTTCTGCAATGACAAACATAATGAAACAATGCATGTTGCAACACTAAGTTTTAGAGACTTGACGCTTTGTATGCAACACATCCTCAGAAGTAATGATACCCTGGGGGTAATGATTGCATGGCAAAAGATTTCTCAGATCATCAAGGGCAGGCTGTAGTTAAATGGCTGACAGATGTGGATACAGCAACAAGAAAGTGTGCAGATGAGATGAGAGAATAGTTGTTGTTGTCACAAAAAAGATAAGAGTAAATAGATAAGAGATACTTTGATGTAACTATTTTTAGTTTAATAGTTATAAACAATTTTTTAAAAGAAAATTTGAGAAAAATTTAAAACTGTGATAATAAAATTATGCTGCTGTCACAATTTATTAGAACTACAAGATACGATTTGGTTTGATAGTGCCAGCCATAGAGTACAGCAACATTTTGTTGCTGATTTATATTTAGCATCCAAACAACACACAAATAGTATGGACAGGAAATAACAATAATTCTATAACAGTAATAATTTTACTATTTATGATAATAATAGCTCTAACTGGTCTTCGGGATGTAGTAAGGATGGAGTATATCATGAAAGAAAAGCAAGATATTATTTATATAATTGACTGCTGATCTGATCAATCTGGCCCCTCTGAGCAATACTATTCCCTTAGATAACTCTGCCCAAAGGGATAACACCACTGAGGCAAGTGTCACGCCTTGTATCTTGCTAGTTGCAGCCCTGCTAAATGTTTTGTGCATGCAGACAAATGCTGTACTGTCAGATGTCCCACTGGGTGGTACTATTTTCTTAGCTTATACCATTCAAAAGGAGAAGACAGTTTTCAAGAATATAATCACTCCTGTTTGGTTATCAATAAGGCTTTTAGAAACCTCTAGAAACAAGGACTGCATCACAATATAACAATAGTCTAAATAGCCAAACCTGATGTAAAAACAGACAAATGCTGTTGTACTATCAAACGTTTTGTTGGGTGGTATTATTCTTTAAGGTAATACTGTTCAAGAAGGCAAGGCATTTTTGGGGATACAATCACGTTTGCCTAATCTGAAAGCAGGGCCTACATTGCAATGTAACAATAACAAGCCAGGCCAACAAATGCAGCTTTAATCATAAATGTCCTGCTGGACAGTGCTCTTTGATTGGGTAATGCTGACCAATGGGACCCAACAACTTAATTAGACATTTATATAACAATTGCTTAAGGTAAAAGGTTGGGAATTCTTCAACGAACATAAGACTCTCAAACATCGCAAAGTATACCATATAAGCCATGGTTCTTCCCATTTAATGCTTCCCTTGATTGTTTTCTTTCACTTTTGTGGGCCACCACATTGGATGTTTTCAAGAATTTCTGAAGCTGGCCGGAGTTGGAAACTCCTTCCTAGTACTCTTTGGCTGTTCTTTGGGACGATATGATATAGTGGTGATTGACCTGTTCTTCTGGCAAGTGAACATGTCAGGAAGAGATTTCACCAGGCTTGAGGAGAACTTTTTTTGATAAAGAAGTACAAGGGGTTCCTCTTCCACAAGTCCTCTGTTTCACCTTTGCTACCAATTGGGTATGTAGAAAAGGCATTCTTCCTGCAAATGTCTAAAAGGTGCTACAAATGCCAACCCACCACTGTCTAGATTTGCAGTTTATACCATACGACTTCTGAAGCTGGTCATCTTTGTTACTGGCTCCCATGTTGGCTTTAATAATCTTTCACAACTGGTGTAGCAGATATGTTTTTCACAGAAAAAAATCATTTTGTGTTATTCTCAGAATGTCACAACCAGTTAAACAGTGTACGATGGAGATAAGCAATGCCTCCTTTATGTCTTTCTAAATGGTGGCTTTCATTCCTTTGCCAGAGACTGAATTGGAAGTTACCTCTTCAGAATATTTAGGAGGGCTTTGTCTTTCAAGGCTGGAGGATATTTTTTTCGATCAGACCTTTGAGATCCTACAACAAAATTGCCAAACCTCCTGACTTTTTTGCAGAAAGGAACACTGCTAAAAAGGTTGTCCATGATTGTTGTTACATGTAGAACATCAATTTTTGACAGGATATTAATGCAGAATAAATACATAAATCCTCATCATCTTCACCAAGGAATACCTCATGCTTTTTGGACTCTCCATGTATGACTGAACTGGGTTTACAGCTGAGGTTGTCAACATCATGTATGCATGGAAATATTTTCAGGTTTAAAGCCCTAAACCTGGAATATGTGCACATGTGTCCATGAGTAAATGCAACTGATGGCACAGATAACTATTTTGAAGTGATTGCTATCACCCATTATCAAAACATAATAACCTATCAGTCAGTCATTAAGTGTTAGTTAATGAAGGTGTTCCAGGAGCTGTTCCTGGTGTTGATGCAGGTGGAATTTGACCATTGGTTGCCTCTCCTTTACCTACATCACTGCTGTATGGTTTCCTGGACAGTTGTAGCAATCCACCTTCTTGCAGAAAATGATTATATCTAATCTTTCTGGGGAATAAATAGACATTTTACCTTCATTTATTTTGGAATGGTGGACAATGAACAGACTGTGTATTTGATGGATACAGTGATGTTTGAAGACAGAGCATTTCACTGGTCGGCACTGAAACGTCTCTTGCTTCAAATAATGCTATGCAATTAAAAAAGACATTGATAGGGTGAGAAGTATGGCTCTTGTTGCTTTGAAGAATGTTCATTTGTTACTAAAGGTAACAAAAGGTTTAGATATTCTGACATTACATGATTGTTTGTTATTTGGCTGATCATTTTGTTTCGAGAAAAAAACTTTTAAATCAGGTAGTTGCTAAACTGGGTTCACTGATCTGGGTGCTTTCCCCATAAGTAAGAAAGAAACTTTCATGTAAAATTTGACTTGAGCCTTTACAGAAATACATGTAAATATTATTATGCACATTTTTGCAGGTGACTACCTGTATTTTATCATGGTACATACAAATTGGGTGCTTTCTACTTTAAAACTTAGTAAGAACCTTGTGACATCAAAGTTTCTCTACCAGGAAAAGGGCAAAATGCAAGTTTTAAGATCAGGTCAGTGAATTTCAATTTTGTGCCCTCCATTTTGATTTGCTTATAAGTTGTCACTGAATTTGAGCTGAGTCATGACTCCATTGTTTGGGAAATGCTGATGTAAAACATGGCCATTTCAAAAAAACAAAAATGAAAGCCAGTTAGTAACCCAACCTGTACCGAGATAAGATTATTTTTCACTTTGGGACCACATAGTCTATGCCATTCATGTAGTTGATGCATTTAAAGTGTAGTGGTTTTTGTAGTGGTGCATTTAGAGTTTCTTGCAATCTATCCTTTGTTCTTAATAATAATAATAATAAAAGCTTTATTTAAAACTGAAAGACCGATATGCAAAGTCCGGGAGGAAGACGCTGGTATAAACCGATGATCAGTATCAATAAATTACATGATAAAAAAAAAGAAAAAAAAAACGATAAAAAGTCTGAATACTACATTTATGATCAGTGTTATCTAAATCAGTAAAAAATTTAAAAAGCTTAGTGTTAAAAATTTTCAGACTACTGCACTTTTGATGGTCTGTTGGGAGGTAATTCCATTCCTTGGCAGCAAGGTACATGAATGTGGACTGGCTAACAGGTCTTTTATAAGTTTGTAAGAGGAAAAAAATTCAAAGGACACTGTCACTTTCACAGTGCAGATTCTGTCACCTTCTTAGTTTCGAGAAAACAACTAGTCCAACAGAAGAAGGCAAATTAAAGAAGACCTGTCAATTCAAATTAACACTGACTTCTACCTAAAGAGAAAAGATGATGCTGCTGTTTCAGAGTGGTTGTTGCCAAGAAAATCATAGAGTTATTGTGTACTGTGAAATTTAAGTCTGGTATAGAGAACAGCAGCAGTTGCTTTCTGCTTACATGAGAACTAGCTTGTGAATTGAGAAAAAAGTTTCTTTAGAATGTATGTTCAACAACAGCCAAGGAATAGGAAAGATAGCCAAGGCAGTGTCTGCTCTTGTAATGAAGACGTGCGTACCTGTCAGTAGATTTATTCGTTTTCTTGACAATGCAGGTGGATTCTTGTAAGTGCTTTGATATTGTTGATTTGTTAAGGTAGAGAACAAGGATCGAACACAAGAACACCAGTTTAATGGTGAATCACCATTATAAGAGCACATGGTTTTTTTAAGTGAGGGATCATGGGAAAGCTAGGCATGTACTTCGTGTACACTACAATATGCTATTGATCAACTGATATGAACTTCAGAATGTTAAAGACAGAGTAAT
Organism: Porites divaricata; assembly: GCA_038088405.1. Taxonomy (NCBI): domain Eukaryota; kingdom Metazoa; phylum Cnidaria; class Anthozoa; order Scleractinia; family Poritidae; genus Porites; species Porites divaricata. The sequence goes on along the minus strand of JBBMOI010000004.1, from coordinate 17,013,807 downwards.
GATCTTTTGTTACATCACTTAAAATGAGAACAGATGTTCTCTGCAGATTACAGGTTCCTCCCCTGTACTCTGAACACCATACATTTCTTCGTTTAAGTGCTTGTGGATAATACTGATGTCGAGACCAGCTTTGTTTGTTTGTTGGTTTTGCTCGTATCTCTTTCCTGTTTCAAAGTGAAAAATATATGCAGAGTCAAAGCATGACTTCACATGACTTATCAACAGTAATAAGGCGTTGAGTCAATGTGAGGTATACCCGGTATTTAGTGGTTTGATTGTATCCTTGATTTCAAATTCTTTTTCCTTTATTATTGGGTATAATAATAATGGTGATAAGTTTAAAACAAAGGAAAATAGAATTAAAAGCAAGTTCACATCTGCCACCTGAGGGATAATATCGAACCACAACATATATTCATACTGATATATTCATTTAACATGCAGGAGTGCAATGGACCCTTTACAATGGTCTACAGAAAATTAAAGAAAATTTACTACAAGCCTGCATTGTGCGAAGCTGGGCTACCTGTGTTTATGTCTGGGTTAAATGTAAACGGAACATGTGAGTTGCCATGGTAACCAACCTTGGATTATCACTATTTAACTTTCGAAGAACTTGGCCCAGGCCAGCTTATCACATTATTATAATCCGAGTAAGACCCATAATTACCTCTCGGGGGAAGAACTGAACACTCATGATGATCTAAATTTTGAAAAAGAAAGAAGACGAGTCACATGAAGTCAAATACAAAGAATTAGTGTACTTAAGATTCCTCCCGTGCCTCCCAAATTAAAGAGAAAATTTCATACCCAATAAAACTACCTTGAAATTCTGAATTCCCATCTTTTAGTTTGGAAAAACAGCTCAGTCGCACCAACTTTAAACAACGTTTTTGCTACCTGAAAGTAGCGAGCCCTAAACGCTGCTAATCGCTACTTTCAGAATTTTACAGTACCGCCATGCATTTTCTGGAATGGTTCCTAATTGTACTAAAGGGTTATCACCTTACTCTTCCACGTAATCTGTGGACATGATGATTACGTTGCCTGGGAGATCGTGACCTGGACCACCGAGACCTGCGAAGTACGTGACTGAAACAATTTGAAACAATTAATTAAGCGGGAGGTTTAAAGACATGTAGTAGTCGAGCGCAAATTAATTGCTCTATCCATCTTCTTTCGTGAGATCATAATTGCCTTTCTTGACGGCCTGCTTAAACTCGATAAATGATCTCACAAAATGGCACCTAAATCACAGAGAAATCAGCTCGGAACAACACCAAACATGACACTTGACCAAGTTAAAATTTCGTTTGAACTGTGAACTGTTATTGAAGCATTCAAAGTAGAACTTTCACAATGTTAACTCGCTTGACTCTAACTCGAACTAAATTTAAAGGGGAACTCCGGGATAAAAACGAACTCATTTAGAATAATAGCGGAGCTCTGGCGCACGAAGCATGCCGCAGAGCACCATGGTTATGGGTAAGAAAATGTGGTAAACTACCCATCCGAGAAAATTTGATAATCACGTGACCGTACACCGACTGCCCGCCCACCCGACCAACCATCCGTCCGCACCACAGGCATACCAATGTTTACTCTCACACTTTCTAGCTACTTTGGGAGCCCAGGGAGCCTAGGAGAAAACTGATTGCACATCAATGGTGTGATCAATTGACAGCTGTCAAGACAAGAGTACCACCTGGCCGTATCGCAGGCTCAGGTGTTGACCCATCCAGGTCGTGTATTTTTTTGAAGTTATCCGCTGATAAGTTACTAGTTTTCAGATGATCGCAGGCTCAAGTTTATTTTTTTAAATTTATATGAAATATTTTGTTTATGTCACTATGGCCTAGCACTATTAACATTTTGATTTCAAACTGACCTCGGACGTGAAAATTCAGCCAGTTATTTAAAAATGCAAGAATGGAAAACAGATAGTTTTCACTTTTCTCAGGATAGTCTCGCTTTGGTCACGCTCCACGTCCGGCGGCTTTAAATTAAACTTCGTTTTTGAGCTTAAAGACTCAGGATTCTTATAGACACTTAAATACTTGTTTTCGTGAATGAAACTTGTTGTCTCTGTAAATGTTTTACCGAATTATATTTCTGGTCTTTTATTTATTGTTAGTTGTCTTTTGCAATTTTCATCGGTTTGCTGTTTGTTTACAGTCGTTCATAAACATCGCATGCAGGAGTACTCAACGTACTGCATGTATTAGATATCACCGTGACGGTCATAAAGCTATCAATGAAAAATAAACACAATAAATTCTTTATTATGTTGAAGCGTAATTCTGTTAAAATTTCTTTGCAAACTTGGTAGGTGATTTTGGAATTTTGTTGAACGGTTTCGCTAAAAGCCCACGCGTGCTTCGATTGTCCTGAATATTGAATGAATGGAATTAGTCTTGAAAAATTGTGAAAATGACTGCTAATTGTCTGAGGTCAGGCGGTCTGTATGATAAAAACAGCGCCTCATAGTACTCTTTCACCTTAGATGTGATGTATAAAAAGTATAAAAGGTTGATTTGCACGCACCCAGATTTGTTGGCAAGATTTTCTAAAGTAAACTTGTCGAACGTAAAAATTCGGCCTGATTTGTTTTCCAAGAATTTGTTTTCCACGCCTAATCTACCGTGATCAAGAGCCATTGTTGCTCTCAAATGTGACCGAAAATGATTGCCAGTGCTATTTTTTGGGTGTACATATAAGGCTATCAACTCGATGCAAGATTTGTTTCACTCTAAAATCACTTAACCTGTCCCTCAAAAGTCACACGAATGTGCCCTTAATTTAGCTGATTTGTGGATTACAAGTTTATTGTTTGTTTTAAATTATAAATTTATTAATGGAGCTTCACTTTTAGCCCTGGCTAAATCTATATATTAGTCCTATATCTAAACTTTAAGTTTTTAATAGAATTTCTTACCGTACTCATACAGTTAAGTAGATCTTTTACTTAAAGCTGGCCGAAAAGTAGTCTAAGTATTTCGCCATCTTGGAAAACGAGCCGCGTTACAATGGCTGCGGCCGCACTTGGCAAGTTAACTGGGTTAGTTTTTGAAAAACCCGGTAAAAAATTCTTCGGAACGTAACCTGGTTAAAAGAGGTTAACCGGGTTAATTTTTATCACCAGCCGGACTCAATTTGGACTTTCACAAATTTAGTCAATGTTGCGCAGTTTTGTTTTTTCACTCGCTTGGGTCCCTCATAACGCTTGCCTCAGAGTGATTGACAAAATTTGACCCCATATCACTGATAAAAAGAGTTTGACTTTTTAAAATTTTTAACTTAATTTTGTTTATAAGAAAGAAAAGCTGAACTTGGGGGAAAAGAAGTAATTTTCGAAACGGTTGTGCTTGTGTGCATGATAAAGCCAACATTTGGAACATTCTCACGCGTAGGCGGAGATGATTGACTGATTGATAACGTTAACCTGCGTTAAACTACCTCACGAGGTGGTTCAAAAAAACCTAACCTGGTTAAGAAAATCTATTGTTCTTGCTTAATTTGCATAACCTGGTTAAAACTTGGTTAAGACTGAAGACAACCCGGCCGCACTCGCTGATATTTTAAACCAGTTAACTTTAATTAGTTAATTGGAAATAACTCGGTTAAGTCCCCTAGTGCGGCTGCAGCCAATGGTCAGCAGTGTGTTGTGATGTCAGAACGTCAATGGTTCGCGGTTGGTTGGTGGAGGGTTCGTGGGAGATTCATTTTATTAGCTTTGCCTATTAATAAACAATGAAACAATAAATACTTACTAGGCAGGGGTGCCACAACAGCGGTGAGCCAATTACAGTGGACCCAGAGCTTAAAAGATATTTAAGAAACAGTCAAACTAACACGAGACAATTAAAGACAACAACGGAGACGGACAGACACGTTACGTGAAACGTTACATGATGGATTTGAATTGGCTAATCTTAAGGTTGCATTAAGTTAAAGATCGTTTGCTAACATGTTCCAGATTCTGGTGGTTCTATTAAAAACGGATCTCTGAAAAGTGACAGTATTACATTTCCCTGAAATAAATTGAGTGACATTACGGTTGCTGTTAGATCTGGTTGTGCGAGTAACTAGGACTTGCGGGATAACGGAGGGACTAACTCTAAATGTTCCAGTTACAACTTTGAAAAAGAAAATCGTGTCTAAAAACTCGTGCCAATAGGAGATTAGTAATAAATTAAGATTCATTAGTCTGTCCCCATATGTTTGGTCACAAATGAATGGTAGATCCAAGATACGCTCGAGCTTTCGAATCAGGTCTATTGACTGCAGAGTCCAGACTTGCGTGGCATAGCCAAGATGGGATCTTACTAGGGTAAGATATGCCGAGCTTCTAACCGTAATGCTTTTGACGAGTCTAGTGTTGCTTCGTATATATTCCAGGAGCCTGCTGGCCTTAGCGCATTGCGCATTGACCTGCTTATTCCACATGAGGTTATCCGTGATGTAAACACCAAGATATTTCTCGGCACAGACAACTTCAAGCTGAGAGCCGGCCATATGATAGACAAAGATGACAGGTTTAAGTTTTCTAGTGATGCGCTGCGCTTTGCATTTGCTGTAGTTGAAGTTTAGGCTGGCAGAATCTGACCTCGTGACCAGGTTGGATAGGTCCTCCTGAAGTTGTTCTGCATCGCATGTTGATGTTATTTCTTTGAAAATCTTTGTGTCATCGGCAAAAGCGGCGATCTGACTTGATCTAACAGCATTTGGCAAAGAGTTCACATACAGAAGGAACAACATGGGGCCTAGGATCGATCCCTGTGGGACCCCTGAAGCTACAGGTAAGGGGCTTGATGTTGCACCCAATATAGTCACTCGCTGGAATCGATTGTGCAGGTAAGATTCTATCCATGTTGGCAGGTTCCCCCAAAACCATACTGGTGTAGCTTCCTTAGGAGTTTCATATATTAGAACTATGAGGGCAGAACTTCTTTCCATTTTTTTCTTTATATTGTGTCCGTGGCTTCTAGCTTAGCCTTTTTTGGCGGTGTGTAAGCAAATGAGAAAGTGGTCAGCTGCATTGTACCTGACTGCCACAATTACTCAGAAAAGACAGGAGAAGCTGTGAGTTACCGCAAGATCATAGAACGAAGGCATGGCTTGACCGAGTAAGGCACCAGGATATGCCGCCGCTGGAAAACAACTTTGTTTGCAGCAAACACTTCTTGCACAGCAGTTTTCGGATAGATTTCTATGCTCAAGTAATGGGTGAAAAGATTAAAAAAAAATTAAGGCATGACGCTATACCGTCCCTGTTTAAATATGGTCCGCAACCCAAAACACCACGATTGTCATCTGAAAGTCGCCTTCAGAAACAAAAGCATAAACAGGTTAGTACTGTGACTCATTTAAATTTTTATCATCCTGTTTTATTTTGCAATAATCTTGTCTTGTTTGATTTGCCTGCTTGGCAGAGGCTACGAGATTGCGGTTCAGTTCGAATTAAAACGTAATTAGACCTAATTAGATGACCTCCAAGTGTTCATGCTCGCGTTTTGCATCTAGCAGATCTAGACCTCAGTGAGAAACTGACAAGTTGTATAAATAGTATAAGGCAGAATTAATTGAACGGAATTTGCAAGTAAAAAGAGAGTTTGGACACCTAAATTAGAATGAAATAGGTTTAAATTTTTAGGACTCATTCTATCAAGCTGCTAAAGCTAAGCTCGTAAAAAATTCAAAACATGCATTATCTTGAGGGAAATTGAATGTCACCTCACATCAAGAGACTTATCTAGTCGACTGTGCCATGTAGCAGATACAACGGGTACTAAAAATCGCTGCCTGTTTCAGGTGTTAATGAGAATTGTTTTTTTTTTCATTTTCCCAATTGCTTACCTCAAGTTAGATCCTTCAATTCACCTTTGCCCTCAGTTTTGTAAGTCAAGTCTGTAGTTTCACTTTCATTATTTCAACACGATTAGAACAGGCAATTGAACATTCAAAAAATATTTGCTGAAAATACTGTTAAGTATTAAACTTTTTCACATTGGGCTGTGGAAGAACTTTTAGCTGCTGACTTCCCTGACTCTGACGATGAGTCAAGCTCTTCTTCAGAGGATGCCTTGGAGTACTCTTCAGGTCAAGACCAGTGAGTTAATTATGAGGAAACAAGCTCCTCAGAACCAAGAGTGCATGACATTGGCATTCACTGTTGCTGTCAGCCTGTTACCTTGAGAAGTGTAGCAGTTCAAACTGAGGATTTCCAACAAAAAAAGAACAAAGCTGATGTTACCCCCACCCCTACACAAAACGAGCCCTACATGTATGTCACACCATATGTAGACGCTGTACAATGGAAGGTTTTGAAGGATCACACTTACTCTTTGCCAGCATGTCCCAGTTCAGTGTTTCCTACTTATAATGATAACTTTTTTAGCACCATCCCTTTTACTCAATTGCACAAAGAACACCCATACCTTGAAAATGGTGATGACAACGTCGATGGTCATGTCAGTGACATAGATGATGAAGTTGATGATGAAGACCAAGATCCCCACTGGAAATTACCCCCTAAAGGAAAACACTATGGCAATGATGATGAAAATAATGATGATGATGATGATGATGATGAATCAGAAGATGAGTTCCCAGAAAATCCCGACAATGAAAAGAAATTTGTAGTCTTTAATTCAAATCTAATTTATTTAAAAGATGCCAGGAATGCGGTGATGTTGTCATTGAACAGAAGGGGAAAACTGTTGGAAGCATGTTATCTGTAGAGCTTGTGCACCAGAGTGGGTGTAAAATGACATGGGAGTTACAACCTGTTGTAAAAAGGAAACCTCGAGGAAATTTATTACTGGCAGCATCCATTCTTTTTTCAGGTAATAACTTTGCTGCCATAAGTCATCTGGCATCATGTTTTAACCTGCAATTTTTTTTTTGAAGTATCTTTTTTGATACCCAGTGGAAATACCTGTTTCCTGTGGTGAATGAGGCATGGGAAGCAGAGAGTCAACGGCAGGTCAACAGACTGACTTCCAAGGAAGTTGTAAATCTTAATGGTGATGGCAGGTGTGACAGCCCTGGCCACAGTGCCAAATATGGCACCTACACTTAAATGGACTAGGACTCTGGAGATGTGGTTGCGTTCAATGTTGTCCAGGTCTCAGAAGTCAGCTCATCAAATGCTATGGAGAAAGAGGGCTTTTCTCGCTGCCTTCAAGACTTGGAGGAAAAGGGTATCATAATTACCAGGCTTGCTACAGACTGCCTTGTTTCCATCAGCAGCAGTACGAAGAAGGACTTCCCACACATCAACCACCAGTATGATGTTTGGCATCTCTCACAGTGGGTGGTCAAAAAACTTGCAAACAAAGCTAAACAAAAGGGTTGTGAGGAACTGGCCCCATGGCTACAATCCATTTCCAATCACCTTTGGTGGTGCGCAGCAACCTGCTATGGGAATGTGCAGCTTCTGTGTGAAAACTGGAAGTTGGTTATAGATCATGTAGTAAACAAGCACAAGTGGTCAGGCAACACGCTCTTCCATCAATGTTGCCACTGACCAGGCTCACAAGCTCACATAGCTTTAGAGGAAATGGTACTAAATAAAAAGCTTCTTAAAAACCTGACTAAACTTAAGTGACTTCTGTTACACTGGTAAAATTGAGGTGTACCATTCAATGATGCTGAAGTATGCCTCCAAACGTGAGTACTATTCATACCAGGGCATGGTAGCTAGGACCCAGCTAGCCGCTCTAGACAACAATGCTAACACTGGCCGCAGTCAAGCTGTAGTAAAGTCAGGTGAACGGGCAAGTGAGGCACGATACAAGCTGTGCTTCCCAAAAGCAAATACAATATGGGTTGTCAAACCAATTAATGAAAAGAAATCATATCAATTCTTGTCAGACCTACTTTCTGAAGTGCTCAGCCATGTAGAGCAGGGACATGCATCCGCACAGCCACTTCATCTACCACTACCAAGGAACATTGCCTCGGAACCAGCACCTACTAAATCAGATGCAATATGCCAACATCGGTCAAGATTTAATAGATGACTCAACAATAGTGAGCCCTTGACACATTTCCTGGAGGTTTCCCGGACTACTTGTGAACAGTCCATCACAATAACACTGAAATTTTTTCCAAACACGACTATTAGAAACTCAAATACCCCAATGTCTTTTTACTCCAATTAAGTGTACAAAATTGAAATCCACTATTGTCTTTTGTCCAAACAATGCAATGACATGACAAGAACAGTTCATCAGTTGTGAGGGTCTTTTGACTGTAAATAATGAAAAAAAGACCTTTTTTGCTAGTATGTTTTGTTTTCCTAATTCATACTATGTTCTTGAGGTTCTCAAGGAAATTTGTCTTTTCATAAGGTGTTGTAGACATATGCACATGGATGCATGTGTATAGGACTTTTGAACATGTCAAGGTCTGAAATGCGAATGAAAGGCTTAAAAATTCAGCTCACAATTATGTAAACAAATCATTTTTTATACCCTCTTTACATTATGCATCATAAGTGGCTTACAGTTTCTTATTTACAGTGGCAGCCTGATGTCACTTTTAAGTCATGTTACTCATCTGCATATTTAAACCCTTTTAAGACAAACTCCTCCTCAGGCCCAGGTGGAGGATAGAAGTTCCTAATACACATGACAGCACATGAAGGAAGCACAACCCTAATTTCCTTGCCCAGGATTCCCCTTGTCTGCATGCCAGGTGCCTGTAGAATTTGTATTCAGGCCCATCAAAAGATTATTTCTATTGTTGCTTATACTGATACCATGCAGTCTGTGGGACCCATCTATTTATACACACTGGATGGAACCCTGGATGCTGTTGGATCTTCATCACATTCACCACTAGTAACTGTTTCATTAAGCTTATTCTTAACCTGCTCTATTTCTTGGCAGCATATGCATGCCTCCGCTCTCTCCATAATCTGGCAGTTATCACATGAGCACCTAAATCATAGATGGGAAACAAAAACTGAATTGATCTACATTTGACATGAGGTACAGGTTAAGAAGCCTGATAAACACCAGCAATTGAGAGCTGATTTAAGACAATGTAAGGTTTTGTGAGATTCAGATGTTACAACTTTTTATTCATATCATATTTAGATAAAATACATACATACATACTTTATTAGTATTCCCTAGGGGGCTTTTCAATACTAAACAGCAAAGAACATGATAAAAAATGAATAAAATTATAAAAAGCGGTCTTTAATTAAAATAATTCTCTAGCATGTGTGTTTTCAACTTTTTTTAAATGATGGTAAAGATAACTGTTTAAAGTCTTTGTCTAAATTGTTCCAAATGTTGACTGCTCTGTGGAGGAAAGGTCGCTGTCCTGACTTTGTCTTGCTTGGAGGAATATCAAGTGATTCTCTGTTTCTAGTGTTATGATAGTGAATAGACTTGCGTCTTTGGAGAGACACAAATATGAGGGGGCTAGGCCCTTCATGCACCTAAACGTCATTACAGTGTCTCTGTAGTGGAGATGCTCATTTACTGGTAGCCATTTGATCTGGCGTAATGCAGGTGTTTCTTTGTTTTTGTCATGATTCTGCATGCAAAATTCTGAACAGCTTGAAGCTTCTTGATGTTTGTGGCAGTTGTTTGACCAAACTGTACAGCAATAGAACAATTTGCATAGGACTAGAGCAGAGATGATTGTTCACGGAGTGTTCCTATCAAAACTGTTCTTTACCCTGTTTATTTGACAAAGTTTGGTCATGCACGATGAAGTAAGTTAATGGATGCGTTAATCATGGGTTAAGTTGTTGTCTAGAATTATTCCAAGATCCTTTCCACTGGAGACAGGTGTGATCACTTTCCCCAAGAAAGAGATTGAGATTTCGCTCGGAAGGCTGCGCAGTAGTTGTTGTGTTCCGACCATAAGGAACTTGGTCTTTTCAGAGTTGATTAGTAGTTGATTTTTACGGCACCAGGCAGCCACTCGTCTTAAATCTTCTTCGAGAACACGTTCTGCAGACTCCGCATCCTTGACTGGAAAGGATAAGAGGATCTTAAGAGTCGTCTACGTAGGACTCGAGATTGCATACTTGTGGAGCAAGAGGAAGATCACCGATACAAATACAAAACAAAGGTGGTGACAGTATGGTGCCCTGTGGTACGCCATGGGTGATAGGGAGGGGTGTAGATGTAGATGTGCCAGTACGGACCACCTGAGTTCTGTCAGGTAACTCTCAAACGATTTCGTGGTTTTGTCGGCGGCAACAAGGCTCAGCCTCTGTAAAAATATAGAATGGCTAATACTGTCAAAAGCTTTTGATAGATCTAATAGTATCAAGGCTGACAGTCTCTTATTGTCCATAGCATCTAATAAGAAGTTGCTGATCATAATATTAAGAGTCTCTGTAGAGTGGTATTTACGATTACCACTTTGATGTTTACTAAGGAGGCCATTACGTTACATTAAAATATGTTAAAGTAAAATATTTTTGAAGAAAACTGTTTATACAACCTTCTAAACAAAGTGAGGACACTGGCAAATCTAGATGGTTAAACACTGTAAATAAATTTTTCTCCTGAAAAAGGTTAGATGGGACCATCGGCCGCCTGTTGTCTTAAAGAACCTATGTGTAGTTCAGATCAACATGTATAAATATACAATTAAACAAAGTGAAGCACCAAGAAAATTGTTCAAAACCCTTCCCTTCTGAGTTTCCATGGCACATATTAAGGCATATTTTCCTACCATAAGACCATAAAACAATAAAAAAAGACAGCAAAATCGATCCTTCTCTCCACCGACGATGAATCATTAACGAAAACAACCGCGCGAGGATTTTTGCGCTTTCACTTCCAACGTTTCCGACAGCCAATCAGATCTTGTGTTATTGTCTAACAGCCAATTGGCCAAAATCTGGCCGTAACGAGCACAAACTTGCAATAGTTTGTATCAGGCCCAATTTTAGCGGTAGCCGTTAGAGAGAATGTATGAGAACCACTCAAATTGGACCTGATCTCAGGTTACTTTACTTCTTTTTCCAATTCCGCTAACTGTTCTTTAGCCTCTACCAACTGATTCACCAATTTGTAACACAACTGCAAAGAACTGCTTGACACCGACATCCACTGGACCTCACTCATGTTTTATTCTGTTCACAATTTGCGGCTGATCGTCGGTGTAATAAGCACAGCTGACGTCACCATTTTCATATCTACTTAGATATTATTGTACATACACAATTTTAATTAAAACTATAATAAAAAAATATTCGAAACTTTATCACCGTGTCAAACTTAGAATTGAAAAGAAAAAAACACCAACAAAACACGGTGTAGGACATTGGTTCTCGTGGTTCTCGTGGTTCACTTGGTTCTCGTGGTTCAGTTGGTTCTCGTGGTTCTCGTGGTTCACTTGGTTCTCTTGTATTGGGTTTCCTGTGGTTCATATGAAGAGTGGACAAGTAGGCGAATGTGCTTATGGTCAGCGGTTCACATTGTGAGTGTTGACACGTCTATGTAAACAATATGTCTGCCAGGAGCTCTTTCTTTATACGTGTAGTGTTTTTAAATCTCTTTTTTATATTTCCGTTTGCTCATCAAGCAGTAATTCCTAATTTGACCTTAAGAAGTATCGAAATTGTGTTGAGTAGACTTGGATCAAACAATAGAATTTGGCTGCACGGTGTGTTGCTACGAAGTGAACAGTTGGTACGTCAATTGGCGTCTTCGAATTCAAGTTCATCAGAAGTCAATCATGAGGTGTTTCAACAACCAGATTTGATAATTTGGGACCCATTAGTCACTGGCTTATTGGAAAGCTTATGGTGTCCGAACTGTATCGACAATGGACAAAACGAAGTTCTTAAACTGACAAGATGGAAGGATGGTAAAACCGCTTGTGATCAACCGCGGCGTCTTTATGGTTTGTCAAACGACGCACTACTGGTTAGCTGTGTTTATGTTTGTTGTAAAGGCCATCAGATTATTGCACATGACCCATTCGTTATTGGTCAATTAAGGAACTCAGCTATGGTCCCATTTATTTTGTTTCACAAAGCTGGTATTACAAAAGAACTACAGCATTTCATCACAACCCATGCGAATGTTGGAATGACGTTGAGTGATATACAGACATTGTGGCTACAGACACGATTCGATGCTCATGGTGAGCATAAGAGAGTGTACCTTACCGAACACGGACAGAATGCAGAGTCTGCTTTGCCCAGTTTGGAATGGAAACAACCTGGTGAAAAGATAATTGCATGTTTAATCGCCTTCGAATATTATAGGAAAGAGAACCTTTATACAGAAAGAATGTGTCAGATGAAAGCTGACAAATGGTTGAGTTGTGATCACACATTTAAAGTGTCATCAAATATTGGATTCTGGTTCAATAAGCGCTGGGTTAAATTGTATGATACTCTTTTTATTGTCCTTAATGAGGAAGGGATCGTACTCAGCTGGAAACTTTGTAAGGGAACAAAATTTTCATCAATCAAAAATGTTTTGACACAATTGAAAACAAGGCTTGATAGCTATGTGAACAAGCCACGTTTATTCTTGATTGACAATTGCTGCTCTTGGAGATCTAAACTTAATGAGATATTTCCAGAGATTGAGATAAAGCTTGACATTTTTCATGCCTTACAGAGGGTTATTCAAAAAATCCCTAGAAAGAAAGGGTGTACTGAAGCACTTAAGCTATTACGCAAACAGTTAATACAATCGTTAAAGAATTCAGTCAGAGACTCTGCCGACATTGGAAAAGAAAGATCAATGGTTACTCCAAGTCCTGATATCATGATGAAAAATATTAACAACTTCTTAACACAGTGGGGAGGAGTTAAAGTGGATTCCGTTGAATTATTGCCTTCAGCTGCAATAAAAGAAATTGAAAAGTTGAAACGACATATAGAAAAAGGCTGCTTATCACAAATACCGCCGTCAGCCGGGACAAATAAAAATGAAGCTTTGCATAGAACCCTTAATAAGTCACTAAAGCGTTCTAGGATTGGCCTTGAACTTGCAATTGCTTTCCTTGGACTATTCTTTTATCGATGGAATGAAAAAAAATTAGCTAATAAGAAAAAGAAAGGGAAAGTTTCTTTTGTCTATCCAGTTGAAACCTATATGAGGAATGACATGACTGACAATGCATTGGAACATTTTGGTGGTTTTCTGGTGGGTACAGAAAAGATAGAAGCTTCAAGCTGTGAATTTTCAGAGGATCTTGATGATCCCAATGAGGTTATAGGTTGTATCAATTCTTTGCTGTCAGAACAGAATGATGCATATTCTAGTGATGATAGTGAAATTAATTTGACACCTGCTGAGAGTGATCATGGTAGTGAAGAAGATGAGGACAGTAATATATTAAGTAATATTGGAATTGCACATGCTATTGAACAGGCATCAAATTTGAGCTTTTTCGCCAAAATGTTGGGTGATTTTAAATGTGAAATTCCAATATCAAGAAATGCTACAAACCTTCTTCATCTTAAGAATTCCCTAAGTCTTCTGTCTACTCTGCAAAGCTGTGAGAATGATAGCAGTAACTTGAAGAATCTGGATGATTTGCTATTGCTAAATAATATGGAGCGAATACCAGTAGCTGGAAATGGTAACTGTTTTTTTGTATCCCTGGCAACTATGATACAGTATCAACTTGTAAATGGTACTTTAAGTAATGAAGCTCAAGCACAAATTGAAAGCCAAGGAATTAATCTTACCTCTGACAATATTCAGGAAATTGCAACCTTGCTATGTACAGTTATTGTAAATGAATGGCTAACACATGTGGCAGAGTACCAGCCTTATCTTATCTCTGGTGGCAATTATCAAGCAGAGGCTGAAGCCTTTTTAAGAGAAGGCCATTTTGCAGCAGAACTGGGAAATACTATGCCTCTAGCTGCCTCAAATGCATTACAAATACCAATTGTTGTGCTTACTGCCATGGCAAACTTTCCAGTGATACCAATCTGCCCAAGAGATAGAATTCTTAACGATACTCCAATATTTCTAGCATATGACATGAACTTTGCTGGCCATTATGATGCTGTTAAGAAAAGTGACAAACCAGCTAATAAAGCTCAAGAAGAAAGTGGCATATCTCAGGGAGACAAGCAACCAACAGTATCTTGTCGCTGTGGGAAAGGGGCAAAAAGAAAAATGAAAGATTTCATTTCCTGCCATGAATTCAAAAGTGGTTGCAAGTGTTTCCAAAATGTGGTTGGGTGTAGTATTTATTGCCAGTGTTTAAATCGCACTAACCCTAGAGGAAAAAGAAATCCAGAAGGGAAACCAATTACATGTGTATCTCGTAAACGAAGGCATCATGAAAACATCACCAACAGGTTACCTGGGAAAGTATATACAGAATTAAAGGCAGGTGGAACAACAAATGTACAGTGGACATTGTTTGAAGAACTTGTCTTGATGCACATCATGCTAGCTCTTTTTGCAAGGGACAGTTTAGAACCAGAGACACTATGCTCGGAATACAACCATGTTGTTGTCTCTGTTGATTCCTCCAACATTAGAAATTGTTTAGGTAAGAAGACATTTAGACAGGTTTCGCAAAAGTTAGCAGTATTTTTGAATCGCCAGCACGTTTTGGAGACCTCAACAAGAGAGCAAGCTAGACTTAATTACAATTGAAGGAATTCAGGGCAGGGATTGTGTTTCATGTTATATAAGCTAAGACCAAAAAGGGGTAGTTCAAAACTTCTACTATATTTGTATAAAGAAATGTATAAATGCACATTCGGGCAAATAGAGCAAGTACAGTAAAATTAACGTGAAATTTTAAAATTCACATAATTTTTCTACCCAGCTAACATTTTGGCCTTAACCAAACATAACCTTTTCGAACCTGTCCATATTTCTTACAATTAGGTGTGAAATATTAATGATATTATCCAAGTTGTACCTTTTATATCCGTTTTGTTACAGTTCATTTAATAAGAATAATGAACTTTTTCATTAGTATCATTTGGCTTGTCTTCATTTTTGATTGCATTAAAGTCCAAAAGAACAAATGGAGGGTGGTTATATATAATTACATATAAATTCATTTGTAATGACTTAATTTGTGTTTAACTAAAGATTTTTTCAAAGGAAAATTAATAGAACACATTATTTAGTAGGATAGGGATTGATAAAACCATCAGATACACAGCTGAACATTCATTTATATTTCCTTTCCTCAGT
The DNA here is from genome assembly GCA_038088405.1 of Porites divaricata. Taxonomy (NCBI): domain Eukaryota; kingdom Metazoa; phylum Cnidaria; class Anthozoa; order Scleractinia; family Poritidae; genus Porites; species Porites divaricata. The sequence continues at coordinate 16,998,637 of JBBMOI010000004.1, read as the reverse complement.
AAATATGAAATGTAACCAACTCAAATACTATTTGTTCATTAAAAAAGGAACAGGAATACCACTATTAAGTCCATATTTCTTGTTGACTCATTTACAATCTGACTAGTCACTGATGACTAAAGAGTTGACAAATATTATGGAGTAAATACAGCAAAGATAAGTCATATTGTGTCACTCCTTGCCTAATTAGCTGCATACTAATTCACCCAGTAGCTCATTTACATACTAAAGCTTGGTTCTTGAAATTTTATGGTTCTGTCATGGGCTTTTTCTATATATACTTGTTTCATTAGTTGAATATCCTTTACATTTCCAATTGTAACAATTTCATCTTTTTTATACTTAAAAAACTGCAACATTTGACTAATAACTCAACAGAAAATGTTCTGTTTGTGGTTGTCAACCATTTGATTAAAGTAGTTATTTCCTATTTTTCATACAATATTGTACCTATATGATTAAAACTTTTTGATAAATATCTCTATTTTGTAATAATTTCATCTTTTTTATACTTAAATAACTGCAACATTTGACTATCCACCGAAAATGTTCTGTTTGTGGTTTTCCAGCATTTCCAAGACAAAGGATAATTTCTTTTATTTTCTAAATTATAAAAATTAATTGTGAACAAAAATGAATTTAATGAATGATCCATAAATTTTCGTGTGGCATTTGCTGTATTCTTTCAAAACACAATGTCACTGCAGGTCCTTCATTCACGGGAATTGCACAACCCTATTCAATTAGCATGCAATGTACACCTTCAATTGTTTAGTCATAAGGGTTGTTCTCCTCCATAGCCTCCCTGTTTCGTGATGTCAGCCTTTCATCAACCTTTTGAAAACAATCACTGTATGCTTGATATGTTATCCCATACTCTGATAATTGAGGCTTCAGATCCATTATTGGTTCCTTTTTGTAGAACACCTTCAATTTGTTGATTACTTTGAAGTGACCAAGCCCAGACTTTTCTAAATCTTCCATAGCTTTCTGAACATTGGTAACAGGGGGTCTTGATTTTGATGAAAAGCTGGTATATACCAGCCTTGCTGTGGTGAAAGGACCATTCATTTCCAATACTCTCTTGCTAATGTCATGAGAAGGTACACCAACCGTGATTGTACTAGCATCATTAGGCTTTAGTTGACAGCACTAAATAGAATATTACAAATGTGTTTCAGTTAAATTTTATTGGAAATGCCCAGAAGGTTGTTGGAAAATAAGTATCAAGTGTATGCACTCAATGAATACTACAAGTGTCAACTTTCACAACATCAACAATAATGCATTTTTGCCTCTGTATATACTATAAACTTTATTTATTAAACTTTGTTTATTTTTAGTATTTGGTATTACATAGGGAGTATTTAATATGTGGAATGCAACAAATCCAAGAAAAACCTTTGAAATAGGTAAATATAAAGAGTGTTGACATTGTATTAGTTAACACATATATCAGTATCTACTACATACCACTTCAGATATTCCCTTGAGTGTTTCCAATGTTTCCACCATTGTAATGGCCATGTTCATAGTGTCCAGGTTAATAACACGTGCGGTTGGACCTGTTTCCTTTGATAGGGCCTTTGTAATTCTATCATACAGAATGTGCATGTTCAATGCAAGACGTAGAACATGTTTATTGCGCTTGGAGTTGGTACATCTTCTTATGTGGCAGTCAGCTTGGATTGTTACTTGTGAAGCTTGTTCCTCATAATTTGGAGGCTTGGAAAACTTGAAAAATGCCTCTTTGGCACTGGCGTTTAGCTTGTAAATTACAGGCTCTGCATCGGTGTTGTGCTCAACAAAAATCTGTTCGAATATGCTTGAGAATGATTTCAAGTGAAAATTTTGTAACTGCTCACAAAGTACAGCTGTTTCCTCTAAATCTCTCGGTGAGGACTTTTGAAAGAAGAACAGGATACGTTCAGCCAATCCATTTTCAGCATCAATGATCTTTGGCCAAACTTTTTCCAAAAACTGCCTGGGAGTAGTTAAAGCGATCAGCGATAATCGAGCAGAGGGAATTCCACTTCGCTTGCCTTTATTACCCTTTAAGACATACCAGCAATCTCCAAAACATTTACACAGTCTTTCCATTGTCACATTGTTTATATGCCCAGATTTTGATGCGGATGAAATCTTGGTCAGGAATGAGAAGGCCTCGTCTAAACATAGAATGGGAACAGTGCTTGATCCAGAGACAAAGTGGTTAAAGAGGCCATTCGCAGACGTTTCATCAAGCACAATTTACTTCATAATTTTCCCCTCAAGATGCTGTACTATTGGCCCAATGCATCCGTAATAGCTCGCAGGCGACTTTCCGGCACCAGATGGAGCAACAGCGACAATAAAAAGGTTACCTTTTTCTTCGTAAGAGGGGAAAACCTCAAGCGAAGTATTTCCGATAAGTGCACTCGTGGACGTCAGTGAGCTGAGTAGAAGAAGCTCCCTTGTCGTTCCGTGGCGAGCAGAAAATGTTTGCATCCATTCGTGCATAACTGCTGGGGTGACATCTTCAAAAGAAAGATGCACTGAGCTCATAACCTGCTCAAGCTCTGCAACTGAACGTATTTCTTCGACTGAGCCAAGCATCTTTGGTGTTCAATGTAGTCTCGAACAACCAGAAGAATACAAGAAAGAGCAGGAAAGGCCGCTGACCACAACTAACAATTAGCCACACAGGTAGCCCAACCAAGGTGAACCACGAGAACCACAAGAACCAAGAGAACCACGAGAACCACGAGAACCAACTGAACCACGAGAACCAAGTGAACCAGGAGAACCACGAGAACCAATGTCCTACACCGTGTTTTGTTGGTGTTTTTTTCTTTTCAATTCTAAGTTTGACACGGTGATAAAGTTTCGAATATTTTTTTATTATAGTTTTAATTAAAATTGTGTATGTACAATAATATCTAAGTAGATATGAAAATGGTGACGTCAGCTGTGCTTATTACACCGACGATCAGCCCAATTTGCAACTGCTTTAATAGACAAGTTAGTATTATAATAAGGGTATAAATAGACCATTTGTCACCTTCAATAGCATAAAGCTATTTCATTATGTATGTAACACTTCTCAGTAACACCAGCAAGGGTGAGTTTCCCAACACAGGTTATTTTTCCCATCATAAAACAATATTGTGGAACATTATCAAACGACGTTCTACATATCGTAGTGGATTCTTCGAATAAAAGTCACACATTTGCTACAGTTCAAATCTCTGTTTTATTGGTGTTTTCTAATAGTGTACAGATTTCGCTATATTTAGCATGTAATTCAGTTAGTTTTTTCTGCACATACAGTCGCCATGTGAAGTTTCAAGCTTTCTTACGTTGTCAATACTTTTCTACATATTTTACAAGGAAATCGTAGTGGATTCTTCGAATAAAATTCACACATTTGTTACAGTTCAAATCTCTTGTCACCTCCATATAACCCTCAAGTGGGGGTATAAAAATACAGGTCTCGCAGAGACGAGTAACACACAGTGGTTGAGTCAGTACTAAACATAGTCCCTTGAACTAAAAAACGTGTAAAACATAGTACCCTTAAAGTAAAACGTTTCTAGAAATGACGATATTCGATTTGCGTTATTTGAGCAATAAAAACTAGTTTTGTTACTACGCATACGTCATGATGGGACAGAAATTCAATCCCAGAAGTGTATGTCTTGCCCTTCGTTCTTACATATAACTTTCGTAAATACTAGTAAATATTAAGGCATAGTTATGCAATTGTTAGCGCGTTTGGGCCTAAAAACCCAAAGAGACTCCCACTGGTTTTGCCAGCTCATTACCGTTGAAAAACAAGACACAGATTGTTTTAAAATTGTTTTATTTTGTTAAATAAGTTACAAAATCACAAAGTAAATTCCAATAAAAATGGGAACTCCAATGTTTTATACAACTCAGTACCTCTGAAAAAAGTTACAAAAATCGTTTACTACTTCGTGAAACGAAGTCTTTCTACATTGCGGGTTTGGAGAATGTTTTGTGTGATCAAGTGGCCAAAGAAAATGCCTTTTCCACAACTGATTGGTATTATCCGAAAAAGTTAAAAACCCATGTGAAGGGTACAAAAATACACGTTTCACCTAAATCAGTGGTCGTTCCATGAGCGGCATATTTTGCACATACAAAATACATGGGACAAGGTCTAGTACGGTCTAAACAAGTCCATTGTTTTGTCCACATGAATCCACATAATGTTTTATCTTTTTTACACTTATAAGTTCCTATAGTGTTTGTATGCTGAAGTCTAATCCATTGCTGTTGCCAACTCATACACACTAAAAAGAACCACAATCCTAATTAAGTTTTACAGTATTTACATGTTCTCAACAAACTAATTGTATAACCATGAGTTAAATAACAAAAGTTAATGTAAAATCCATTCTAGTTCGCATATCATGCAATAACCCAAAACTCTATAAGAAACGCAATCACAAGGAGGAGGTGCCGTTACTAATGAATTCCGCTGTTTTAAAACATCAACCATTCCAACAGGTAGTGCCAATAATACTTTTGATAAAACCTTCCCCACGAAAGAAGCATAAGGCACACAGATAGGAGGCACTTATCTCTACAAGCAAATGGGTGAAGTGACTAAAGATAGACAAGAATTAGAAGCAATGTCTGAAGTGACTAAAGATAGGGCAGAAAAATGTCTACAGAGTGTAATTGACCTTTGCACACACTCGTTAGTATTGGCAATCGATGACCCTCTGTACACGGTAACCTATACGACCGCATTGGGGACAAGTTTGTTTGCATTAGACATAACACAATCCTCCATCCAAAGGAGCTTGGAATATGGAATTTGAAGCAGTTTTTCCTTTCTATACCTGTGTGAGTGAAATAATTGAGAAGAGAAAACCACAGAAAACGACAGCGATCAAAATAAAAGCATTGTCTCGTGAACATTGGCATGTGGAGTATACCTGTAATTTTTCACAAAATCAATGGTCGTATACAAAAATGATGAAATCATGGACGCCTTAGCAGACCAGCTCACAATGAAGGAAAACTTAAACAGAGGGCTGATGATGAACATTTCACTGTATGAATAATTGTTTCTGAATAAAAATAGGGTTTTAAAAATTATAACGCCCCTTATGTGGTCAATTGACGTCATTGCCCAAACATGCCCTTATAACATTGATGTCAACGCTCCTTATATGGTTGATTTTTGTAAATGTGGATGTGTGCCAGTCCTTCCATTCACGTCACTGAATTACATACAAAGGAGTGCACCTCATTCACTCTATTACAGTTGGCTTGAGCTGTACATAATCAGGCATGTTCAACAACGTAGGCACCACTCTCTTTATTTGGGGATTCAAAGTACCCGGGGATCGATTTCTTGTAAGAGAGGTTAAACTTTACAATATTCAAGGATCCAGAAATGCCTGTTTTAAGTATATCCTCCCAGGCTTTTCCGACATGGATATCCCCTACATGAGAAATCAACAAATGTGGAACCATGGATTGGACTATCTGAACAACGACTGATTGCGATTCCAATCTCGTGCAAAGTGATATTTCCAACTGGTTAAAAACTGTTCTCAGTGAAGAGAGACCAAAGGTAGCTGTTCATACAATGGGGTTTTCACCTCTTATCAAGCTAGACCTTCCAATGGTAACCATTACGGAAAATGAGTGCCCTAACCTCAGGGATCTCCCTATTGGTTCGATTAAAGCCTTTCCATCGGGTCAATACCGTTTGCTTTGTAGATCACACGGAACAGGCGACGTTTGGCATGATGTCTGTGCTCGATTAATGGCATGTCGATTAAGTGTGTGGATTCAAAACATGACCAATTATGTACCCACCCTAGAAGCACTCAATGAGCAAAGGATCACATGGCAAAAATGTGCAGATGCTTTAATGAATGAACTTTTATGCAAATATTGTCAAAAGGAAAAAGATGAAGCTTATGCGAGAGGTGAAGGTATACAATGGGTACCCAATTGTGACGGTCGATGTAAAACAGTGGCACGTATTTTACAGGAACATGTGTATGAAGACTATTTTTGTTTTACGGGTCACATTGACAAGTATGGGGATGAAGAGTTGTCAGAATTGTGGGTTTTTCCTTATGAAGACTGATCTTATGCCTTTTACAATTTTTTCCTGGAGGGCCAAAGGTGTTGACATTGTAGTGGAACATTACTGTGCGCAAAACGGACACAAGTGCGTTGTCTACATTCCACCCTTTCATGTTCATGCTAAGAGCATCACACCCCCTGACCAGTGAAGATTTAAAACAAACCCTTCCAAACGTTATTGCCACAGCGTTTGGACAATGGTTCATTAAACAACAATCTTAATACAACCTTGTGTTTTATTCTTCCATTTGCATATGTAATTCTTGTAACACGACTTGTTCTAGTGCTAAGTACACTTTTAAAATAGACAACTGATTGATCACCAAAAAAATTCAATATTTTTTGTAGACTGTTCACGTGCGCTGGTGTACCCCCTGTAATACACATCCAATGGCCGACCTTGAGTTCAATGGTGTTTTTTCGATACATCATGATGGCTCGGGCTGCACATGCGTTAAACAAACGATCCATTATATCCGCGGACAGTAAATGTTCGTAGTACTGACTGCAATGTTGACATGCTCCTTGTAATTGATGGGGGTTTGTTTGCACTACTACTTGTTTCCATTTTCTTTCCAATACCCAAATGTTGTGGCAACAAAAATCTACTGCATTTGGGAAGTACATTAAACTCGTAAACTTGATCACAATGTCAGTCATCTTGTTTCTTGTCTCTGCTGTCTCTTTATAAAACATGATTAGCATTTGAATCTCTTGGGGTACCCAGATGTAACGATGTCTCAGGTCCAACAGCAAAATTTTGGGAATGGTCTTTACGGGTAGCTCTCGAAAGGACTCCATTTTGAAACCTAAACAGTTTCAGACTGAGGGTTTTTATCATTCTTTTCTGAGCCAATCACGTACTAGTCCCAGTATAACTCTTATCTTGTACCAATGGGGTAAACCCTATTTTATTCATCTTGATGGTGATTGGCAGGTTCTTTTGTAATATATAAGCAGACTCGTCTCAATCCTCCACACAGATAAATGAATGAATAGATTGTATGTAGCGACCTTTCGCATGCAACGCGACATGCCCAAACCTACCCAGCTGACTCAGCATTGAGTATAGGTTGTTATGACCCTAGGGAGTTTTGATAGAGTATAACAGCGAGGTTTATTAGACTGAAAATCATGGCAACACAATGCCGAAAGTAAAAGGACATCGTTATCAATGCCCACTGTGTACCTTAACCTTTAATTATAAAGGTAACAAACTTCATGTTAAACAACAACATTCAAAGAATCCACTACGTTTTCCTCGTACGATATGTGGAAAAGTATTGACATCTACTTACAACTTGAAACTTCATATGGAAACAGTTCATGCAGATTAAAAGCCTTGCTATAGATGTTAGTACTGCAATGCATCATTTACAAGAAAAAATAACAGACAAAGTCACCAACGAAGAATTCATGGTCGTATCTGTAGAGAGAAAGAGGTGAATTTGCATCTACATTTACAACATTTAAGTGAAAACGATGATTTCCAAGGCGAGTGGATGTTTGTGGAATCAAGACCAATCCGACCTATGGAACATAACATTTGCAATTGTGGTCAGACAAGGATAAAATCTTCTTTTTGGAGAACAAGATCAATGGAAATCGCACGTTTGTAGGAGGTGAATGTATAAAAAACATTGACCCAAGGGTAACTATCGTTATTCGTTACTTTAAGTACATTCTAGAATACCCAGTGCGATGCGCATACAAAGGGAAAGACACCCAAGGTCTACAAAGATTTGCAGTAAATCCAAACACAGTTCTAGTAAAACGTTTAAAAGATGTAGAGCATTTAAATCCTCAATTAACATGAAACCTCAATGGAAAAGTGGAAGTCATTGTAAAGTACCCTAATGCAGAGACTTTAGTGGAAGGTCAATGGTATTCTCTGCAGCTGAAAGCCACGTATCAAAGAGGACACTTCACATTTACTGCATTGTAAATTTTTTCTCTAGATCAATAAAATTCACGCACTTGTTACAGTTCAGTTCTCTCGTTTAATGGTGTTTTCCTAGTGCATTACACACTTCACTATATTTTTCTCATAATTCAACTAGTTCTTTATGCAACTGAGCCACAGTTGGGTTTTTCAAGGTCTTGACACATGCCTTCAGTTCCGTTGTCTCTTTTAGTGGTGTTTTCTAATGTTTTACACACTTCACTATATTTGCCTGTAATTCAGCTAATTCTTTCTGCAACTGAGCCACGGTGGGATTTTTCAAAGTTTTTACACGCCCCCTCAGCTTTTGCTTGTGAAGTGATTGATAATGTTCTTGATCTTGCATGAGTTTTTTTTCTCTTCATCCAGAATAATTTGATCCAAAATCACACACTGGACTTGATCGCACGCTGCATTGACAATAGCTTGACTCTCAGGTGAACCCATTTTTGGGTAAGGTCTGATAGATTTCATACGTTTTGGAAACGTCCCATTGTTGAGATGTTTTGTAAAGGCTTTGATCACTCACTGACACTATTTGATGCGAGCTTGAACGGTCATACATTTCTGACGTTTCTCCTTCATTGTTTTTTTCTTGGATGTTTCACTCACTATATAGGTGTCTTCTACAGCAGACATGATGTTACCTCAATGAGTGCTAAAATGAATTTGATAGCAAATCATACAAGTACATTCGATTTATAACATACCGAAATTATGGGACTAGTCAGAGAAAATGAGCTTACAGACACTGCGTTTGTTTCTTTGGTTTCTTTTAAAATTTTGATAAACTGTACAATTATGGCTGTTCAAAATTAACCTATAGAGGTAATATCATTATTAATGACGAAAAAATAGCAGTTTGGACTACAGATATTGGAAAAAAAAAAGAGGCCTCACCTCACTCTCGTGCTCACGTTCCTCCTCCTCGTCACCATCTGGCAGAAGCCTGTCAGGTGCTGGAGTGGACAACATTACGTACAAATTGTTGGTTGACTTCGGTTTAAGGGTGTATACTGCTTTACCGTCTAATGTTTGACAACGACTTAAATTTAAAACTACTCTGCCCTGTCTGGAGGCGTAAAGAACAGTTTTGTTAAACAAAGGAAATCTAGATTTAACGATGTCGAGAATCCTTGTTCGAATGGAAGAGTCGGATTCATTTTCTCGTACACGAAACGGGGCATCTAAGAGAACACTACCATCATAGCTTTCGGTTTTTCCAGTATTGTTGACTTCAGAAATAAAGTCAACGATGACTAATTTCATGTCATACGATTTTGGCTCCTATTTGCGTCTGCCATATGGGATGTAGCATCCAGAAGAAGACTGATGCAGGGAGGGCATGACAGGGCCAGTTCTACTCGATGCGGGGAGCGACGAACCAAGCACGCAAGCAACATTGTTGGCAAGGCAGTTATCATCCCTTAGAGAACAAACGATGTTGGAAGCACTCGAACCCGTAGAAGACAAGTTGGTCCCAGAAGAGGGCTGGTAATTACTCAATATCGTCATTAGGTTACGAATGAGTTCATTAGAATCACTCATCTGGAGAACCTATAGAATAAGAACCGCTAAGAGTTTTGAGATTTCAGCCTGTCAGGTTGTGCCTGATCCAGAAAATGCAACCGATTGACGGCAACTGGACTTGCTGAAGTCTCTGAGCCTTTTTATGCGTCGAGAAATGTGGAAAAATTTACTCCAAACATTCAACTAAAACAGGATACAGGAAGGATGAGTATGTAAGAGCTAAATATTTTGAAGTGTGAGTGGGCGAAAAGTGTGGGACTTGTTGCCGACCTGTGGACACTCGATTAAAAAAATATTTCTTAAATACTGACATGAGCATCCTGCAAGAACCTTGTTGATCCAAAACAGTTGAGAAAGCTTGCGAATAGTTTTCTGGAAGTATCAACGTCTTCGACTTAGTTTTTCCCCTTTTTTATATGCGATCTTTGTGAAACGCTAACTCGGCAAACCAAGCTGTCGCAAGGCTGAACGTGTATTCCTTCCAAGTGACTGGGCATAGCATCGCCTAAGAACTTTTAACTGACTTGAGAGCTCAGGTAAAATGCGGGGACCTTTTGCATCGAAAACAGACAGGAAGCAAAGTTAACCCCAGCACTGGGCAGGGAAATACGCATCCATCTAAAGGGCAAGTACAATAATGACCCATGAAAGAACAATAAAACTTTTTTCTCATGCTTTTTAACAAAACGTGGCCTACCTGTAATGGATTTGGCGACCCCGATCACCCAGTGTAATATCAACAACGGAAAGAAATTATTTCGCCTCTTTCTCGACTTCACAATAAAATGCTGCCTTACAATAGAAAAGTTAAGTGTACTTCCGCTACTTCAACAAAGCTTAATTGATAGCTATTACTCTCAATTTTAACGTTGAAACTTTTACTAACATCCTAACATCACGGCAAATATTGTAAAGGAAGGATATGTGTTGGCTAAATCGAATTAGTGAAGGAAGAAAGAACCATTGATCACAATTTTCTCACACTTTTCCACATAACAACTTGTATTTGTATCACCTCCTGCGATTACGGGGTGATGTCATGCAGGGGAGGGGGAGGAGGCTGATAGGGTAGAACCATTGTGAACGGTGGTTAGGAGAAAAGTCCTAAGATACAGAACCTAGTTATGACCACAACCTCGATTTTATCAAAGGACAAAATGTAAGCTGTGTCATTCTTGTTTGAAAGGTCATTATCTAAGCAATGGTGCAGTGAATACCCTATTGATATTTAACAAAACTCGCAGAAAAGTATCAAACTATTGGAATACCCCCTGTCCAGCGGGCCCCCTATCAGCTATATTAAAGAGGTCACCCCCCGATCGCATCTTATGTAAGAAAATTCTCAGAAAGAGCAGTACAGCACGGTAGGTCACTAAACAAACAATTGCATTAACTTTCTTTATTTTCTCTGAGAGTTTAATAACAGGGTTAGAAAATGGACAAGGGATTTATTTTAACTTACGGTGTCTCCTCAGCTATTTTCAAAAGATAACGGATATGTCATGGCACTTAATGCAGTAAGTGACCTTTGAGGGACATGTTCGTATAAGAATACCTCACAGTCCCGGCCGGCTAAAGAAACAAAAGAAAGGCAAAGGAGTATTGAGAGCGTAGACAACCTTTGATCGGACCGTGGGAGGTCAATGGAAAAGCACCCAGCGATTTCCTTCCTCCTTCAAAGGTCGATTCACGAGCTTAATGATAAGATTTTTCGATTACTTTATTGAAGGGGATGATATCAGAAATAAGAAAAATCTTTACCTGCTGCATGGGGGATTGGGTCATGGGTGGGCGGGATACTCCCAAGATAGGAGTGTAGATTTCCCACAAGGGTATCCTAAAGGAAAAGATGGTAGCTCTATTCTAACAATTAACTTCAGAAAGAAAGGAAGCCAAAAATTATTTTCATGAAGTGTAACTTTTCTCTAAGGTAGATTTAATTCTCCATCAATCATACCCGTACATCCTTTCATTTAGAAACGTCACCTCCGGTTACAAGGCGAAGGCGTTAAAAAGGTGTCAAAGGAGGGCCGCTGCCCTTGTCGAACACTATCTGCATAGAGGATTAATTTTATTTCCCTTACCTGCTAAGAAAGAAAGGACACGACACTTGATCTTATCACCAAACGCATTTTGCTTAACATAAACATACAAACTCACATGACGGCCTTTGCTCTTGTCTTTTGTTTTGGCTTGAACAATACTAGCCTGACAGCAAGCCTTTTTTCTTCTGTGTAGACGTGAATGTTTCAACCGAAGAAAGGGTTGGTGTTTGATAAATATGTTTTCTAATTTCCAATTTCTGTTCCATAAATTTCGTGCTTTATTTTTCTTCAGCCCAACACTATGTTTAAAAGGAAGTACACAGACTTCATTGATTTTTTTATGTTTCTTTTCTTTCCTTTTTTTTCAAAAATCAACAAGCAGACCGCCAGCGAGGCTATCTCCTCTTTTTGCCAGCCCCACAATCCTACGCTAGGATCAGTAATTCTATTTCCATACGCGAGTTGGACAATCTCTAAACAAAAAATACAAGGTACCCGTGAACAGCCTAAACACCTCCTGAGCTGACAATAAACAGAAACTAGTTCTGATCACGGTCGGAAAAAAACAATATAAAAATGCTCAGCCAAGCACAAAAGGTCTCGTACATCACGGCAGCAAAAGATATCAAGGTAGAAAATGTCGAATCACGGTAGTAATGTCATATTAAGGTAGAAAATGTTCCATCGCGGCAGTAAAGTGATGTCAAAGTAGAAAATGTCGCAACATGGCAGTAAAACGATATCAAGGTAGAAACTGTTTGATCACGGCAGTAAAATGATATCAAGGTAGAAAATGTTCTATCACAGTAGTAACATGATATCAAGGTAGAAAATGTTTGATCACGGCAGTAAAATGATATCAAGGTCGAAAATGTCACATGACGGTAGTAAAATGATATCAAGGTAGATGTTGATCACGGCAGTAAAAAGATGTCAAGGTAGAAAATGTCACATCACGGTAGAAAATGTTCTATCATGGCAGTAAAAAGATATCAAGGTAGAAAATGTTCCATCACGAACCAGAAAATGATGTCAAGGTGAAACATAACAATGGTTGGTTAATTGATGCTATCACGGGAACATTTTATTGGATATGTCACACCACATTAAACATTACATTAGCAAATAATTTTGAAACAAATTGCACGCCATAATAAGAAGCCTCCACAAATTTCATCAGGCAAGGATTCTTGTGATCTTTTAAAACTTGGCAGAGTTGGTTCAGGTCATGAGAATTTTTTTTCCTTGATGCCCTGGAAAGATAGAACTCGAGGCTGCACTTCCCAAGAGCAAGTTGAATTTTCATTGGATTTACAGCTGAACCATTTTGAGTTTGGCAAGCCGCCCAATACGAAATTGCTGAGAAAACTTGCTTTCCAGGCGTTGAAATTTGCGAAGGATTTATGGCAGATTCTTCGTTTGACTCATCGGTTTCTTGTCCTTCATCTGGTGTTCTTGACTTTTTCTTTTTGCTGTCAAGCTTTGAGGTACTTATTGCTGAAAAGAAAAACAAACCTCGCTCAGTTTCGACAATTCCAAATCACATTCATCTCGTTTTTCGCAGATCCAATTCCAGGCTTGATGAATTTCTTTGTCGCTTACTCTCCAAACACACTTAAATGCCACAACAGAACACATTTTCTCAATTGCTGCTACTATGCGACACTCCACTTTATCCCTTATAACTTTGCTGTTTAGCTGCGAACGAGGCTTGCTCATCTTGACTGGCCAACGAAGTTGAGTGAAAAGCGATTTTTCAAGGCTTTTTAGCCATTTTATCTCTAGCACAATACTTACAGGAATTGAGATAAAAGGACAGTGATTGCATAAACATACAGTTGACACGTTTATGTGGTATGTTTGTACTTATTATAGTTATAATTACAACAATATTTATAATAATAATAACAATAACCAGTAATATTAAGGCTGAGTATTATTTTTATTGCAATTCAGTGAACAAAATATTTACTTATTGTTACAATCCATATAATCCAAATAATCAATTTTAGAAATCAATGATACCTACCTTTTTTATAACTTTTAAGACATGTCTCTGTGTCTCTATGTTTTGTTTCGCGTGTACCATGTTGTTTGTGGCTTGGTGCACAAGAATAGAAAAAGGGGAATTTTGAAATCGGCTCCCAACTAGTCGTACACTTCCTGAAAAGGAATAACAATGTCACCAAATGTCAATATGAACATGTGGCTGAAAAAAAAAATACACTTGTTTTGAGGATGTCACTTGTTTTCATGTACAGTGGAACCTCGATTTAACAAAGGGCCAAAGAACTGGCAAAATGTGTTCGCTATATTGAATTTTTGTTATATTGAAGTTCTTTTTCATACATCTTACTATGACTGGGGTAAAGAAATTCAGGAATGTGGAATATTCGCAATAGAAAAACACAACTTGATCTTCAGGATAGTCAAAAACTTCCCTACAGATGGCTATCTCTATCTGCAATCGTATTAACACGAGCTCATGGTGTACTTGCCAAATGAGATAAAAAACCTCCAGAATGCTTGGTAAAGACTGTATGTCTAATGCCCATTCGTCACAGCTGTGTGGTAAATAAGAGATAGTCAAAGAATGTTCTTAAAATAGATTTTTTTTGAGAGAGAGAAAACTTGTCAAATCACTTATTACTCCAAATTTCAATTAAAACTGAACAACCCAAGAGTGATCATGAGGCTGGAACAGAAAGAATGACACTCCTTTGCCACAAAGGAATTAAATGGGAAATGTCATCAGGGAAATTTCATTATTTGGTATTTGATTAACTCATTTAAACTACACAGAATATCCAGTTTATAAGGAAAATCATATGATATCATGTTTGTCAGTAACTACTTAAAAAACCCTGAACAACATAATATTATGATTAAATTTCAACAGAAATGGAAAACAATTAATGACTTACTTGCTAAAACGCTGCTCTTTTTATTTTTTGTTTCCACATCCCCAGTGGAGTAAGAACCCTTACTTCCACCCCTTCTCGGTCTTCAGGCTGTACCCTGAGGGCCCTTTGCTTTCGTATCCACATCTCCAAATCTGGATTATACTAATCGGAGGGGGGGGGGGGGGGGGGGCTGGCAATGGTCTTTGATCTTGCTGCTTTTCGGCTTTCCATGATCGCCCCAGTTAAGAAATCTGTCAATCATCCGAGAACTGTAGCGAGCATGCGCGTAATGGGTTAGGAATAAACAAGTTCGTCTTCGCAGCGATTCCAATGTGTGAAGGGAATTCGCTTTTGGTCCTGTTGGTCTTTGTTTTCTTTGCTGTAACCAATTTTTTTCCACGGGCTTACGTTTCCTTTCTTGTGGTCTTGCGTTTGTCATTACATGCGGTTTACCACGCTTGGAACGAAACCAGTGAACATGTTTCTCGATGTCCGACCTTTTGCCTATGTGTTTCTGTTTAGAAGACCCACAAGACTAAAAGAAGGGCCAACCCTCCAATACGTATGTAGAAGAGTTTATATTTTCAAGTGAAAGGCTTAAAATTAATTCTTCACGATATTCAAAACAAAGTGTGGTGGCTGTGGTCAAGTAGAAGAGTTGTCAGAGTTGTTTACGGTTTTACTACACCTTTAAGACAAGAAGAAATTATGATTGAGATTCTTAATTTCGCATCCTTTGTGAACTTATCCTGGCAGAGTTGCATTGGATGATTGAGTGGCATGGTCAAATCTCGTAGTTCATGTATTTTTTTATGTACTAGAAGGTATTAAATGATGCCTAGAGATCAGTCTCCCTTGATTTTGCACATGTTCATGTGTTTTAGTTTCTTTCTTCTTGTGATTTAATTTAAACTTTACCATAGTTCTTAGGCAAATGAAAGGGTAATTATTTGTTGTGTTTGGAATTCTCTTTTCATGACAGCAGTTATTGCACTGCCTTCAGTTTGAGTCCTCATTCAAGTTTTTTTGTTGCAAACAAAGATGGAAAAAGTATAAATTCCAAAAACTACACTACCACTTGGAACAAGATTATGGTCAGGAAAATGGGGACATTTCTATTTTTGCCTTTCCTTTGGTCACTGTGATCAGTTTTTGCGTTTTTGCCATACAGTTGCAGGTTGATTTCCAAAGGTTTAAAAAATTACATGCAAGGTTAGTTTGTGTCTGTATATAAATATAGTTAATGAAATCGAACCCTCTCAACTTAAAAATTGCCTTGTACTTGGATATGAAAAACACCATAGGATACCTTGAAAAAAATGTAAAATCATATTATTAAGATAATATATTTATTTGTAGTCAACAATAACAGTTAGAAACTTGTGTTGAGGCAGGCAAGAACATTTTTCAGAGACCATAAACATTTACTGACTTTGCTGTTACAACAAGTGGTAAAAGGGTGTTAAAATGTGAGATCACCTCCTTGGGCTTGCACTGAAAGAGAGTATGGGTATAGTAGGACACATTGTTTATTTCCCTACCCTTTTTAAGCCAAGAGACCTTATTCTGATTCATTTCATTTAGCATACAGAATTAAGTTAGCTTTTAAACTTAGAAACATGGAAAAACTTTGGTGAAAAAATGGTGGTTTTAAAAATGTAACTATAGACTGCTCTTCATCAACCTTCACTGCCCAAACAGGCACCCTGTTCAAAACTCTAAGGGGTGAAATGGTCACCGCCCTAAATCAGCAGCACATACCCATCTAGGCCAAATAAGCCAAGGTTAGTATCATAGAAAGAACTGCTGAGGGGATTGGGCTCAAGGGACATTAACTTCTTTTGACGGTTGATAAAAAATCAATTTTACCTGGTTTGTTTTTGTTGTAAATCAAATTCACAACTTACAAAAACAATTGGAGTTGTACATTTTCAAGCTCCTTCTGGTTCTCTTTATAAACTTTTTGAAATTTTTTATTTTCTTTTTTCTGTTTGTTGTACTACAGTCCTTTGAGGGATTTTCTCAATGCATACCCCTCTCTGATGTACTCTCTCTTATTAGCAACCGGATAAGCCTCTTGTCCCCACACTAACCATTATAATCATTTCAATTAAAATTCAGAATTACAGGGTAATTTTTGTACAAACAATTTCAAGGAAGTACTTGCAACCGAAGTCACTTATCTAATACAAAACTTGATTATCACTCCAATGATATTCCAGTGAAGGTTTTGAAGGTTCAGTAAAACGCTCCCAGACCTTCCGATATTAAAAATAGCTTATACTGACAGACCCAGTATATGTGAAGCAAAGTGAGTGGAAAATGTACCCTGGCTTTCACTAACACGCTTGGAAATTTTGACCTAAAATGCGGCCAACTTTTCGTGGCCGCGCGGAGGATTGGGTCCATGTGAATGTCAAAAAAAAATGGCGGCTCAAAGGGAACCTGACCAAGTGGAAATTATTAGTGGCATTAAAGGAGCATTAAATCGCCAGAAGTCGAAGTTTTCTTGGCGGATTTCAAATACACATAAGCTGAGAGATCTAGATCAGACTTTTCAAGCGCTAGGAAAAGTGGCTGAGGCTGTTGTGAAGGGAAAATACAGTCCCCTTCGGGATCGATATCAGCATGAAATTTGCCCCATACATTCCATGTTGGAGCGCACAATGATACGTGCTAAGAAAGGAATTTCTCGCCGACTTAGTCCGCTGATAAGTAAAATCCATCCTTGGATGATTTTTTTTGACGTCCCGATGCCACAGGAAGTGTTCAATTTATTGAATAAAGGGGTTGTAAATCTTACACGTTTTGGTGTAGATGTTTCGGAGCAGCCTTATTCAGTCACAATAACATTCTCAAGTATGAGAAGACTGTGTGCCCTATTTAATAAATTTGAGGATTGCCAAGGATTCACAAAGAAGCTAGGAGTTGGAAAAGGGGAAGTGAAACTCATTGTTGATGAAAGGAAGAATGGAATTATGAAATATAAATATAAAGAAGAAATGTTGGAATTGAAATTCCATTATGGCCATTGGAATGCCTTTGGTATCCTTCATCATTGAATTCGAAGAGGGAACAGTGTTTTCTATACAGTTACCAATGAGTTGAGGAAGCAACAGATATATATATATATGTATGTTGTAGTTAGTTTTTTATCTCAAGTACTTTTTATATTTCCTCTGTTTCATCTCTATTACCATACCTAAAAACAAAAGAAAGACAAAAAATACCTGAGATAAAAAAAATTATCAGCAACAAACACATTCCAGACTATGAAGAATACATGTAGTTTTGATTCCAGCACTCTTTAAACAGTTGTTTTAATAATTTGTTTATTTGGAAGGTGTTATATATGCATAAGCTAAACTCTTTCCATTAATATTTATGATACAGGAAAAGGAATAGATAACATAAAAATTATATATTATTATATGACTTTCATAGCGAGTAACCTGTGAGATAGCTAGTAGACTGTTGTGCACTATTATGCACTAATTCCAGTTCCTTTCTTTGTTTACTTACTTGTGGCTACAGTGGCATTTGTTGTTAGTAAAATCACTCTTCGGTTATAGTTAATAATTCCATCATTAATAATCATTTCTTATATATTACTTGCTTAAAACAAAACAAATAATTGAAACAACAAGATGTCATTGTCTCCTCCGACCAATAAGGAGAGACCTTAGGAGCAGCTCCTACGCTACTCTTTGTAATGCTGCTGAAATACTTGGTGCTTCCAAAAAAACCGTATGATATCTTTCTCACTGTTACTATTTGTACAGGGATATAACTATTTCACTTTCGTATAATTTCTACTACAAACTATGAACGGTATCTCAAACATAATGTACTTGGCTTACCATCCCGTACGCAGGTTACTACTTCTTGCATTAGTGCATGCCCACAAAAGAAACAGTGTTCAGCTTCAGCATCTTTGGACATACCACAATAACAAAAATTTGAGGGGTCCTTCAAAATGCGTGTAGGAATTAGAGTGTCATGTGACTGGTGGTAAACTAGGAGTGAAGGTTGCTGGAGAGGTAGCCACGGCTTACTTATATAATCATGCTTAAAAACCTGAACCCAACGTTGTTTAAACTGACTGTTTCTAGCATAAGCTGCGATCTGCACATGTTTTGCCTCTCGCCCTTGCATTGTGTTGATCCCCAATCCCACTCCATATTTGTCAAACATTTTCTTCGAGTGAGCATAGACTAAATGCCCAACACTCCACACAGTACCTGACACATTACCAAACAAAACAACTGCAGTGAAGTAATCACTGCATAACTGGGGAAATTTTGCAAGACTTTGTTCAGTTAGGTGGTACATTGAAAAAATTGCTACACAGTCCCTGAGTCGAATGCCTATGAAGACAATTGGCAGAAGTCGCATTAGCAACTTGGGATCATTTGAGTCACCCTGAATTGCTTTCACTAGATACACAAAGCCATGCAAGATTAGGCGGGAATCTTTACCAGTTAACCTGTAAGTGAAGTCTTTGTCTTTAGCTCTATCCTCAAGGAGCCACTTACCTAGTTGTTTTTTCATTCTCCCTGCTTTAACATCTTGTTCCATGGTCTTTAAATATCTGGACATTGCCGAATTGGAGGGCAAATCATCAAGGCTATTTAATTTTTTGGGGAGGTCACTTACAGAAATAGAAAGATCAAGTAACATTGCATGAAAATGTTGGACACCATTATTCTTAAGGTGAAGTGGTTCAACAACTTCCTTGTCACATAGCTTACCAATTAGTGGTTTGAATTCTTGTCTGGATTTTTTTACAGCAATAAATTGAGTTACTTTGGATCTCTTTGTTGATACTGCTAAATGACTAGGTATTTTTTTCTTGAAATCTTCAACCTGTTTTGCAACATTGATTCTTTCTGCATACTGCCAATCATGAGATTCTCCATACTTCCCATTCAGTGCATTACAGTCATCTTTAGAGACATTAGCAAAGCTAGAAAAATATTTAGCTGCATTACTTAATTCCCCATTTATATATGCAAGGAATTTCATATCTCCTGGCAGGAGATCAAAAGAAAAGGTGACATTCTTACCCAATACTGTGTAAGATTTGCTCTCTATTTTTTCCATGTCTGTAGCAAGTTTCACTGTAAAACGAGAAACAACCATGTGGTCCTCCTTACAATTAGCTCCAAATAGCAAGAAATTGTCATTGGGACTAGCTACCCTGGGCCCCACATTCAAAAAACTTATCAGCCATGACATAGATTGATCCCATTTCCCAAAAGGAGCCCCATCACCCCCTATGGCAACCTTAAATGCTCCCTCCCTCTCACTGAACCACACCAGGTTATCCCCAGGTTTCCTGTACTGATCAGTCTCAAAATAGAACTTGGCCAGCACAAGTAGAAAGTTCTCCAGGTTTCTATAGACCCCATCAACCTGCTGATCAGGTGGAAGGTCATGGCATGGGGTTTCCCTTATTGAAAAAAATTCCCCCACATCAATTTCTTCAATTTTTTTCATTAACAACCGATAGGGAAGGAGTTTAGGAATTGGGATACCCATACCAAACAAAACTCTTTCTTTTGACACAGAACCTAGTTTCTTGGTGTGTTTCTTAGTATTTTTCATAACAAGAGCTGATCTTGATTGTTCATATTTTATCTTTCCCATCAATCCTCCTGCATAAAGCATAGAAAGTGAACAAATGACATTATGATCACTTTGCTCATACTGCTTAACCTGAGGTTTTATTACTGCTAGACTAGCTTTTCTCATCTTTTTTGATGAAGAAAAGTATTTAGATAGAGCTGCTGTCTTCGCATATTTAGTCAGCGTAGAAAACATGCCATCCAAGGCTGGAGACCTGTTTTCAACAGATCCACCATTCACCTCTGTTGCTGCGACCAACGTTTCAAGTTGCCTTCTGCTGGCACTTCGCTGCGGCACGTTTAGATTTCCCTCATCAGTGAGCACAGTTGGACTTTTTTTTCTTAGAGTGGATGTGTTAGCTGTCACTTCAAAAACTAGCCTTCTTTTATTAGTCTTGACAGCGGGGAGATCTATTTTTACCTGATCTTCTTTTATGCGAGTTCTCTGCAAGTGAAAGAACGTAAGTTAACCCTTTGAGCCCTATATGTGTGATCAGCATCAAATTTCTCCTTGTAATATAAATACTTTCTTAAACAGAGTGGTCATGAGAATTGCGGACATGATCACACAAGATGAATTTGCTTGATATTTTATCAACTTCTTCCCACTACTTCTGTACGAAATAAATGTAGCGAATTTAACTTAGAGAACATTTAGTCTGGAGTAAATTTTAGCGGATCGATGGAAAAATCGCAAAAATAAGAGCCCGCAAAATTTTCGTGCCACACGGTAGTCCTCTCCTGTACTCTCCTTTCACTAAAAAGACCCTTTTCAAGCTAAACTTACCTTATTCTTCAGTCGCTGAAGCCTTTTTTTTAAGGTACAAATTTCCTTTGATTTCGAAAGGTACTCAGCCCGAAGCGTAGCCCTCTGCCTTCTGAGCTCCCCAACAGGAAAATTTGACTTACATTTCTTAGATGTATCGCTCTTTCTTCGTGATTTGCTCCCCATGCCAAGCGCTCAGCGAACCTACCGAACCATATAAACGCAAAAATCTCCAAGAAGCAGAGGCATCTGGCAAAAAACCAAAACGAGGAAAACACAGCCAAGGTTTCAGGTCTTCTGTTTACGATAACATACCTGGCAATAATACATTTCCCAGCGAGGAAATTTCCGACAAAAATACTCAATTTTTCTTGAAAGACTGCGAACTCGGTGTGCATGAAACAGAGAGTAAAAGAACAAGGAAAAATTTTGCAGAAGAAAGATGTAAACTTATACCAAATGAGATATCAACAGAAAGCTTAAAGCCTGTAGAAATTTGTTTTTGAGCGGGAAAAACTCCCCTAGTACCCATTCCTTCGTAAATGGCCAAATTCTCACCATGATTTTTGAGCGAAAATGGCTGCAAAATGACTGCTAATTAGGGACTGGAAACTGGGGACACCAAACTTGGCCAAAATTGGCACAAAAATTTCCAAGCGTGTAAAATGGCCCTGTATTCTGTATTTTCGCCCATAAATATTTGTTGTGGCTCCTGGTTTACAAACAAACTAGCAAATTGGTTAGATGAAAATTCCCATAAGACTGTTGCAAGACTCTACTAATATAGTGAGCTCATAGCATATGTTTAGGATAAGGAAGAGAGTTCTTAATATCACTGTAGGTGGAAAAATATAGAGACGGAGACTAGGCTGGTTGCTCAAAAATTCACAAAGCTAAAAAATAACTGAACTTGCCGGGATGCCGAATCACGATAAGTGAAGTAACCCATGAACTGTTCATACATCATGCCTCATGATGTCCAAAAGTTCCATTAAAAATATTATTGAAAACCTATTCTTGATGTTTGGACGCGGCAAAACTTATAACCAAGCAAAAACTCATCGTCCTTCCAATGTCTGCACTCTCTGCCATATTTGTTTTGAAGGAAAATGGTACTCAGTCTCACTCGGCCAAATTTCTTAACTGGGGCGATCATGTAAACTCGGTCCAGACCTCGCTCCCAGCCCCCCTGATACTAATAGATAGACATGTGTTTTTTATGCATAAAGAAATAATTTACGAGAAATGATAACAAAATTTCCGTCTTAAAGCCAAGTCTGAAAACTGGTATGGATTTTAGAGACCAGGCCTGAAAACGGGTATGGGTTTTAGAGGTCTGGTCTGTAAATGGGTGTGGAAAATTTCATTTTTTTGGTCCGAAATAGGGTCAGGATTTGGAGAACCGTGTGGCACACCCCCACCAAGAATTGTAAGGAGTACCCCCCTCTGGGAATCGGAAGGTCAAATTTGGACTAAAACAGATCAATTGCCATTGCAGTCTATGGTTCGTTAATTTGATTGAAGAGCATTAAGAGGGCGGGGGTTATTTTTCCCTTGAAAATGAAGGGTTCAGTGGGGAGGTGGAGGTAGGGGGCTTACGAACATTAGTCATACTCTACTCACTCACCATATCACTTTTGTCATTCTCGGATGTGGATAAATCAATTACCACTGAATTTGAAATGCAACTGACAGACTGCATTAAAACACAAAAGAAACAGTAATCAGTACTCAAGTAAGGGTAGTGAACATATAAAGTAGCCAAGCATTTAATATTATGCATTAAATTAGTCAAACTCGTCACACTAATCATATCCCCTTCATCATTGTCAACCACTGTACCTGTGGTGCATTTATCAGACTGAAGGAAAATATGGAATGTATGAAATAGCCAAGCTAATAATAAAGACATCTTGACCATTTTTATAAATGGCTTGTGTGTGTATATGGGTTAACATTACTAACTTAGAACAAACGCCACTGAAGTGTGGTCAATAGGTACCGGCACCGTACATATGACTTACTGATAAAATCAGACAAAAGTAACTATGAGAGGACAACTGGACAACTGACAATTCGACTAACAATAGATGACTGTTGTCTGTGACAATAGACGGATTGAAACGCACCAGTTACATTGGATTACACCAATTACAATAACATCGCGGCATAATTGACCAATCAGGTCAATAACCAGAGTATAATACCATCAATTGACATATACAACTCACTTTGACTCTGAAGATGAATACCACACAGGTTGTCAAAGCGTCAGACACTGTTAACAACAACAGCCCTATTAAGTAACGTTCACCCCAATGATCAAACTCAACCTACTTTTGAAATGAGTCCTAGGTTTGAACCTTTCACATGAAAGACATTCTAGCATCATGTACACTTGGTCAACAGTACACCATTTTTGTGGCCAGGGTTATCCTAAAGTTAGTAACCCCTGACACGTCAATGATAACTCGCTGGTTCACACTAGTCAAATTTGGTTTGCGTACCTGCTCATCTCCATCATTCGATAGGTCTACCACTGTAGCAGTAGCAGTTGAGTTGGAACTAACAGGCTAAATAAATACAAGCAAGAATGGTTATAATCAGCATAAAGCCAAACTGTCTTGCACTACTCAATAGCAAAATGCCTCCAATCGTAACAATGAAAATGTATGTTACAGGTCATATTTGATTTGAGGTAAATTTCAATTTGACCGAGGTTGAATCTCAATTTCCTTTTTTTCCTTGTCCTAATTTAAGAATGGTTAGGGCTAGGAGACAGGGAAAATTGAGAATGAACCTAAGTTAAATAAAAATTAACCTGAAATCAAAATTGACCTCGCACATACATAGATATATATAGATATATATAATGCAGACTGGGAATCCTGAAATAATGTGGAAAAATAGTAACGTATACACTATAGGTAATTGAGTTGTAGCTCATGCTGAAGAAAACACACAAGAAAGATCAGTATTATAAAAGTAGAAGGCCTTCCTGTCTACAGCAGCATACTACCCAAAGTAAGGATGGGAAACATTCTATTTTATACCCGCTTGAGACCAGCAGACATTTAATGGGAAAGGAAACATGATTTGAAGCACGGAGATCGTCTTTGTTGGTGACAGGGTTATGTTCAATAGTACAATAAAATATACAAATCAAATAAGAATATACATTATCGTCGATTAAATATTGTTATTAGATATTTGTCCTACCCTGCTGTCACACCCTAGCTGATGAAAAGCCTTTTTTGCCCTTTTGGCATGATTCCCATTACCATAGGAGAAATCAGGACAATGGAAGCTTAGATAAAGTCTGGTACCTTGTGACTGACTGTCCTTTCTGTGTGTTCTGTCTCCTTTGTGGACTGGTTTTCCCTCCTTTCCCTTTATAAATTGTGAAAACAATAAATGGGTAACATTTAACAACCAACAAAAAACTCGAAATGCATGTGTACAATGTCCCAAAAACATAATTTCACAAACCTGTCTCTGGCCAGATGCACTAAATGTAGTCTCTCTTTGGCTTTGGTTAAGGCCTCTCTAATCTCCATCCACGTAAACCATTCTGAAAAATTGGTTGAAACTTTAATTGGGATATTGACCACAGTTTTAGAGAAAAATTGTAAAATATACTTTGATTTATTTTACCATTACAACTGAAGGTGCAAGAATAAGGATTTGGGGAAATTGGACTCCCTGTCCACCAACTGTTTGTAATGCTAACATACAAGAAGAGCGCAAATTATTATATAAACACCAATGGAATATCAGGGTAGCTTTCAAGCAAAAAACATGGTGACTCTTCATGTCTGAAAATATGTTATCTTCATGTGTGAAAAGATCACCATTGCTATGCCACTGTAAACTAGTGTGCCTGAAATTTGGTATTTTATAGGTGTTTACATAATAAATAGAACATTACATGGTTGCTTGGAGATACAAAATCTCTCATCTCATTGTCTTAAAATATTTGACTTGTTTGCTGCACTTACCATAAAAGATCCATTAAGCACTGCTAGTCAAATAAACACCACTACTTGATTAAATGCCGCTCTTGAATAAACGTGGCACCCAGCGTGCAAAGAAAGTCAGGTCCAATAGCTTGGGGCTAGTGCATATTGCTATCAGGACAGTGATTTTTGTTCTTAACTTGTCCGACGGGCAAGTGCTGTTTTTTGGGGGAAATTCAAATTACAGAAGGATTGTAAGCATTCCTGCTAATGGAAAAAGGTTTTGGGCTAGCTACAGCTTGCCTGAAGGGAAGGCTGTAAAACGGACTTTCTTTGCACCCTGGCCGCACCTTTACCAAAGATAATTAATAAGTGCTGCTTTTGAACAAGCGCCACGGTGCTAATCTTAGTATTTACAAATAAACACACATCTTTGTTACAGTTAACAATTATTCTTTGAAATCGAGGTGAATAGTCGCCAAATATTTACCTCGCCGCTTTCGCGGCTCGGTAAATATTCCCAAAGCCACTATTCACCGAGATTGAAAAGAATAATTGTTTTTGTATATACACACGAAGTGATCTCAACAAAATCAGAGAGGAAATCATTAAAAAGCACGATTTGATTAACAGATCAAATCACGTGTAAGTTTAAAAATAGATCTTTGCAGAATTTTCAAACATGGCAATTCACAAGTTTATCTTTTCGCAAACAACAGCGTAATGGATTAAATGAACTGTTTCCTTACCTGAGAAGAAAAGTAGAGCTTCGTTGTTTTCTGTTGACTCGGCAAGTTTATAGCCAAAAGGGTTTGTTGTGTCGTTCTTCGCATGAAGTGCTGACAAAAATGGCGACTCGGTTGCTCAAGGTAAGACGTCGTCTTCCTGATTACTTGAAACGAAGAATTCAAGAATTCAAGTCTTTTCTTGCCTTAAAAAAAGTCAGCCCTAGGATTTTGTCGACTTTTAAAAGATCGTTCTCTAAAAATATGGGAAAAACACCGAGCTCACACATTATCCATTCGCTAGGAGGTGAATATTGTTGAATAGTCCGAGATAGTGAACCAATCAGATTGCTTAAATCACCAAGATCACTGAGTGTGTATATGCTAATGCTTGATATAGAGAGATATCAAAACCATATTGCTTGACAAATATGACCATGACCAACTTGTGAGTTCTAAAGTTTTAATGTAGAGAAACTCTTGAAACCAGGTTCATATAACAGTTCGCAGTGTACATATTTGTCACTTTTCGTTGCTCAGCTCTAAGTTCTCTTTATTTTTCCCCTCATTGTTTTTAACAGTAGTTGAAATATTAGCACCACTCTCAAATAAGCTCCACTCCTGAATAAGCACCGCACCCCTAACATGGAAAAGGAAATAAGTGCTTTTAGTGGGTTAATCAGTCATTTACGGTTCTCGGAAATATTTTCCAATTTCCTATATCCATGCCACCATGTAATATATTCTCTATTTATCACACAGATCTGCACAGACTATTTCACTGTTCAATTGTATATGCTGACACTTTATCATACAGCGGAAAGGTTTGTGTGATAATACTGTAATGATGATTATGTTGTTGATGATAGATATCATGATAATGACCTCTTATGGAGAAGACAATGTGTAAGTTCGAGGAGAGATTGGAAATTACAATAATTAATGTTAAGATAGCTATTTCAAGCCTGGAGTGCAATACACTTTGTCCCAAAATGGATGTGCAAAGAAGTGGACCATTCTAATGAATGTTTTGAAGGGTTTAGTCCATTGATGACCAGATTTAAACCTGGTTACAAAGTGAAAGGTTGTTAAGAATATTTTTATTATTACCTTTCCTTCCTTCTCTCTTGCCTTGACCCGAAATCCAAATCAATGGATCCGGTTCATAGAGAAGTTTTTCGGTGATACACACCTCTTTTAGGTCACTATGAATACATAAAAATTGCAAACAGATACATAATACCACATCCACAACATCTATTCTCTACCTACTTACTGATAACTTTATTTTTGCTAGAATATTAGTCAGGATACAATTTTGTTAATTACCCTTCTTCCCTCATACAAACCCTCCCTGCTGTTAAGATGATACATTATAATTATTAGCAAAGAACAGATCATTAAAGCCTCTCATAGCTAGTATGATACTTGCAGTAACAGAAAAGGCCATTTTTTATCATCAGGTAAATGGCTACTATAGGTCTGTCACAACATCATGTTATGCTCGCAAGTGGAAGCACTTCCCATCACAGCTTACTGCAGTAACAGTCTCACTTTTCCACACATCTCACTAAATTATACACCCTGCTCTCATGCAGAAATTGCTCTCTATTAGACAGTACTTAGTCAGGAGTAACAAACCTTTAATGCAGTTGTTTTCCTTCTCTGCGGTGATTGCACTTCCACCTACAACGAAAACATTCCTTCAGCACTAAACAAGAACAAAATAATTATGTAAAAAAAACTTTCTTGTCGCAACTTAAATGTTGAACGCTTATGAATGTAATGCGGGAATGTTAAGATTGGCTGGAATCAATACCAGTTATCAATCGGAACAACACACAGGACTGTGGAAACCTCGTTAACAAGATCATTCATGTCCTTTCCTAAGTAACTCTTGGAATTTAACAATATTACTTAACTACAAAATCATTACTTGTCACAGATGTTGCCATTGCTGTTACTGTTGCTGTTGTCGTTACTGTTGCAGTCGATGTTGATGTTGATGATTCTGATGTTGAGGGCATATTGTCTGCAAAAAGGTCGTGGGACAAAAAGACCCGAGTTGAAGAAGTTTTGAATTCTTTTGCAACAGCCTTCCCACTAAGATTTCTTCCAACAGGTAAAAGGGCATGGTTGCCATGTGGTTTTGCCTTCAAAAACCTTATGGTGCTGAAAAGATGAAGACATTCACATTAATTAGTGTTCTTTTACAAGGTTCATTGGTTAACTACTAGATGTCAAGAAAAGACTTGAGTGTGGAATCATCATACAGTACACAGTGTAGAGACAGAAGAACAATAAGCATAGGGCCATACAAATTTTCATTAGTAAATAATCAGATTTATGCTCAATGAGACTTGTTATTCAAGCTGGCTAGTTGTGCTGGTGAGAGTAAACTTAAGGGATTCAACTCTCTTTGTGGCTGTTCCAGCATTGATACAGAAAAAGAAAATTAAGTAACCTAAATTGTCATTGTGGCTACCAATAAAGCAGTCACCCTATATCAAGTGGCCTGTGTATTGACAGATAGTCCCAAAATAATATGGTCTATCGTAGAAATGATTTTGATTTTTTTGACCCCTGTCAAGCATGTGCACCTCTATAAAATGGTCACAGCACCCTTTAGAGTTCTCCTGTTGTTGTTGCCAACACAATACATATACTTGGTTTGGATTAAAGAGATTGATTTTGGATCGCAAGTGTCAATAGTGCTCCTGTTGCATTTGTGGTTCAAATTTCTAACAAAGTGATGTTAAGGCACGCCAACCAAGTGTGAAGAAATTTGCTCATGTCTCAAGAGATAATATTAAAACAAGACATGGTATGGACATTATTTTTAGCTGGGACATTTCCTTGACCCCCTTCCCCTGATCCACGTGTCCCCAAAATTATAGCATGTCAGTCTGATGACTAATTTGATCTAAGCAGAAATTGCAAAAATTATTGTTGTTCTACCTGACAGGGTGAACTTTTGGACTGCCTATTCACATACAGGGATAGGATTGCAATAACCAACATCAAGGATAAAATTTGTGACCACAGTTTGGGAGGTGATGAGCAACCCACCAAACCCATTGTGGGGAGGAACAGAAACGTTATCTGTCCGCCACTTTGTTGCGACCCCGAAGATGGAGCCCACCTTATTGCAAATTTGACAATTTGAGATACAAATTCTCCCAACCTAAACGCCTAGGAGACTGACCTTTGCCCTCCCACAAAAAAGTCCCACCCCTTAACTTTAGTCTTCTATAATAATACATAATACATAGCTGTATCTTAAGTTTCAAGACAATCATGTGACTTAAACAAAACCGGAATAATAACATCCCCAGGTGTATAATTTATCATGCATTTCGAATTTTTTGTGCAATGACAATCAGAAGTAACTTACCTCGCATTGCCTATCTCCTTAAAGTCCCTTTTCAAGAGGGAGAGCATCTCCATTCCACTAAACGATTTGTCAAATTTAATTCGTTCACCTTCTGCTTGGCCTTGGGCATTTGGAACTGTGGTATCTGAGCCAAGCCAGAGGAAGGTTCTTGTGGGCTTGGCCCTACTGGACTTCGATCCGGACCGAACCCCCGCCGTTTGTGCGCTGAATACGGGGCCAAGATTGCCCAGGCCAGTAGGCTGGCCATTACTAGACGCCGCATCCCGATCCTGTGCATTCATCTCACCTAGAAAATTGGCTAATGACCACGACAACTGAGAGAAGGATTCTTCGCTCATACCAAATCGAAAAGATTGACCTCGTGGCAAAATTACTACAGTATATCAGTTTACGCTGGAAATGTCATATCCTGTAAGCTGATATGAGAAGTGGCTTCCCAAGACAAAAAAACAGTCAATCAACAAAATCGGACAATTCCGTAACTTGCCCTCCCAATTGTTACATACATGAATGCTATGGGCCAATGGGGACTGTATATTGAAATCATAAGGTGCTCAACTGATGAAACTGAACATCTGACCACTACGACAAGTACCAGGTGTTTCAATAGGTGGTACAAAGAAGGTAAAAAACACCAAGATACACACTTAAAGTAATATTTTAAAAGAGAAAAAATAGAGAAATATAATCGCACACACACAAACCCGCACAAAATATACAACGCGAAAAGTCAGTACTATACATGTCAGCATAGAAAAAAAATCACACATGGCTTCTGTCCCAGTCGGGGGTACACTGAATTTCAATGAAGTGACTGAACGGATGATCGAATGGGGGCAAAAATCAAAACCCCCAAAAAATCCCTGGACCAACATTAAACACGACTAAAATCTCATGTCCGAGCCATGAAAATTTTCAGAAAGCATTAAATGATATTACACGAAAAATAGAATTGGTGAAACATTAGTTATGAATGCCCCCAAAAATTCCCACTTAAATCAAGCCACCCAAAAAAATACCAAAATTTTCCAACCGAAAAAAAAACCGAAACCCCCAAAAAATCCTTCGATCATCCCTCTCACTTTAAATCTGAAAATCCTCCCCCCCTCCCTCGCTGGGGCTTCTGCTCCCCATCTGATGATTCTTCACCAATGTTCAACGTGTAAACATTTTCAACGTCCTTTTCAACTTTGTTTGGCTTTGCATTAGCTGCTGGTATACCTTTAATGCTCAAAGTAAGGTGGAGCATAGAGGCTTCCACACATCTGACTCCTAAGATTCCATGATCTTCCCCATTCAAAGCACTGTCCTCTACAATCTTTACCTTGCAGTCAACTCTCTTGGTGTACTGAAATAATACATGTCCAGGTCTCAAGGGTTCTTCCCATCTGCGCAAATAGACAAAACGTTTCTGGCATCATTGACTCTTTGACTCCAGCTTGTGTGTCAGACATTAGGACAAGAAATCTCTCAAGCATGGGCATAGTCTCTTGAACATCCTTCATAGTTTGCTAAGGGATGTAAAAAGTTCACTGGCTTCTCCATAACACATTCTTGTGGCCCAGGTGTTTGTCTCGTCCTACGAAAGCCGATGTCTGATTGCATGATAAAAGTTCAACACCCCGATATAGATTTTTCATCTCTCGAGGGCCCTGATGATATTGCTGTGCCATGTAAAGAACCAGTTGTGGTAGCAGAATGAGGGTTATGATCAATGTTATCACGATGGACACCATGAGACTTGCACAAATTTCTAACGATGAATCTTTGTGATGTAGAACCACAGAGTTATAAATCTTATAAGCTGTGATAGAGTAAGAGCAGCTTGATTCTGTATGATGTTGCTTGACTGTGTCTTAATACTAGCTCCACCGGCCCGGAATGATCACAATTAAAGTTCTTAAAGACTGAGGAACGTGAGGCTTCTTAGCAGTTAATCTCAAATGTCCAATGAAACCAGCTTTTTACCATGTTAAGGGGGTCCCATTGTGTAATATATTTTGCTGCTTTTCCAATCCTCATTGCTTTGAGTTTTTCTCTCTGTGGTGTTCTGCTAAACAGTTTCAGTGTCTTCACTTAAATTAAGGAGGACTTCACAACTATCTCTATTGGGCTTTAAATCCCGACATTGCTCTTTTGTGTGTTTACAATTTGTATTATGAACTTGCTGTGAATATCAACAGCTCCTCTGCTCTAGCCTTGTTACATTCATTCTAGAAAGCTCCAAAAAGTTGAAAATTGAATCATTTGGTTTCTCCAAGGAACGACAAAAACCCCAGTTCTGTGAGCACAGTGCCGGCATAGCATATGGGGTCATCATAAGTTTGTTTAATGGTTTGATTTTTTACTCCCGGTACTACTGGCAGTGCAGCAAGTGCTATAAAAACCTGCACTTCGTGTACCGAGTTGTGATTTGTCTCTAAGAATGTGAGAAATGCCTCATATTCCACCGAAGTAAAAAGTATACATGTAGGTTTTGTGAATCGATGTGAAGCTCACTAACACTGAAGAACATGCTCAACAGATCGGTCTTTGTATCTGTAGTGCTCCTTTGAGGTAACTACTTCCTACTGTCATCATATTTACATCTCTGTCAGTCACTTTTTTTCTATTTAGTGCTATCTTTAGTTTATTAAACTGATTTTTTCATTATTTGAGCCTTTTTTCACAAAGTAACTTTGATCTACAAAAGACTGTTGCAAACGGACACAACAACCCTGTTGCATGTTGTTGCAAGTTGTTGAAGAAAGTCTGAGACTAACTTTTTGCCCCATGCAAACAGACCCAACATTGTTAATTGTGCACATTTGCACGTAGGTCTAAGTGTCAGTTGTAGTGTTTGAAAGGCATACATGGCTATGTTAAGGAAAACTCTACATGGTAAGGGACAATCGGAATCATAATGTCAATCTGACTCTTTTGCACTGAATCCAAAAAATATACTTTTTCTGACGAATCTTTTTGGCACAAAACGCACTGTCTCAGTCAATTCTCACAATTTTGTACTATAAGCTTTTTCCGGTTTTTTTCGCCCATGTTCTACAGCTCAGCAATTTCAGTCTTTGATATTAAGATCAAAACAGAGTGTAAAGGAGATCAATATATTATTCTGTGAAAATTAAACTAGAAATAACCAAAGGTTAAGGATTGCGGGCAACAACGATGGAAAATGACGCTGTCCATTGCCCAAGTTTCACGTGATAAATGGTCCAAACACGCATATTAGATTCCCAGTGAAAGAAAGACCCAAAGGCGAGTTATCTAGTTGCATTCTGTGATTCTGTGAGTTCCATTCATTCGTAGTGGAAGTCCAAACGAATGCTGGCTACATACATGCAATGCATGTATAATAACTTGGAGTTTAAGATTGCGGGCTCCTCTTATTGCCCAAACTGGCTGTCCGGGATTATTCTGGTCGTGGATCTTGGGGAGCATGCAACAAATTGGAGTCCTTGAGTCTGTAGACTTCAATAGTCAGCCAATATCTTTCTCTACGTCACCATTGTCTAACGTATTGCTAATGCATTGTTGAATTGACTGTTCGTGTTCAGAGGTTGGATCCTTTTTTATTTAGTAATATTCCTCATTGCTTATTGTAAACAAAGGGAGTAAGAGGTAATATGCATTACGTGCACTTAAGGAGTGCGGATTAACTGATAGGCAGCTTATTCTTGTTTATTGTAGTGTCATCAGGTCTATTTTAGAGTATGCGAGTCCCGCTTGGGCTGGCCTCACGCAATACTTAAGTGATCAAATTGAATCAATCAACAGGGCACTAAAAATTATGTTCCTGTTTGTCCTATTATAATCCCCCCTCTGCTGGATAGAATCCCCTCAAGAAATGTCTTGTTTGTCCCTGAACCTTTGGGTAGTTTCGTTTATTTCATTTCTCTAAGCATCCAAGCCAAGTAGTAAGTTTAAAATGTCAAAATTTGTCTGTACAAAATATTTCTGACTACTCGGTGGTATACAATTTATATATTTTGTGGTATATACTGCCAAAAAAAACGCTTCATGCTATTAATAATGATAATTATATGGTTTCCCAGGCACTCCAGTTGCTGCTCTAACTGGCACTGCTGATGAGAGGACAAGAAAAACTATCCAAGAAAGCCTTACACTAAAGGTAAACCTGCTGAGAGTGTATGTGAGTCTGAACCGGGAAAATCTTAGATTTTCTGTTAAAAAGGTTAAAAAAGAGCAACAACTGGAAGAACTGCATTGGCTTATCGAACTAATAAAACAGCATGCTAAAGACCCACCTAAAACTCTGATATTCTGCAACACTTTAAATGAAATTGCCCAGGTTACCAATTACTTATTAAGCAAGTTGGGCGCACATGTATATTACCAACAAAATAAAGTACCACAGAACTGCTTTCTGGGATTATATCATTCCAACTCCTTGGACACACTGCACGAAAAAATGGATTTACAACAACTGCAAAATCAATGCAAATATGAAGTAAATACCACATTTGATCAAATTTGTTTATATTTGCCCAGAGGCAAATTCCATCGTTGGATAATATTTGCACGCAAAGCAAAGATGGTAAATACCGCATTTACTCAATCTTTACAGTCCAAAGCAAATGAGAAGAAAAACTGCACGTTTGCATCAGATTTAACATGAAC
>JBBMOI010000004.1:16955000-16960000 GCA_038088405.1 Porites divaricata | reverse complement strand
TTGGGTCTGATATCAGGTTACTTTAACCCCCACCGTCTGCTATTGAGGGCATTTGAAGTTTACCCTTTCAAAGATTTAAATTTTTATTACCCTAAAGAAAACAGAGAATCAAAGTTCTAACATATTTCTCCCTTCAGAAATGGCCCTTTAAATTCTCACCATATGGATTTCTTTAGGGACTTTAAGATCCACTACGGCGAAGCTCTGGTACGGCGGATGCAACCGAAAGAGACTGGGCCGACTACGGCGTCTCCCGCCAAAACTCGAATTGATTAAGTTTTGCGTAGTACGGCAAAGTCAAACTCGATGTAAACAAATCGGCAGAAATGGTTTCTTGGAAAGAATTGAGAGAGCTTATAGTGCTCTACTATGACATGAAAGTCCTCAATGACGCCGAATTTCTCTTACTATACGACCTTTACAGCCCACAAAACCTGGACTTGCCGTGTGACTTGTATCCACATTTCGACTTCCAAAACCTGACCGAAGATGAATGTGTGGCCGAATTTCGGTTCAGGAAAACTGATATCCCAAGGCTTTCTCAAGCTTTGCGGATTCCTGATGTTATAATTTGTCACCAAGGAACAATTTGTGAAGGAACTGAAGGACTATGCATGCTTTTGAAGCGGTTGTGCTACCCTTGCCGATACAGCGATATGGTCCACTTGTTCGCTAAGCCGGTTCCTGTATTGTGTATGATTACAAATCAAGTTTTGGATTACATTTATCAAGCTCACAGCCATCGCATTCTGCAGTGGAATCATCAGCAACTAAGCCAAGCCCATCTTGAAAGATTTGCCGAAGTTGTTCACCGAAAAGGAGCCCCACTTAATAACTGTTTTGCTTTTGTTGATGGGACTGTTCGCCCTATTTGTAGGCCCGGCACTGTTAACCAGAGGTTGCTTTACAATGGACACAAACGTGTCCACGGAATCAAGTTTCAGTCTGTTGTTACCCCAGATGGAATGATTGCTAATATGTATGGCCCTGTTGGTAAGTTTTTTTTTTTTAGAAAATGGAATCTGGGGTTTATAGGGTGAGGAGGCAACTGCTTAAGTGTATTTTTTTTCTTTTCATCTTGAGAAATCGCTTGAAATGAAACTTCTTGGAAACATACAACTCCTTTTTATGAGAAATTAAAAAGAAACTCTTATAAATAAAACACTTCACTTTCATTACCTCATAGCCAAGCTGACTATGTCGTAAGAAATATATCAATGAACAAATAAATAGTTTCATTTTTTTCTTGAATTGTCATAGTTACAAGAAAAATGAATGAAATATTCCTGAGACCCTTAATGCTTTAATGTTCTTTTAACAAAATGTTATAAGACTTTTTCACTTATCTGACTGAACTTTAACACTCCTCCTGTCCATGAATTTTGTTGCAGAGGGAAGAAAGCATGATGCAGGTATGCTTGCTGAGTCTCACCTTTTGGATGATCTGCATCAGTATGCCTTCAGCCTGGCTGGACAACCACTTTGTATTTACGGGGATCCTGCCTACCCCATCCGTGTACACCTTCAATGTCCATTTAGAAATGGAGTTTTAACCCCACAGATGGAAGTTTACAATACTGCTATGAGCTCAGTGAGAACAAGTGTGGAGTGGCTGTTCGGAGACATAATCAATTACTTTAAGTTTCTGGACTTTAAAAAGAACTTAAAGTTGGGACTGAGTAGTGTGGGCAAAATGTACATCGTCAGTGCTATTCTTAGAAATGGGCTAACATGTCTATATGGAAACACAACCTCAGATTTTTTCCAGTGTAATCCTCCTGACCTTGAAACTTATTTTGCATAAGTGCTACAGTTTAGGCTAACTGTTTTGAAAATTATCTTTAATAATTCAAGCATTATGGTTTTATGGTGTAAATTAGCAACACAGCAATGAAACCAAGAGCACTTAGACATTCTGAGAAGTTTGCTGGATTTAATGAGAACTGCTGGAAACATGTTGGGGTCACAGCATCAGTTCTTGCTCATTTTTACAACACTAGATTCTGTAAAGGCATGTCACACTTGCATTTAGAAATTGTATGTCATGTAATGATTCAGTCTTATAAAAAATACTGTAGAGTTGATCTCATATATAACTCCTGTTAAAATTGTATTGCTTTTGAGACTGTCAGTAAAAGACCAGCCTTTTGCAAATAAAGATATGAACTTAAAAAATGTGATAGCCAATGAGAAAAGCCTTTGTTTTCACCTTTCTGGCCTTGAATTCATGCAAAACACAAAAGTAGTCTTTGCTTGAATTCGAGTTTAGTTATGGAAACAAGAGCCATATTTGTTTATATGTTTTATGTCTTATGGGTGGAATTTTTTTGGAGTAACATTGGTTGTTTTAACCTTTTTAAAAACAAACATAAAATAAAGGAACACTCTGATGACCTTCCATGCAAATCCAAAATGAATTACCTTTAAAATACAGTAGCTGACTGTAAAACACAACTTTGCTACAAAACTTGGAATGATTTCACATCTGTTTTAATCTAACACTGTTGCTGTAAAACTCAAATGGAATTAAACTGATCTGTGACTCTTCTCTGTCTTTTGAGTCACTCTTTTGACAAGAGTTTTTCCAAAACAGACATCATTGCCTGACTTTGCTGTGCCATTAACATCTGCATGTGTTGATTCTGTTGCTGCTGTTGAGCCTGCTGTTGGTTCATTGCTTGCAAAAGGATTGCTGCTGGGTGAACATAGCTTGGAATTGAGCAGCTTTGGTTTCTTCTTCTTTTTTCCTTATCTTTAGCTCTTCTTCTCGGAATGCCTTTTCTGATTCAGCCTTCTCCTGCATAAACTGGAGAGCCTCATTACTGCTTCTCCTGGATTTCCTTTCCTTTGGCTCTTGGCCGTCTTCAGATTTTCGTTTCTTTGTTTGCCCCATCCTCTCCAAAGCTTGGTTTCTGATATCTTCTGCTGTAGCCTTCTCCTGCCCTTTCTTTTCACTAGCTTCTGCAATAGCATCTCTTTCTCTTTCTGTTATGTCCTCAAGAAGTACATTAAGCTCATCTTGTTCTGGTACAGAAATTCCAGATGCAGCTAATTCTGATTTTTCATTTTCTTTGAATCTGCCTTGGATCAAGTTAAATCTCTCCCTGACTGCTCGCTGAGATAAATTAGATTTAAATCTCACGGTTTGGCAACCTTTAAGATTCTTGGCAATTTCATCCCACAGACGCCCTGCTTCATTTGTTCCCTTTTTGTGTTTATAAACCTCTAGGGCAAGAACTTCTCGGCAAAGAAGGATATCATGCTCCATTGTCCATTGCATTGACTTCCTAATAAAGATAAAAAGAATAGAAAACAACCATTCCTGTGAGAAGCAAAAACAGCAACCTTTGACACTGGAATTTCTGGAAAAATAAAGGATATCATCATATAACTGGGCACTGGTACCACTTTTTATAAAGTGAGGGTTTCCTTTTTTACTAAAGATTTTGGGTGAAAAATAAGCATCAAGTTTTACTCTGCTTACATGCAGAAGTGGGATGTCTCTTCTGAGTTAACAGATCAAATGGAAACTGCTGGGCTCGAAATTCAGCCTGATACATTGTCATTAAATATGCGTAACATTTTTAGTTTAGTTTTGCGACTACTATTGTTTTGAGATCCGGAAAAAAACTACTCTCACGACTTCAAGACATTCTAGAATTACCATTACATGTATATACTGGCCGGCCTAGATTTTCTTAAGAGTGGATTTGTAATAGAAGCAGAATTTATGCAGATGCATAAGTGTAAAATTGGCTTGTCTTATTTAAGCCCTCAAAAAGATGTTTTGTGAATGCTAATGCGCTCTAACAAAGTTTTTGTCATTATTAGGGGATAAATTTCACAAGAAAGATACTGCTTATCATGAAATCAAAGTTCCCAAAAAGGGCAAACTCAACAACCAAGTCAAGTGATTTCACTAAGCTAATCGACAGAAAATAAGCAAAATGAAATCGAAAACATTATTCTTCATGATCAGTTACTTCCAAATCATATATATTCCAGATGTTACTCGTTCTACATTAAGCGGCATGAAATTTCGCTAAACTTCAATGTTTTAGAGACTAGAAGTGAGCAAAAATAAAAACAACTTCGAACTTACGATGCTTGCGACATGTGCTTGTCCGACGGCTTGTCCATCTTTCGGCTTCACTTAGAACAAGTTATTTGCTAAAAGAAACGTAATAAACCCAAA
This sequence comes from Porites divaricata, assembly GCA_038088405.1. Classification (NCBI taxonomy): domain Eukaryota; kingdom Metazoa; phylum Cnidaria; class Anthozoa; order Scleractinia; family Poritidae; genus Porites; species Porites divaricata. The sequence goes on along the minus strand of JBBMOI010000004.1, from coordinate 16,955,805 downwards.
AAACTATTAAAATATTGTAAAATGAACGTTTTTATGCCATCTGTGCATTTTAACGATTAAAGATTCGATAAAAATGAAATGTAGTTTACTCACGTAGTGAACACTCCCTCAACTCGGCGTGTTTGCCGTACCAGACAGCCGTCCTACGGCGGGAAAGCTTGCTTGGACCACAACAAGTGACGTCACCGGAAGTAATCTTTCACATGTTTGCCGTACCAGAGCCTCGCCGTAGTGGATCTTAAAGTCGCTTTTATCTCTCAGTAGACGGTCTGGGCAGTCAGTTGGAAAAGGATCACTCTTTCCCTTGCTTTTGGCATGCAAATAAGGGATTTATAACAATGGGTTCACAGTGCCCTTATGACGTCATGACTCCACAGAAATGCCTCTGAACATTTTTGCAGGCCTAATCGTAGCTTTTATCTCTTTTCATTGATACGGGGGTTCTTGGAATTTCAAGTGTGAGCGAAAAAAGATAATAATAAATAAAATCCGAAAAAAGGTGAAAACTACAAAAGTGTTAAACTTACTGTAAGAGCCTTGGGCAGGCGTCTTGACTTTTTTTCCCGCCCTTTTTGGCTTTGCTTGAGGTTGTCTTCGATCCTCTGTTCGAGGCGCTGGTTGAACTCTTCCTGTTTCCGCATAAATGATTTCAGGTGGTCAAGAATTTCCACCGGTACTTGACCTCCTTGCACACTTTCATCGGCGTTCATGTCCAGCAATGGCGCGAGAACACGATTGATTCGGCCGCCCTCGCTTGTGGGCCTTGTTGGAACTATCGGCGTACTAGCGCTCGACTGTGAGTTTA
>JBBMOI010000004.1:16945000-16950000 GCA_038088405.1 Porites divaricata | reverse complement strand
GAAATGCACCATTGGTGACTTCTCTTCCGAGCAGCTGCTACATGACCCAAAAAGGGTGGCATGTACTCCGTGCATTGTGGATGGGTGCCAGAACAATGTTCCAATTGCCTCTGATAAAGGACTGGAGCAGACGGAGGAGAAATGAACGATATACACAATTGGAGGATCTGCTTAGGGTTTCCATTTTTCAGGCTTCAGGTATTTGAAAGGGCTGGAATTCAACTTTTTGAAGTATTTTAAAAGGCCCAGGGTTTAGAAACTAGTAATTTTTTGTTTGGTTAAAGGGCTAACCGGATCAAATGAATTTATTACAATTACATCAGGAGTCACCCTACCCTTCGACTATTTTCTTATAACTTGATTATTAATGCACAGGCGTGACATAAAGTCTATGCATAATCTTTTTTCAGACCAGTTTTAGTACACACATAATTTCTTCTATCATGAAAAAATCTGTGCAAAACTTAATATAAATTAAAGAACACATCCTGGCCCCTTAAAATGTGTAAGAGCTACTGTACTACAGAGTAATTAAAATATGTCAATTGTTGGACAAATTAAGTCGTTGATGAACGATTACATTCCCTAAAAGGTATCAACCTAATCAAGCCAAAGTTTCACCCATTATGGAGATTTCGCGTATCATAAATGAACTAATTATCTAATTGAGCATCATTGCTGGCCCAATTTTACACGGGAAAAGGCTCAGAGGCGGGAAATATGGACGGCAGTAATAAGCATCGTTTTAATATTATGAAGACAAACCAGCCATTTTCTTGGAGAAAGAATACCCCTAAAGAAAGAGCAGCAATGCAGAACGAAAGAAGAAAGCGAAAGAGAAAGGCTAGAGCGGCGAACAAAGAAGATAAAAGAAGAAAAGCTTTGTTAGCACTAGAAGATGAGCGAGCGATGACCCTAGCGAAGAATGAAAGATTGCTCCATCTTGCGAGGAAGTATTACGCTAAATGGCATGCTCTACTTCTTCGTGAACGGGTAGGAACATCATTTGATGTAATTTTTCGTAGTCCGTTGAATATCATCTAATGTTTACAGTGAAGGGTTAAGACTAGCCTGAGATCATGCCGTCTCCCTATTGCTGGTTTTCAGTGTCACGCCATTCAAAATAGATTAAAATAAAAATCAAAACCATTCGACAGATAATTCCAGAATCTTGCCAAGATTTGGGTCGAAGGAATAATTCGTATACGAGATATCCGAAGAAATGTTTTACCCAAATTTATAGAGCTTTGTATGGAGACGCCATGCTGGAGCTCATCCGGATGAGCTCCAACATGGCGGACGGAAACCAACAGAAACATCTGTTACCGAGTTTTGCTACAAAAGCGTGAATTTTTTCTTCGAGAAACTCAAACATTAAAGTAATACTTTTTCTAATACATGAACTGTTTAGATAGCAAAATTTCCTAAAATAAGTCATTTTTTTAACCTACATGACAGCTAGCTTGGCCGTCATGTAAATGGCGCGTCACGCAAAAGCTTAGAAATTCAAGCGTACTCTATCACAAAACCAAGAATCCTTTTGAAGTGAAAATTTGTATGAAAATTAGTTTTCAGCTGCTCTAATGCATCATGAAAGTAAAATCTCGGTAGGATCGATAGTGTTTTAGTTTGCATTTTGGTGACGTCATGTGAAAACCAACAATTATCCCTTTATGTCTCGAGCCAAAGAAACAAAGAAGCAATAAATAAATAATAATAATAACGCCTGATCTCAGGTTAGGTTAAGACTTTTAACATCTGCCGCCGCTTCTGCAAATATCTCACAGCTATGTATTCATTGCAATGATTTCAATACTTATTGAAGTAGCCAGTTGGTTTAAATACGGTAACCGACTGTAACAACAAGGTACCGCTATTCCCTTCCTTTTGGAAAAGTCTGTGGTATGCTTCCCCAGAAAACTTTGAAATTTCAAAGCCCTAGCACGCGATTTACCGCGTTCTTGTTTATGCTAGATCAGGAGCGGAATCTAGAAGGGAGGATGAAATGGGTGCGTCAGCAAAATAAAGCAATTAAAAAATGTAAGGGCTACTGAGAACCAATCAGATTTCATAATTGGCAAGAATGGTATTAATTTTTTTCAGACTAGCAAAATGGATAAATCAAACACTATGGAGAATGAGAAACAGGCACATAAAGATGCCTCAGTTTCTGCAGATCAACCAGTGTCACATGTAAAGAGAAGTCATCTCAGTCATGTGAAAGATCCAAGTGGTTCTACTGACCAACCTCTGTTACTGGGATGTGGTGTCTTTGGACGTGTCTATAAAATGTATTACAGAGGGATTTCAGTTGCTGTTAAACAATTTAACACACACCTGTCATCAGAGTCCAGTGTTATCAAAGAAGCATCACTGATGAAACAGTTAGATCACCCATGTTTTCCCTACATTTATGGTATTTGTCTACAAACCAAACCTTACCTGTTAGTACTTCAGTTTTGCAATGTGGAAGGCAAAGCATACACTCTTCACAGGACTTTACACAGCCGTACCTTGGTTTTAAAACCTCAAGAGTGGTTTGATGTCATTTTGCAACTTCTAGAAGCACTCAAAGTGTTGCACAACTCTGGACTGATTCATCAGGATATAAAAGGTGATAACATCCTGCTTACATACAAAAATTCACTGTTTGTGCCAGTAATCATTGATTTTGGAAAGTGCATTAGAAAACAGGAAGCCAGTACAAAAGTTTTGTCCAAACAAGAACAAGAGACATACAAACAGAAGTACACACATGTTGCCCCTGAAGTTGTTGCAGGAACTCACCCTCCATCTTATGCAAGTGATGTATATGCCCTTGGCCGTCTGTTAAGGCAGATTGCAACCAAGATTGGTTGCAAGCCACTTCTCTCCCTTAGTGAATGCAGCTTAAAGAATGACCCAAATGCTAGGGCTTCTTTGGATCACCTCTTGGTCAGTGTCAAGTCTCTGTCATCATGATTAGGTTCTTGATATTAAATAGAGAGGAGAAGTCGTTATGTCAAATTTCTTGATAACAGCAAAGTGAAAAGGTCACTTAAAAAGTGAATTCACCTTGTTTCAAACTTATCGATCTTATTCAGTTTCTGTTAATTTGTAAAATCCTGGCGAAATTATTTTCTGTGGTTGAATCCAAAAGGACCATATCTGACTTTAGAAAAAGAAAAAGAAAATTCTTGTGCTGTGTTCACCAACTCCATAAACCAGTTATGTGAAATGAGGAAGTTTCAAGTTGCAGACTTGCAACGATGGATAAGAAATGTACAAAAACACGTGATGCACGTGCAAAGTTGTTGTTTTGCTAACATAAATAGAGGATATTAAATGGCTATGCGGAGATAAGAAATTTCTCTACAAGTGTTGAACGAGAAGAGAAATTTCTTATCTCCAAGCGGCCATGTAATGTTCTATTGTTTTATTATGTAAACACCAATGAAATACCAAACCATTTCACTTTAACAGTTTTTTGGTGTTAAAGGCGCGATTTATTATCTAGCCATAGCGAAGGTGATATTTTCACATGTGAAGATAACCTGTTATTTTCACCTGTGAAGATATCACGTTTTCGCAAGAAAGCTCATCTAGTATTTCATTGTTGTTTATATAATAAACTGATTTCTTTTTTGCCAATCGTTGCGGTCGCTGTGGTTGTTGCTTAAGCACCCTGTGACTGTTGTGATCCAGAAATGTTGCTACCATGGTAAAGTGACATCATACTCCTTCTCTCTATTTGTTGTCATATCACCACTAACTAAAACTGTATAAGTCAAGGACACTGTGGCAGGGCTACAAACCCTTTAAGTCCCAAGAGTCACCCAAAACATTTTTCTCCTCACAACATCATTACTTCATTGAAGGAAAAGATTATGACAACAAAATAAACACCACAAGGAGAAGGATTTCATATTTCAACAAATTAATTCTCTCTACTAATTTGTGGAGATTATTAGGGAAATTTTGTATTTGGATATTGGGGCTTTTAAAAAGGGTAAAAGTGTTTTAATGATGTTGATATTGTGACCTTTATTTTTTAAAAAAATAGCTTTCTAATAAAATTACTGATAAGTTACTGAAGTTTTGCTTTAGGTTGACTGAAAGCCAAGTCCACTCTGTCCGATCTTAGGTTATTTTTCTCCTGTTTTTAAAATGACCTGGCTATGAATTTAAATTTATAATGTGGATTTGACTATTGTATGACATATTTTACTGCACAAGTAAGGATTTCACATTCTGTAGGAGAATAATTATTGTTATTTACTTCAGGCTCAATTGAAAGCCAAAACCACTGTTTCTGTTCGTACTACCAGGGTTTCTTTTTTCAAATGACCTCCTTTGCAAGCTTGGAACTACAGAAAAGTGATGGTGAAATATTTACCTTTAATTCGGTTTCCTTACAGAGTAGGTGGAAGCTTGTAGTTGCCCAGATGTTTTCATCTTTAGGCAGCGCACCGGAAACGGGACAGGACAGATGTTTCATCTGTTAAGTTAGCGGAAGCTTCCCTTGTAAGGTAAATTCCATGATTGGCGGAGGTATTAATTTTTCCAGACTCACTGTATGAAATCATCATGATTAGAAAGGTAAATACCAAAGGCTAAACGCAACTTTGTTCAATCACTTAAATTTCACAAGTGCGTGTTCACTGCAGAGTAGGTGGAAGCTTGTAGTTGCCCAGATGTTTTCATCTTTAGGCAGTGCACCGGAGACGGGACAGGACAGATGTTTCATCTGTTAAGTTAGCCAAAGCAAACTTTGTAGTGAATACAAATAATGGGCGACAAGTTTTGGTTATGGATGGACCGTGCTATTTCTGCAGTAAATACCATTCCCTTGTGGGTCATTTGAAAGAGAAGCTCTGGATCCCAAAATATATGATGGAGAGTGGATCTGGTTCTATTTCTTTTAATCTCTGCTGAACATTGCTTTACTTATTTAAAATGGCAGTGAAATGAGGTGTCAAGACCTGATGGTGAATGCCTAGTGTATAAGCAGTCACAAAGTA